>WPIO01000008.1:11282500-11685000 GCA_009760855.2 Cristatella mucedo | reverse complement strand
GCAAATGGCAGCATTTGAATCCAATGATTCTTTAGTCTTTAGTTTGAATTGGATTTTTCCACATTTTGATCTAATTGAGAATCTGAGATCTACAATGTACAGTAGTTGGAAAGTACAGACTGAACCACATAAGCCAAGCTGATACATGCGATAATCGGGTGGTTACAAAGGTAGAGATAATAAAAAAGTCAAACATTTGGTGGGCTTTGCACCAGATTACTCAAAAGCACTTCTAAAAATCACGATAGAAACAAAGGTCTATATACAAATTCCCATGTTATCCCATGAAATTATTCTTGATGCAGTTAGTTTGAACAAAGGTGTGCGTGTTCATCTATTAGTGTCGAGTCCAAGCAACTCCAGCTTCGTAAGATAATGCTGCCAGAGCTAGTTCTTGTTGTTGGATTTCTCATAAAGCCTACCAAGGCATTGCATTTAAAAAACAGCTGGCTGATTCAACAGCCTCTTTTGTATAGTGACAGAAGAGCCTTTACGGCAATCGCCACTGCTTGCAGTATAGCTTGCAAATTGGATCGCCTGGCTAAGGATTCAAACCCACGACTTTGGGAATGAGGTCGTGAAAGGCAACTGCTTTACCTAGTGTGCCATCACGGCTCACATATTTTATGCATTTACTACCCTTGGATGCCAGCTGGTTGCAATATATCAGACGTTTCCCCGTGTCTTACTGTGTTAAGCTTCTTTATTTGCAGACAGAGTTTGAGCAGTACTACACTTCCAAGAAACCCACTGTCTGCCAGAATCCGTCTGGTGATTGCAAGTCGACAAATTTTGTATGTAGTAGTAATGGTATGTACACTTGAATCCCTAGAATTGTATATGATGAACTGCCTGTGAGATTACTAGTTAATTTTTTATTGATTTTTTGGATAAAAGTTACATATTAATCTTTGACGTTTCACTGCAAGGGTTTCTATTTGAAAAAATGTGCACAGTGCCTACAATGGATGTAGCTCTGGTTCTGCTGCAGGAGCGTCTACCCCCCGGCTGCTTTGACAGTGACATAGGCCAAGTTTAAGTTAAAGGTTAGCTGATTCAACAGCCTCATTTATATACCGGCAGAAAAGCCTCAACGCGTATCATCACTACTTGCAGTGTGTGATTGCTGATTGTACTTCCTATCGATCAATAAGCTCCTGTTTAAAATATAAAAAAACTACAGCCGATGCCGCATGCCGATAGCCTTAGGCTGCTGACACATTTATAGTATTACCCTTGTGTCTTAGTCGTCTCTACCTCCCAAAGATTAGTACCTTGCTCAGAAATATATAGCAGCTTGAGACTCCAACAATCCATATTTACCACAGTTGTAAGTTGCTTATCCCATCGGTGCAGTTAAACGGCTGTGTAAGACGTGAAATAAATAGATAGTGCAGTTATACTGCTGTGTAAGACACGAAATCAATAGATAGTTACATCCCAAGATCTAAAGCTGTTGCAATGGTCACGTTGTCTTAGTACAGTTTTGGCCTGGCTAAATGTGTGACGTGGCTAAAAATAACACTTGCTTCTTATTCGATTGGCTTGCCGTTTGGCAGGTCTATGTAAAAAAATCTGATCTGAAGAGTTACAGCCGAAGGCCAGACAATGTACAGCCACTGTGAGCCCTTGAGTTTGATTTTTTCAGTCTGCCTTTGGTGACCATGATTCTTTGTAAACTAAATGATTCATATGTCCAGATGAGCAGCCGATGAAATGCAAGAACTATCAGGAGGTCAAGATTCAGGAGCAGGTCAATCGTCTTGAACTTGGCTCCATACCCAGATCGATGTGGGTTATTCTTGAGGATGACCTGGTCGATGGCTGCAATGCTGGCGACGACGTGCTAATCAGGTTTGACGAGCACAATTTTAATGCCTTGAGAAGCTCCTTATCTTTTCGTTGCTTTCACTTGTGAAACAATAGTACCCAAGAGGTGGCTTTGCACCTTCCACATTTTTATTATGGCAGGGCACCTCGTGGCTCTCCCAACAACTACCTATCGTGCTGCTCTGTAAGCATGACAGTGTTTGAGTCGTTGGTTGGATTTTTAAAGAGACCCCTTTGTGACAGACCAGTCCTCTGCTTGACCTAATAGACTGCACACTGAGCTTGTCAGCACTGTTAAGTGTTTGTTCATACTATCAATCAGTTCTTCGACTATGCTACTTTTTTGCTATGGATCCGAAACCGAGAGTTGTAACGAGTAAGAAGGAGGGGACTCTAATGTGAAGAGAGCCAAATTTTTGCTGCCGAGGGTTCTCAATGTGCCACGACACGACACTCTGGCGATAAATGAAAAGAGAGAGAGAGACAGACAGACAGAGACACGGAGAGACAGGGAGAGATAGAAACAGAGACAGAAAGACAGAGACAGAAAGACAGAGAGAGAGACTTTTTGGATCTACTTGCCTTTGGTGTCCAGAAATGCAAACGGGGTCTGAGTTTTTTAATATGTTAACTGTCGTTTACCCGGATTTCTAGTATGTCCAGTTAATCCATCTTTCTAAGCTATTGTAATTTCTGATGGTCTATCTCTGAGGTATATGGCCATGCAAGGTCATCGGTACAAGAACTTCTAGTATGTGTCTCCGAATCTGTGTCAACTCGTCAAATCCCATGACTCGTATAGAGTGATTATGATTTTAACGTGCTATCCAGCCTATTAGTTTCATTTATTAACACTCAGTTCTGACTGCTTTGTGCTTAGTCACAGCTACAATTTTAAGATTGTCGAGACCAGCTCTTCTGGCTACCTATTGCTACCTATTCCTTGATACTACTGCTGCAAGTTCTATGACTAATTCTGCTACTTTTGATAGTTGTTCCTGCATCTTGCAGTGGTGTCGTCAGACAGCGCTGGAAGCCTCAGGCTTCTGGCGAGCGATGTGACATCGAGCTCGTGTTCCATGCCAACCACATTCTGGTCATCAACGAACAGAAGAATGCCGTTTCAGTTACCAAAGAGCTGGTCGGTGTCCCATGCTATGCCACATGCTGACATCTAGAGATATCCATTTCAAGTTTAGATGCTCACGTTGTTATTGCTAGCCTTTCTTTGTTGCCAGAGAGATGAGTTCACTGCTTTCTGGGAGAGTAATGTGTTCACGCCCATGAAAGGACGAAATGAGATCCTAGCATCACTTTGCCCTCAGGTATACGGATTATATGCTGTAAAACTGGCGGTCGCCCTTACCCTATTGGGAGGTGTTGAGGTAAGTCACTTTTAATACTTGGATGCTAATGCTATTGTGTATGGTATTTTTAAATTTGTTTGGACCTGCCCTTGCACACCTATTTGTCTAGGAGACAGGCTAATGCAAGCAAACTTAGAAAACTTCAATTTACAAAGTGAGGTGACTTGCCTGGAACACAACAGAGCCCTCAACTGGTACCCATACCTATACCCATGGGTACTGGGGGGGGGGGCAAGGGTGGCGACTGTGATCTTATGGGTGGGCGTGGGTATGGGTATGGATACTCAGTTGAGGGCCTGATGCACAGCTAAAATGGTCGTTTAGCATACCAGCTCCATTGACTTGCATTCTGGATCCGAGTTTCTGCTGCCAAACGGCGTTTGAAGTAAAACTCTCACAATATGCTACACATGCTATCACCATTGCAGTAATTTAGGCCAGTCATGGTCGCCAAGTGGTCCAATATGCAGAGACAAGCAAGCAGAGAATTGAGGAGGAAACCACTTTGGGGGTCCCTCGGGTCTAGCAACATGCCTGTCTGATGTGGTACACATATAAGAGGGCATAAAGCTTATTCGCCTGTCTTGATGTTACGACTTGGGACTGATTGTGTCATACACTTGTCGTCACACTTGCCATGGCAATGCAAGCTGCATCAGGTCTTGCCAGGCTCAGACTTTCTGCTTGCTAGATGTTGGCCTTGGCAGCTGCACCGCACTGACACGATTACTTTCAACTCACATGAGCGCTTTTGAGCCTGTGGACACTGCAGATTAAGTTTCAGCTTGGCATCCGATTGCAAGTAAAATATGCACATGTATTCAGGCAGTACACCGGTATTTGGCTTGAACACATAAATAAATTTTTAAAGCAAAGGCTTAAAGCCTTGTGTTAAGAGCGGTAGAACGGCAGTCTTCATAGCTCGATCGGTGAAGCATTGGAATGGTAATCCCAGAGCTTACAGGATCGGTCTCAGCTCGAGGTGGAAACATTTTTTTCGACACTCAAGCCTTTAGTCGTTATGTCTTTTTTAGAGAAAATAATTAACCTGCTTCTGATGACAATCGATCGACTTGTTACAAAGGAATCGGTAACGCTTCTGCAGCTAACATGATTGCAGATCTGATTTTTTTGAGTCTCAGTCGAAATTGACATTCTTTTATGACGACTTTGAAGGAGCTTTGCTAGGCGCCGAGCTGGTTTGGGCCAGTGGTTAAGGTGCTCGCCCCAACCAAGGTTTGGCCGAGGTCGTGGGCTTGAGCCCTGTGGCATATGTGAAGCGCCTGAATTGAGATTAAGTTCTCTTGGGGCGCTATACAAATGAATTATATTTATAATTTTTAGGCTCACTTTGGTGTCGTGCATGGCTGCTAGTATTTCGAGCTCCGATGCACTTTCCGAGATCGCTTTGACTTACATTGACCTGCCATCAGTATTTAGATTTTTACTTTGCTGTTGTTGCAAGCAGTACGCCGTGGTCCTTAATCTTGTAGAGAATCGATGAGACTGGATCCCGTGTGCGAGGTGAAATACACCTTCTGCTCGTCGGTGATCCCGGTATGCATGTGTGCCACGCTATTCGTACCAGACATTTTATGCAGGTTCGCCTGCGTGCCACTCTTCTTACTATATCTGTTATTTTATTGCCTTCAGTCCATTTTAGATAAGTCTGGATGCATGGCTTGCTTTGCAGAATCTTGTGACAAAATTTTGATGGTGGCCCTAGTCCCCAGAGGAGCTTAACTCTGTTGTCATGTATGTAAGATCCATTTTTTACAACCCAGAATTCGACTGATAAGTTAGAACAAGTGGTACCGTGATGGAGAGTGGTTGCTTATCTGGAGTCTTGTTAGTGACAGCTTGCAGTCTTTCACAGCTAGCTCTTTGCCTTGCCTATCGTTCGTAGTTATACCACACATGAATTGGCTAGCGAAGCATGCTTAGTTCGGCCGGTCACCAGCTATGCTTCGAGCTGTGGGCCAACCGGTGCCCAATGCTCGGACAGGTTGACGGTGCATCATATCCACGAGCAATGGCATTCCGATGTGTCTTGGTGTGTTAGGATGGTCGTGTATTCTCCACTGATTGTAACGTTTACCATGCCGTCATTGGATCCTTACCGATACTTTATTATACTGCCTGCTTCATGGCTGCCCTTCAGGCATTTTAAGGCTCTATTACAGGCCTCTAAGTTTTGTCTTGGAAAATTGTACAGGCCAGTTGCTGTGTCCATGCTGACGGCTTTTCATTTTCGTTTAGGTACTGGAAAATCTCAGTTTCTTAAGTATGCTGCTAAAGTGGTAACCCGTTCGGTACTAACCACTGGAATTGGTAGTACAAGTGCTGGCCTTACTGTGACTGCTGTCAAGGTAGGTTTCAGTTACTTGTTTTTTACGAATAGCTGACTATGTCGGGGTCACTGGTGCCTTCGAACAGGCGCGCCACCTTTTAACTAGGTGTCCCAAATTACTGTCACCCTTCCTGAATTAGTTTACCTGTGGAGTACTTCCAACTCGTCCGTCCTATTTCTTTTTGTGTAGACAGACTATAATCAAATGTAAATGAAAGAGCTGTAGATTTAGTTGTTGTGGTTAATGATTATAAGTAAGTTTTCAAATGCGGAACCCAAAGGTTCACCGGGAAACCTAATTCACACAACACTTTGAGCAAGACCGAGACGTGAGCTTGGTGTCTTGTGATGATCAACCTAGAGATGCTATCTTTCTTCCGCCTAATCACCCAGTTAGTGCAACTTATGCCTGTCAGTTTTGGCCTGTTTCTTGGCCGAAAGTCGTTGATTAATTTGAAGTTAGAATGCTGTCTTGTGCTTTTAATGGTGCAACTCAGGAAAGTTGTATCTATCTCGTTTGTCAGCAATGGCTGAAACTTTAAATTGATTTCCACTTTGTTTCCTTATTGCTCTGGTTAGAAACAAGTGCCGTGATGGGGTCTCTGTCTCTCACTCGGCCAAGTACTGCTCTTGTGTGCATGACACACATGAGACACACATGTTTTCGGTTTTACAGATAGCTCAGAGGCCATATAACTATAGGTTTGTGTGATGGCAGCTGGTGGCCAATTATAGTTTGTAGTCTTGTCTTGTAGTCTTGTCTTGACGTGACAATTCTGCTTCGGATCGTCATAGGACTCGGGAGAATGGCAGCTGGAGGCTGGAGCACTAGTACTTGCTGATGGAGGAGTGTGCTGCATTGACGAGTTCAACAGCATCCGGGAGCACGACAAAGCTAGCATTCATGAAGCCATGGAGCAGCAGACGATCAGCGTGGCAAAGGTCAGCTTTGAGAATGATTACTGGACTCACCAGAGTAGTTTGATAAATCATTCTCACGTGCTGCTCATTAATTTGTGTCGGTACAAGAGAACTGATCGTCTTACTCCAAGTGCCCATTCGTAAGACCTTGGTAGTAGTGGCCTTTGTTTATTTCAGGCCGGCATGGTTTGTAAGCTGAACACAAGGACATCTGTTTTGGCCGCGACGAATCCTAAAGGAAAGTATGACGAGAACCAGGTACTTGCATGCATGCATAGTGGCTTTGCTCTGTATGCTGAGCTGCGCTGACTATGAATTGCATACTATATGTATCAATATGTCGATCCCAGTGTCCAATGTCTGGGCCTGTTGCCTAGCCAACAGCCGAGCAAGTCTTGCGACTTCAGTTTTGTTACAAAGGTTAAAATAAACCTGTAGTTTGAGTTAAGTAAAAAAAAAATCACATTTTAGAAATCCAATGAATTGATGAGTATCCAGCCTTTACATAGCAGTTTGCAATTATTTATGTATGCCAACAAAAAACCTTGCTTCTGCACTATCCTTGAGTGACTGCACACTGCCAGACTCAAAACACTGCACCGTACCTCGAAACAGCAACCAGTCGCCATTGACATCAACACTCTGCCGCTAGCAGCAGACCGTTTGCAAGCCCCAGGCAATTCTTAGAGCTAAACATGATTTTACTATCTTGCAAGTATGGCAGCCTGAACCTGGTCCAGCTTAGAAGTTATCTGTGTGTGTGCCTCTTTAGTTTTCAGGATGGATAGTCATTCGTTATATGTTTTGCTATGAACCACGGTTTCATTGCTGTTATCGTGCTAAAGCAACCTAAACCATTGGTTTCCATACAGCACGTGGCTCTAGTTTGACCTTGTTACCACAGGGGTCTTGGTGGCCCTGACATGTCTCATAGAAATTCCATGTTTTTATATATGATATAGATAGACTTGGTGAACTGGCCTGCTTCGTGGGTTTTTGTTTTGACGAGCAAGAAGTGTGCATGTATGACTAGGCTTAATAGCAGCTCTTAGCAAATATGTTTGCTGGGAGTTTTTGCTTAATGTCCGAGTTTTGTCACAAACAGTACTGGCTGGTTTCCTTTACCAGTCCATTCTGTAAGTATGCTCTTGGCTGTTAAGCTTCACCAAAAGCTACTTCTTAGGCTGTAAGTGAGCGGTCTGTAGACCTAGATATCATCCGTGTCTAAATAGGGAAAAGCCCACGTACTCGGCAGCTTTCTCTTCACCTGCCTTCACTTCTGCTCATCACAATGACCAAGTTAGCCACAGCTGCTTATCTACCTGTATTTTGACCGGTAGAGAATTTTGAGTGTTCATGCTACAGTTTCAGCACTGAACAGTTGGCTTTAGAAGAAAGACCTGAGGTATTATATAGGGACAGATACCTGTACAGACTTGAGGATAGAGCTCACCCAAGGTCGTGCAATGAGTTTGAGTTTAATTGATGAGTGCAGTCTGAGAGACTATGCTGTCCACGGGAATTGGAAAACCGCATGCAAGGACCATGCCAGTGACAATTATGATTAAATGAACGTTCCACTTACTGCAGGTTGCATTTGCTTATCATGTTGCTGCATGTGCTTTTACAGGCATTGAATGTGAATATTGCACTGGCTAGCCCTCTTCTTAGCCGCTTCGACATAATCGTGGTTCTTGTCGATACACAAAATGAAGGCTGGGACAGGATCGTGTCTGATTACATTCTAACCGGGAAACATCCAGCAGCTGACGGTAATCCTTAGCATGCATTGTGAGATGCAGTGCGTGAAAATGCAGAGCCCATAGGTTTGTCGGGAAAGCTTGAGCTGAACAAAATTTAATATGTCAAACCAGGCCGAAAATCCGGCCATCTCTCTCGATTACCTATCGGATGATGCGAGTCTGATCGATATCGAATGATTGATAGTGATCAGCTTCTGCACTGCTAGCAGAACTCACGTTGAAGCTGACGTCGTTATCGTCATTTTGCTCAGTTACCCAAAGCAAGAAACTGTGGACTGTCGAGAAAATGCAAGCTTATATAAGTGTGGCAAAGAAGCTGAAGCCGCAACTTACTCAACCTGCTAGCAGGTACGTACAGAGTTTTTACCTCTGCTTTTTTTAATAAGGTAAAGGATATTCCCTAGGACATTTCTATGGATGTTAAGCTTTCATTTGACAAGTTTTCTTTTACATACACTGCTGTCACTCTCATTCCTGTCGTGCCATTGTCCTTGTCGTGACTCTTAGCTGCGTTGGTTCATGCATATCCGAGCCTATTGTTGTAATAATGATGCCACCAGTATTCGTAGGTGTTGTCGGCAGAGAAACTTTCTTGTATCATCACTTGCTATGCTGGGTTAGTGCTGTATTAGCTTAATTAAATTACTTTATAGCCGTCAGCCCTTCGAGCACCTCAAATTCTCTCAACTCACTTGCTGCATGTATTGATGACATCCGCACATGGATGGCAGCAAATTTTCTAAAACTCAATGACGATAAAACTAACTTACTAGTTATGGGCTAACCCAGTGTGATTCACAAATGGGAAAGGCTGACGCTCAAAATTGGCTCTGCCAGCATATCTCCAGTTGAATCAGCTCAAAATCTAGGTGTCATATTCCAAAGCGACCTCTCGTTAGACGACCATATCAGCTCCACAGTCAAATCTGCCTATTTTCAGCTTCATAACGTTGCTGAAATTCGGGCTTGTTTAGATAAGGATACCACGTCCAAGTTGATCCATGCATTCGTGACATCCCTTCTCGACTTCTGCAACTACTCACTGCTTACTGGCCTACCAGCATGAGCGACCAGGCGATTGCAGCTGGTGCAAAACTCTGCAGCTAGGCTTGTCTGTCGTGAGCGTCGCAGCTGCCACATTACCCCACTTCTCACCGACCTGCACTGGCTACCAGTCAAGCAACGTATTGACTTCAAGGTTTTGTCGCTCACTTTTAGGTCCCTTCATTCTATGGCTCCAACCTATCTCTCAGATATACTCCCCATCAGGCCAAGCATCGTACCACCCGCTTTTCGGAATCCAAATACCTCGTAGAAACATACACACATACAAATACCTCGTACAAACCTTAAATCCTTTGGAGACCGTGCATTTAGTTCGTATGCTCCCAAAGCCTGGAACTCCCTCCCGACTTGCTTCAGAACATCCCCTGACCTGACTTGATTTAAAAGGAACTTAAAAACACACCTACTTAGGACAGCATTTAGTGGGTCCCCGTGATTCGTCCTTCACGTGCTTATGCGTGCTGACACTGTGCATGCTGCCACTAACCACATTTGCATGCTGACCCTGTGCATGCCACCCCTAACCATGTTATTCATTTTGTCTGTTTTTCAAGCATGATTTTGCTCACCATTAAATTGCATTCCCTTTGCTGCAAATTTAAAGCGCCTAGAGAGAGATTGAGTTCTCTGAGGGCGCTTTATCAAGTGCATTATTATTATTATTATTATAGCCCTACTTGTTCTTATTTGCATATGCTAGTGACCAGCATCATCAGTTGTAGAGTCTTCAACGAGACCAAATGGAATATATTGTAATGTATCTCCGTCTGTAACTCCACAAAGTCATAAAGACCATGTGGGTGTTATGCAAAAGAGTTTTGTATAGCGCACTCACAGCCTAAGCGGCTTTCGGTACGCATTCGGTAGCCAACAGACTTCGTCTCATGCAACAAAGAAAAGGTGGGAAGCATAGCACAGTCAGGAGAGCAGTTGAGGTAGTGAGTAGCATAGAAGTAGCAGCTCAGGACCGCTGAAAAGGATATGCCATAGTCGCCAGTAGGAGAGTAGTTGTTGCGTAAGAATTGTGGAAGCAAGTTCTACAGTCTAGGACCTGCAGAGCTAAAGCTTCTATCGCCAACGGTCTTTAAGCGGAGGAATGGAACAGCTAATTTATTGTCCACAGAGGATCTGAGGGCGCGAACAGGCTGAAACTGATGCAGCAGTTCAGCTAGGTACGAAGGAGCTAAGCCGTAGCAGGCCTTGTGGGTCAGCATAAGAACTTTGCTCTGTATCTGTTGCTCAACCGGCAACCATCCTAGCTCTTTCAGCAAAGGAGACACGAGCTCAGACCGCTGGGACTTGAAGACTAGCCTTGCAGCCATGTTCATAGTCCGCTGCAGTGTCTTAATAGCTTTCTTTGGCAGCCCAGTCAAAAGGGAATTACAATAATCAAGCCGAGACAGAACTAAAGAGCTAGTTGAATTTTTTACAAGCCACTGTGGGAGAGAGCTCCTAATCTTGGATAGGGATCGGACGTGATGGCTAGCTGTAGAAGCAGACTTCTGAATGAAGCTTTTGAAATTGAGGCAGCTGTCGAAAACGACATCTAAATTTCGAGCACGTGGTGATGGTCGCGCAATAGCATTACCTAGTAGAGGAGCAAAGCCTTTTAATCCAGCCACACGCTTAGATTGTCCTATGAGCAGCAGTTCGGTTTTATCATCATTTAATTTCAGGAAGTTTTCCGACATCCAGGATCGAATATCGGCAAGGCAAGCATTCAGTTTCTCAGTTGCCTCAGCAGATTCCGACGGTTTGAATAACAAATACAACTGAGTATCGTCAGCATAGAAGTGATATCCTATTCCATGGGCCTTAATCACTTGTTGCAGATTTGCTCTGTCGGTTAGCTATTTTTTTGTCACCTATGGTAGTAGTAATACTGGTAGTGGAAATAGGTCGTTTATATAGTACTCTTAGGGTACTCAATCTCTATCCAGGTGCTTTAGAACTTGCTTCAAGAGAACCACGGTTAAGTGACATACGAGATATCAAACATGCATAAGCAAACATGAAGACACTCATGGCCATTGGTTAGTAAGACCTCCGGTATAACATGCACTGAATCATGCACAGGTATTCCCGCAAGGCAACCGGAACAAAAAAAGACAAGTTAACTGGGTTGAAGGGATAGCTGACCGGAATAGACGTGTCTCTTGCATTTGGTGGGTCTTTGTGATTCATCCTTCGTGTGCACGTACTATCTTACACTGTGCCTGCTGCTTGCGGATGTTACCACCAATCATTTGGCAATGATTTCTATACAGCTTCTGTAAAGTGCCTAGAAAGAGATTCAGTTCTAATAGGGTGCTATACAAATTAATTTTTATTATTACTATTATTATTGTTAGATGAGATTTAAAAGATTCAAATTCATCGCCTGTAGTTACTGCAGTGGGAAGCGGGCTCCAGACTTGCGGTGAATACGAGCTGAAGGTTCGATCACCAGAAGACTTCAATTTTGTGCAAGGGACAGCGAGACGACTTGCAGCTTAGGAGGTGGTGGTGCAAGATTTTTTTAGAGGAACAATGAGGTCAGATAGACTAGCTGGTGCAGGCAAATGAAGTTATCTACAAGACCGACATAGGATCTTGGTATCGATTCAATGCTTTAGGGAGCCAGTGAAGCTCAGACAGAACTGATGTGATCGGACAGGTACACTGTCGATGGGAGACCAGACGAGCTGTTGAGTTTTGAAGCAGTTGCAGCCGAATAAGGGCATAGACCAGGAGCCTTGAATAAAGGGAATTGCAATAACTTAGTCGCCATGTCACAAATGCGTAAACTAATTTGGCTGCCCTACTCGTGTCTAAGCAGGTTATGATTTTGACATTATTTCCTATCTGAAATTAGGCTGACTTGACAGTGTTGGAAATGTGCTCATCTAATTACAAGCCGCTTTGGAATAGTATGCCCGGATTACAGGCCTTGTGGTCGTGATGCTAGCTGAATAACTCTTGAGGGTTAGGTCTTCCAGCTTTCGGGTGACAATTTGTCCATAACTATTAGGTCGTATTATCTTAAAATTTCAGAAGTTGGTAGCTATCCAAATGCAAATGTCGTCGATGTAGGCATTAGGGTAATTAATTGAGTCAGATGAGGAGCTAGGCTTAGAAGGGTCAGAGGATTGGTAGAGCTTTGTTCATTCGTGCTCAAAATGAAAGCCACGACTGTGTTTGGCTATGGCACCGGCCAGTGGGAAAGCATAGACAGTGAAGCGAAGGGGGCCCTATGACCGAACCCTGAGGTACCACCATTTTTTTAAGGGCGCCCTAGATGGGCCTACAGCCGTTTACATCTGCCGTACTCTGACATCTCTCACTGAGGTAAGACCTAACCCAGTTTAGCACTGTGCTAGCGATGCCTAGGCGTGTAGAGAGGTGCTTCAGATGGACATGCTGATAGATCCAGCAGCGCCAGCACAGAGGCTTTACGCTGGTCAGCATTGTTCAGAAAGTATTCCAAGTCTGTTGCTTGCTGTGCAAAAAGGAGGTTAGACAGAATGGAATTGCATCCAAGTATACACCATAATGTTATTCTCTGCTTTAGGGTCTTGCAAGCTTATTACAGAGCCCAGCGTGGAGCTGATGTCAGAAATGCTGCTCGCACGACCACGAGGCTTCTGCAAAGCCTCATACGACTTGCCCAAGGTTAGATTGTGTTCAGTCGGTTAGCACCATCAGAACACTGCCAAGTGAGCTTTACTGGGTTCGTCAAGTATCCCCCTATCGAAAATGAATGTGAACTCTTCCTGTGTTGGGCAGTTCCTCAATAAGCAACGGCTTGAGGCAAGCAACTTTGCATATACATAGCCATAGGAAGACATGGTTCTAAACGATGTGAGAAATCGATGACGTAGTACAAAGCAGAAGAACCACCCAACCACATGCTTGGATAAACAAGGAAGTAAATAACTTTGTAAAACTTTTTCTTGGGTTTTGACTAGTTCGGTTTGCCAAATGCAGGAACTTAATTGAATTTCGACCCCAAAGGACCTACTGTTTAAGGAAAAAGCATCTTCTGATAAGCGTAGGAGTAAAGAATTATTTTAAGATATTTTTTGGTCATGACTCTCCTGATTTGCCAAATGCACTAAATTGTACTCATATTTTGTACTAAATTAAGCATCTTCTCACACGTAATCTCAATGGAAACTTTTTAATGCATGCAGATCACCATGGCTTTGGCATCTTTGGTATTTGCCGATGCTTCTCCAGCAGTTTTGCATGGTTTCACGGGTCTTTTTTATCAGGAAATATAGTTGGCTGATTTATGGCTCTAACTGGACTGTCTCGAACCAGGTGTGGCATATGTCTGCTCTTGTGCGAAACCGGATACCTCAAACCTTAACCATACCTGAAGAAATGGCCAAGGCAGTCATTGGGGTGCATTTTTTGGGAGCAGGATACTTGGTACATCCAAAAATTCTTACTTTGCCGTGTGCTGGTGGGTGGTTTTACCAAAAACTGTCGTTCGAAAACTCGCAGCCGCTTCCGAATCCACTTGAAACTTTCAAAGGGTGTAACCTTGCATGTTTTTTTTTACAAGTATTAGGTCAATTAAGATGACAGCATAACCATAGTTTTGGTGGCTCGTTTGTCAGCCAAACCCATGTAACAGTTCTCATTGATCTATTGGTATTTTTAATCTAAAATTTTCATGATTGGTTTCACGCTGTAACTCCACTGTCAATTAACTTGACATTTTCTTATTTCATACAAGGTCAGCCACGTGACCAATTCTCCTAAATCTGTTGCTATTAGGACTCACCCATCACAAGAAACCGTGGCATAAAACACACATCCAACCTCAGGTAAAGTGAAGCAGTCACAGTTATAATTGTGAACGAGATTCTCGTATTCTCTCATTGTAACACAAGTCAGCTATTCCAGAGGCTCAAGGACAACTCGAGGCAGTACTTTGAATTGGGTAGCAGCTGCCTGATCTCCCGGGCTCAACGCGACGGTCTGTTTTTCTTAATCGAATTGATGCTTTCCTGTATATCATGTATGTCAAAAACAAAATAATGTTGTTTTTTAAACTTAACAGAGCCAGATCATATTGTTTTTCGAATCTCTAAAATGCGTTGAAACACAAACACTGGTCGCTTAGGTGTGGGTAGCCATGTCTTGGCAGCCCAGCAGGCTGCCAGACCTTGTTGGTGATGTCGCTGAATGCATAAACTTCGGTCTTATGAACTCTCCCGAATGTGCTTGCCACTGCAGCATCTGTATGGGTCACTGTGTTGCACGTGGGTTTTTTCACCGTAACCATGAGTTTGTGCTGGGGCCTTGTAAATGTCATCGCCTGTGTAGCGTCATTGCCTGTGTAGCATGCACATTCCCTTGCTATGGCTTGCTGATTTTGTCGGTTAGCTCACGCTCGGCTCATGCTGCGCTTGGAAGTTACAATCACTGATGCAATCAACGCTGTTGCTCTAATGGAATCGTCGATGCAGGTATTTTCATCCACCAGATGAATTATTAGGCCTCGATTCGTATAGTGTGTTTTGTCTTTGTTGTTTCATGCTGAGTTGTTTCGGCTGCATTTTGCGGTGGCAGCCTCTGGACATCCTGTCGTCAGGCTGGGTAGCACGACCGTGTGATTCTCCTGACTCCACAACCAAGCACGTCATTTACCAAATCTTACTTTCTAAGACCAGTCTACACACTCTAGACAGCTGGTGGTGTAGAAGGATCCTGCTCTCTTTCCTATGCACTTCTTAAGCAGCCCTTTTAACACATGCATGCATCGTTTTTCACGACCGAGCCATCGTTCAGTCTTAAACCAAACCGCCCGACAGCTGACTGGTTAGGTGGATGCCCCCACAGATGCCACCCATACATGAACTTGCTGCCCAACTGCCGAGTCATCAGCTCCTAGCCATTGTCCGCTACACCCTCAACCGATCGACGGCAGGTGGCAGTGTAGGAAGACATACGTGCTCGGCGCAGGCAGCCGCTCATTGTTCTAGGCCGCTTGATCTCACAGATGCCATTATGAGTTCCTTGGCAGAAGGCCTGCAATAACAAGCCCCGGATTTGGTTCTCTCTCAAAACTGACAATAGCTTCTTTTTTGTTCGTGTGACCCTCCAAGTGATGCTTGGCATCTGGAGGAGCATTTTGATAGCAAAGTTTGGCTTCTGTTATGCTGTGGACAGTAGTGTTCAGTTGCTCTTTTACCTACAGTCGCATACCCGTCAAGATTGTACCGTTTGCAGGAAACCTTTGGTGCCCTATCTGTTAGAATGTATAACTCGCTGGTCACTTTTTGAGAGTTGTTATTGGTGAAAACGAGCAAGTCTGACCTGGTCAGAAAACTAGTGTCTCACCCAAATATTCACTTG
Source organism: Cristatella mucedo (assembly GCA_009760855.2). Taxonomy (NCBI): domain Eukaryota; kingdom Metazoa; phylum Bryozoa; class Phylactolaemata; family Cristatellidae; genus Cristatella; species Cristatella mucedo. The sequence continues at coordinate 11,669,356 of WPIO01000008.1, read as the reverse complement.
CAGAGGAGAGAGAAACTTTGTAACATGCTGAAGTCATCGAAGTCGTTCTATAATTACCACCACATTCTTGTGGAAGGCAAACAGTTGTTATCCGTGCACGACCTGCTCCTCTTATCTCCTGTTTTCTCGGCTGTAGCTGTGCACTACCCTGTGGTTTTGAGCTCTTTCCCTACCCTGCTGCCGTCCCATCTCTCTTCTCCTCCCATGTCCCCGTCTTATTTGTCCTCTTATCTTTCCTAGCCCCTCTCTCTTCTCCTTGTGTATCCTCTAACCCTCTACTCAGTACTCCCGATAACGTAACCAGGCAAAAAGCAGTGCTGCTTCCGAGTCAGTGAACAGCTCTGCTGCTTTCCACGAGTCATGCTTCGAGGAGGTTTGCTGTCTTTAAAATTTGACAGCTTTGACTTCCTGCTCCGTGCCCCCCCTCCATCGATGGCCTCTCTTCTGTGGGTCCTACTTCGCGTGAGGGGAGAAAAGGCAGTATTTATAGGCCGTGCTTGGCTTTTTGTTGGAGTGTTGAGGTGCTGCCAGCATTCTATGTCAGTGTATTATAAATCTCCCTATCCTGTATTTGCTTTAAATGTTATTATGCATTAGCTTCGGTGTTCTGTGCATTGTTCTGTTATGTGTCAATTCTGTGGGGTATACAAAATGGCAGAAGAGCAAAGAGTAATAATGCAAGATACCAGATCAAGAAATTGCTCAAGTTTACTGAGCAAACTCAAAAAGTGGCTGTCATAAATTGGCTTGCCCTTATGTTTGATCCAGCGCTTGTGGATCATCATTTCCTGCATTTTCCCTTAAGACTTCAGTGCACTCGGAATTGAGCCACCTGCGCTATCTTGGCTGGATTTGCCATGCTTGTGCATGAAAGCTAGTGCATCTTCTCTGGATGGATGACAGGTGCTCCAGTGTATTTTTGGCATGCGTGTTCTAGTTATAGCTGTACGCCCTGGTCTGCATTGCCTGCAGCATTTTTCTTGTTCAAATCTACTGACTTGGAGAGCAAATTGTTGCTCTGAGCGTTTGCATCGATTTACATACAAGGGGCTAAATCAGCACAGTGACATGTTAGTGCTGCTGTAAAAACTTGTTGGCCCTTATTCCTTGCAGGGAGCTGCACTGCTCGGTGGAATCAATGCTTTGCACACTGCCTTCCCTGAAGATGCCGATTTGGAATACGGCAATCAAGGTATCAACCCCCTTCCTCGAAAGTGCCACGAAAAACTAACTCATTCTGCTAATGAATAATTTCATCGGTGCACTTAGATAACTGATGTAGCTGTGCTTGAGTCGTTGGTGCTTCGAGATTTATGCTGTTTGTACTACCGTGCCAAGTCCTGAATATCGTCGCACTTGGCTGCTCGCAACTGGCTCTCCTGAAGAATGGCTGATCATTTCATTTTCGCGTGATATGGATATTGCATTCTGAGTCCTAGAAAATCTTTGTAGTACTGCCACAAGGTGAGTGGCTATAGATTCGTTAAGTTAATAAGAGGCTTCTCTTCGATATCAGGCTAACTTAAGTTATGCACAACGTATGAAAATATTTTTTGACTACCCATAAACATAAATAAACATATATACTGTCAGTGCATATGCGTTTAGTGTGCCGTTATCCCATCATAATTCTATTTTACATTCCTTGTCTGACCAGGCGTAGAGGCCACCAGCTCCTTCATTGTCTCGTCTGCTGTAGCACATTCCAGAGACCTCAGGTTTTACTGAAAAGGTCGGCTCCTGATGTATGCCAAACACCCCTCTTCAGCCACCTGTCGATATCGTCCTATAAACGTTCTATGGGTTCTGATCATATGTCTTTGCTTTTTGGGCTTTCAATAAATATTTTCACACGTTTTGCATAACTTTAGTGTGCCTGGCATTGTATCAAACCCTCTCATTCGAACGAAAAATATACAGCCACAGCAATTGTGGCCATACTGTGATGGTTTTTTGATGCTGAGTTTAAGAGTAAACTATCAAAGTGACTAAACTGAGCCGATTTATATAGTACTGCTGGTACCCTCTGAGCGATCGAAACTGGTTCACTAAAGAGATATTCATATGCTTTTTTGGTCTCGAGCTTTGACTTGCAGCACTTGTCGAACAGAAGAAATGTTTTTTTGCCCATCGACTGGTCATGGTGACTATTAAATGGAAGTGCTTGGTTAGCAAATGTAAAGTGCCTAGGAAGCTAGGAAGAGATTGAGTTCTCTGAAGGTGCTTTATCAAGTGCATTATTATTATTATTATTATTATCAACACAACTACAATTTGTTTGTTCATTTCTCACACTACCGATCTTTGCGAGAGACAGTGAGGGTGGTGAGATTTTTTGACGAATTGTTATTTTACCAGTATCTGGCTAGTAGCACGAGTCTGAAAAAAATGTTGCATAGAAGGGTTGGTAAGACCAGCTGCAAATGAACTAGGTCAGCCAGGTTGCATCTGAATGGTGCTGTCATGAGGCCCTGGTTATCTGCCATTACTTCTTCATTTCCCCAGAAGCAAGGAGCCTTGTGTAACTTCACCGTCAAGAGCTATGCTTGGTCCTGTATGTACCAATCGCCAGCCCAAGGCTGGCCAAATTAACTTTGGGTCTGTTGAGTTACCATAAAACAGGAACAAACTATCTTTACACAGTGCTTGGTATCTTATGAGCCCGCTGAGCTTACGGCTGGGCTATTCCGACAATACAGCTGCCTTGCCGAGCTGGGTTGGTCCAGCGGTTAAGGTGCCCGCCCCGACTAAGGTCTGGCTGAGGTCGTAGGCTCGAGCCCTGAGGCATATGTGAAGCGCCTGAATAGAGATTTAGTTCTCTTGGGGCGCTATACAAAATTAATTATATTTATTGTGTCAAAATCGTCACAAGTCCAAATGTACTAGTAGAGGAAGCTACTTTTTAGAACGGGGTCTAATCAATTTTAGTGTGAGATTGCATGAGGCATCGCTCGAGAACTGTGTAGAGAATCAGTCAGTCTGTGAAGCTGCACTCGTGAGAGCACAGTGCCAGTAGCAGGCTGGTGCACTCCATCTTGATTCTTCATCTGTTTTTCTCTTCACTGCCCAATGTACTTACACATTTCGACCCAGATCCTTTCCTAAATTTATGTTGCCTAGTTGCAAGTTGCAATTTATATGGTTGAGCATGAGGTGTTGCCATAGTGGCAATAATTCTGCCCATGGTGTAAGTAACAGATGTTGCTGCAACACTGAGAAGTGTGATAGTGTGAACCCTGCATTTTGGACAGATCATAAGCTCATGACTTCCACGACATGATCGGTCATGATTGCTAAAAACAACAAATGAAGCGCACACTCAGCTCTACCTGCCGGTGACGTTGCAGACCTATTGATGTGCTCGCCACAGGTCTCTGGATGTCCATAGCAAACATTCGAGACGTCACCCCATTTGGCAGATTTGTCTTCATGGCTGTCTTCTTTTTTGGATGGTATTGCCAATCCCAGTACGACGATTGGTAAAGAATTTTGACCGTATCTGCCCATTGGCTTAGTTTTATTTGTGATGTACCAGTTGTACATTCGGTTGCTGCAAAGGCCTGTTGCTGGTATCTTTTTCTTGCTTCTTTTCTTTCCTGCCACAATAACCACCCTTTCGGCACGGCACGTCTGTCGTAAGAGTCACAACTGCCACATCGAAGCACTTTTTCCTAGACCTGCACTGGCTTTCCATCAAGCCAAGCTTTGTCTTCAAGGTCCTGTTCCTCTTACGTACCTTTAATATCGATCCGACCTGTCAATCCAAGCTAATGCCCAATCAGACTTGGCATAATACCGCCCAATCTTCTAACTCAAGTCGTTTAGCTGTGCCCCCAACCAATCTCCCGACTGACGTCACCACAACCTCTGACTTGACGACGTTTAAAAAGAAGCTAAAAATGCACCTGTTTATCGAAGAATTTAATGGGTACCTGTGATTCGTCCTTTGTGTGCTTATGCATGCTGACACTGTTCATGCTGCCACTAACCATATTTGCATGTTCACACTGTTCGTGTCACCTCTAACCATGTTATGCTTATTGACATTGTGCATGTTACTACTAATAATTTGATCCGGCCTCCTTTACAGGACATCTATAGTGCCTAAAAAGCGAATCAGAATCATAGAACGTTCTCTGAGAGCACTATACAAATGTATTATTATTAAGCTGCTAAACGATGGAGATGTGGTCAGAGGTCATTGATAACGGCTGTGTAGCTGCTTTGTGGGGTTTTTGCCTGCTTCAACGAAATGGCGGAATGCCGATGAGTCTATGATGCTACGGCAAAGCGACTCCATTTATTTTTATATTAAAGCTTTGCAGATCAGAGTGCTCGGAGGGACAGCGATCCAATTATGCTGGCTTGTCCACTTTCAGAATGCACTTTTGGGCAAAGCTGACGTTTGGAATACAGTACTTTAGTTGCTAAGGCATTGAGTCTTTTCGTTGGCTCTGCTCCCGAGCCTTATAACAGGACCGTCCCATCGGGCTATTGCCAAGTCTGGAAGACAAGCCTGTGCTTGCAGACACAGTTATACTTGGGAGCTATTTGCTTGAATTTGTTGTATTGGTTGGAAACCCGGAGGCACTGGTTTTACATCCGGACAGTTTGGCTGATTACATGTACAGGCAGTGGCTGATCAAGGATTTTTATCGAAGGGGGAAGACCTGCAAAATTATTAAGTAGTGGGTATGACCCGAAGGATTTTCATGGCAGGGCTAGACCCGAAATCAATGAAAAATCATTGCCCAAAATCCTAGTATTTATTCGACTCAAGCTTGGTAGTTGCTCATCGAGTGGAATTAAGACCTAACTTGGTCATTGGTGCCGGTGGGGGGCTAATGAATAGGGGTCGGCCCAGGTCAAAGGTCTAAGCTGTGTAAGTTAAGAGGCTAATAAGCTTGTTTCAAGATTATGAATGTGAGAAGCTGCTTGCTCATTGGCTGGTAGTGAAATATGCATGCATACACTTGTGCATGTTCATCGCCTTTGTTGTCTTGTTTTGGAATCTTTTGAGCTTTTTGTATTTCATTTGAAAGTCCTCTAGTTTTATGAGATATTTTACCGCTATTGTATTTCTACTAAATGTGACTAACCGTGTTAAAAGAGTTTTTCCTGCAGTCGAGTTATTAATGTAGATGGCTTTTTGTTGTTATTCGTGTTGCAAGATGAGCTTTGAGCAGATCGTGACCGACCTTTGCAGTGTCCATCATTCTCGAGACGCTGGGCCTCGCAGACCTGATGGAGGCAGAAGTGCAACGCCTGCAACATCTTTCTCGTAGTCATGGGGCAGCTGATAGCCATGACTCGACAGATAGTGCTCTGGCACCGAGCCTTGCTTTGCCCAGCCCACTAGATCGTAGCGACAGCCATTCACCTCGATCAAGACCGGATTCTGCCGTCTATCCTACGGACAGCGATATCCACCAGGTGGCTGCTTCTGCTGAAGAGAACCCGGACAGCAGACAGGCAGATGGGTCACGACTGGCCAGCAGCCGTTGCAGTCTAACTTGTGATGACAATAAATTTCTCGAGACTAGTGCAGTCGATTCTGACTTAGCCACAGTTCGCGCTCATAAGGTGCACGGCATAGGTGCTACTGCTAGTGGTGTTGCTACAGACGAGATCGTCGTCGTGCACAAATCCTGCAGCTTCCACGAGGATAGTGTGAAGCCGGCTGCTACAGTACAGTTGCCCAACGACGATGGCCATGCTGTGAGCCCCAGCAAAACTATCTGCGTACGACCACCAGTGCTTCCCGAAAAGCTTCCCATGGTACTTGTCGATATCAGCAGCAGATCTGATAGGTTGGCCGACGATGCCATGGAGAGTGGCCCTGAATGTGCTGCAAAACGGGCAAAGGTGTCCGAGTCGGTCTTCACCCGATTGCAAAAATTTGCTTTCACGAAGCACAACAAGCAAGAGGCACGCCAGCAGGCCACTGCATACACGTCTGGTAGCATACGAGCGAATACAACACTTGCCGACATCAACGACGAAGACTTGGAACTTGAATAGTCCTTGGATTAGGCTATAATCATGCCCTGCTCATGCCTTGCCACAGAAGGACGTGCTCGCAGGTTGCTTCCATGCGTCCCACTGCTCAATACGAGGACATTGCTCAAATATTGTTTATTTTGTTTTCTATGACTCGTGTATATTAATGTCTTGTATGGCAATGCTTATTTTTAAGGTAGTGCTGATGACATTCATTGGCAATGATTTAAGCAGTTAGATCAAACGATTTCTTCAAATTCCATCATTAACATGTTACATTTAATGACTGCACGAACTAATTACAGCCTTGTTCTAGAGCTGTTGTAAAATTCAAGAAGTTTTGGGACTTAAAACGGAGAAGTGATTTCTATATGCACATATATATTAATTAGTTATTAAAGTGAATTGTAGACCCACACACACGTGTGTGTGTGTTTGTGTGTGTGTGTAATTCTCTCCAGGCACTTTAAATATGCAGCCGGGCTCATGCCCACGAAGTTCGACGTTATAGGTAAGCGTCTTACCCCAGGTTTCATCTATGGTATAGCATAGTCGTTTCTAACATTCCGTAAGCGGATCGTTATTTTTTACCTGCATGCCAAGCATGCCGTGGCAGATGCTTGCACCAGTCCACTGACTCGACGGTCTTTATTCCTGTGATGTCTGCTGTTGATATGCATTCCTGAATGCTAATGGAATAGAAGGACGAGTGTTGAATGCCTTCAGAAATTGCTTTCTTATTATTTTAAATGATGTTAATTTAAAGCCGAGACTGCAGAGCCCTATTTTGAGTGCCTATTGGAGAGTAGTCTCGATAGCTTCTTCTAGCCACTTCTCGCCGACGTGCACTGGTTCCCTGTCAAGCAACGCATCTACTTCAAGGTTCTATAACTCACTTTAAGGTCCCTTCACTCTTTGGCTCCAGCTTACCCATCAGATCTACTCCCTCACCAGGCTAGGCATCGTACCACCCACTTTTCTAAATCGAATTGTTTACCATGACCTCGTAAGAACCTCAAATCCTTTGGAGACCGTGCCTTTAGTTCGTATGCTCCCAAAGCCTGTAACTCACTCCCGACCTGCGTCACGTCATCTGACTTAACCCCATTTAAAAGAAAACACAACGCATCTATTTATCAGCATTGAGTGGGTCCAACTGGTTCGTCCTTTATGTGCTTATGCAGGCTGACACTGCATGCTGCCACTAACCATACTAACTTGCATCACCCCTAACCATGCTATTCTTGTTATTGAGCGTGCTACCACTAAATATTTGCTTCCTTTGCAGCAAATGTAAAGTGCCTAGAAAGAGGTTAAGTTCTCTTAGGGCGCTATATAAAATGCACTACAACTGTTATTATTAGCTCAATCAGCAGAGCACTGGACTAGTAATCCATCAGCTGAATTCCCTATGCAGTGGTGAAATTCTTTGCTTCCACGATCTGTCCTAGGCAGACGTCCTTCGGCCGTTCTGTATTTCGGAGTGCTAGGGAAGATAGTTTGTTTCTGGCTGTGACTTACTAGTGATAATAATAATAATAGTTGTATAGCGACTGGCTGCGACTTCCTAGTAATGATAATAATAATAATAATAATAATAATGCACTTGATAAAGCGCCCTCCGAGAACTTAAATCTCTTTCTATGTGCTTAAATTTGCTGCAAAGTGAAATGCAATTGAATGGTAAGTAAAATCATGCTTGAAAAACAAACAAAATGAATAATATGGTTAGGGGTGACATGCACAGGGTCAGCATAATACATTTGAATAGCGCTCTCAGAACCCATGCCTACGACTAAGTATGCATTGGTAAACCAGCAAGCAGCGAGTTACAGAAGTCAAGACGGGATGTCACAAGTGCACGGACCAGTTTTGATCAAGTATCCTTGTTTCAGCAAGCCCGAATTTTAGCAATGTTATGTAGCTGAAAGTAGGCAGACTAGACTGTGTAGATGATGTGGTCGTCTACTCAAAGGTTACTTTGGAACAGGACACTTGAATTTCGTGCAGATTTAACAGGAAATATGGTGGTTTTCCAATTTCTGAATCACACTTAGTTTGCCCATAATTAGTAAGGTGGTTTAATCATCATTCAATTTATGAAAGTTGCTTCATGTATTGATGACATCCATGTGTGGATGTCATCAATACATGCAGCAAGGGAGTTGGGAGAATTCGACGTGCTGGAGAGCTGGGAGGGACCAAAGCAAAGGTACAACTGAGTAATCTGCAAGGTACATCTGAGTGATCTGAAGTGAAAGCCTAGATTGTGCTTGGCGATCACATCGGCAAGAGGGAGAGTATGCACTGTGAAAAGAAGCGGACCGAGCACAGAGCCCTGAGATACCCCTTACTTAAGTGGTTTCTTAGATCATCTTTGTCCGATCACGTCAATACTCGGGAGTATCGGCAAGCTCACTTATCTAGTCGTGTTTGGCAGTGGGTCCTCGTGGCTTTCTGTGGATGGCGGAATCGTCGGCGAATGCCAGCCAACCATCCGGATGCTGCGCTTAGCGACTCGAGAGCGCTAGATCCCATGTCTCAGCCGACGAACATCTATTCCCCAAAAGTCAAGATTTAGTGAGAAGCGTAATTGCACATCAGGGCAAGCCCAATGGTCAGGCGTCAGCCCAGCTGCTAACCCATATCGCATAACAGCCGTCCCAGCTAACCGTACCTAGTACGAGACTTGGAGGAAAGACATGATTAAAAATGAAATACAAAATCTGGAATTTTTATTTGCAGTTCCATCCATGCATTTGATAGTTGTAGTAAGGTATGAATACTGGTGTAACCGTACTAGCTAGTGGGTTGCTGTCGTGGAATTCCAAGGACGCCGTCCGGATGCATTCTATAGACTTTATATATCTTCAATGTTATCAAATAACCATGTATGTATGCTCTCCATTAGCATCAATGAAGACTCCTCGTTACTTCAGGTCTTCAAATGCCGCTACTAACGCGAAGCAATTCAAAGGAAAGCTGCCAGTGGGCGAAACAGGAAGTTCCTGCATATGCGGCCGAAATTACAGCGAGTACATTACGCGCTTTCGCTCTTCTGGCTTGACATGTCCGGACGAGCTTCCTCAGCGACCAGCTACAAGCAGTTCCAGTATTGTAAATTTTGTGGAACCAGCCACCTCATGGGAGAAAAGCACTTATATACCCAGAGGCACAGAAAAACTATCGACTCTGTCCTGCGCAGATTTTCCCAGAAGGTGCGTAAAGCTGCCTTTTTGAGCAGCAACCGCGATTGTTCGGCGGTGCCGTATCGGCGCCTGCGTTTCTGAGTGTGTGACGCTAGAGCACGGGCAAGAATTTAATATTGAGACAGTTGCTGCGAACGGGCGTTTGGCTGCTAGACAGGCGTTGCTAAGCTCTGAGAGTTATTAATGCTTGCGCTACTCGGGAATGCGATGTGCTACTCGTTGATCTGAGGCCCTCGCTCGTTCTTCTGCATCGTACTGCAAAGGTTCCTAACCATTACTCTACGTCACCCAGGGTGCAACCGAAAATAATTCTCAGCGGCTAGCGCAGGATATTGCGCATCCTTTGACACAGGCTGCGACCGACGTCGCCGGTTCTTGCGGCTACGCGATATTTTCCGTCGTCCGACCTTCGCATTGCTCCTTGCCTGCCAAAAATGGATAACCAAACGAGCGATTTTTGAAAGCAGCTCCCCCAGAGATGGAAGGCGAGCGCGTGTCTCTGCTGCCAACTGGAAATTGTAGCGTATTGCACGTGCAGCCGAATGCAAGGGCAAGGCTTGATTTGTAATGTACTCCCCATCTTTCCCATAGCTGATATAACAGCCTCATTTATATAGCGGCAGAATAGCTTTAATGGCCATCAACGCCGCTAGCAGTGGTCAATAAAGAATCGACCACTGCAGAACTCGAACCAACGACCTGGGTCTATAAGAGCGAGCACTTTATCCTTGGGCTAAGGGGGGGGGGGAGTCTTGCCAGCAGTCCTCGCACTTCGACTGCACCTCTAACCCAGCCCATCAGTATGACATATTTCGCAGACTCTGCATTTTGTGGGCTGCCAGCTAGGCGCTCCTCAGCCGCCTGGAGAAAGCCTGATCGGACAGTTCGTAGACCGATCCTCCTGCCGGCCGATGGTATGGATCTTCGAAGCTCAGTACAGCCGATGCTGCACTGCCTCGTCGAGTATTGCGGCCAATCCTTTGTTCCCCACGGCAAGCAAGGTGATAGCCACCTACTCTCTTCCACCGCTATATATATATATATATATATATATATATATATATATATATATATATATATATATATATATATATATATATATATATATATATATATATATATATATATATATATATATATATATATATATATATATATATATATAATATATATATATATATATGAAGCTGTTTGATCGACTAACCTCTTCTTTACTTTATCGAGTCTCCACACTTCCCTTTGGGGCGTCATGTCGGCGAACTGTGTACAACCTCCGAACGGTGGTGGTGTTCCGAAACTGGACCGCATACACAGAGTGCAGAGGAAAGTGGCCGTGCTCTCCCTGGAGCCAGGCTGCTCCATGCCGACGCATTCTAGTCGGCAGTGGTCTGGCCGTTCGAGGTCGGCATTCTTGACTGCTGGTCCACTGGCGTAAAAGCCTGCCTCGCCGACCTGCCGAGAGAGCCTGTGCAGCAGACTCTCTCTCTCTCTCTCTCTCTCTCTCTCTCTCTCTCTCTCTCTCTCTCTCTATCTCTCTCTCTCTCTCTCTCTCTCTCTCTCTCTCTCTCTCTCTCTCTCTCTCTCTCTCTCTCTCTCTCTCTCTCTCTCTCTCTCTCTCTCTCTCTCTCTCTCTCTCTCTCTCTCTCTCTCTCTCTCTCTCTCTCTCTCTCTCTCTCTCTCTCTCTATCTCTCTTTCTCTCTTTCTCACCCACAGCAAATGAACCTCCACCCACCCTGTTTGAGTTTACATGTGATGCATCAATACTGGATAATATTAGTCTGAGCCTTGCAGTTTAGTGGATTTCATTGATTTGTTGCTTTGATCATTTCAGAATGAACAGCTATTTTGGGCGGTCCTAGTAGCAACAGGTTTTAGGGACCGTCATGTTAGGGCTGCCACAATTTACTACCACTGCTAGTCAAGTGGACGTCTGGTGGCAGGAACATGGTTAGGCATGGCAGTGTAAAAACATGCTGTATAGCTTCAGTTGGATTGCAGCACAGTTTCTTGGCCTACTTTCTCGGGGGGGGGGAGGAGAAAGAACAGGAGGAAGAATCCCCCATAACTAAGATTTCTGTTAGGGTGACCATGTTAATTCATGGAGCAACTTTCATTCAACCCGTGAGCCAATGACCAGGTGCCAATCACCAGCTGCATTGGCAGCTGCTGAGCTTCAGTGCTCCTGTTGCTGCAGTTGGTAAGTCTGTGAAGCCTGTCCAAGTGTACAAAACAAACAACCAGGTGAACAGTTGTAACTGATAATCTCTTTGACTTCCTTTAGCTTCATGCCTGGCTGCTGCTCATGTGCATGGATTTGTTCATTCTTTCGTTCATGCACAATGCAGATCAGCGATGCCAAAATGGAGCTGTGCAAACCCACTGTCACGAGAGTTTCATCTGACAGCCACTTGATGTTCTGGTGCTATTTTTGTGACTGCGAAGTGCCCAAGCACAGAGTAGTGGAAAATGTCACGGCAAGTCACTGTGGGATGATCGAACATCTTCAAAGGTATGCCTTTCTGGTGGGTTTGTTGTTCGATGTACCTGTGCTACAGGTGATAGCATTACAGATAAACAGGTCGGAGTTGTTTCTCTAGCTTTCATTGTACAAAATTCATGTTGAGACCTCTAACATGTCGTAAGGCTGTCTGAGTAACTCGTGTTGTAAGGCTGTCTGAGTAACTCTAAACTTGTTCAGACAGATTAAAGCACTAAATCGGCAGCAGCATTTTTTGCGACATTTTTTGTTCAGTCCAGTTTCTAAACTGTGCTACCAAGCGTGACTCAGAATTATCTAGGCAAATCAATAGCTTCCAGCTAAGAGCTATGGCCAAAATATCATTTTGACCAAATGACTGATCTAAGTCGGAGTTTTATAGCTCTGCCATAGCTCTATACCAGATACTGTAGCTGTAGCAAGAAAAAAAGAACATTTGGTAACCTCGTCAATTAAACTCACTATCTTTTTCGGTGGAGGTTAGCATCCTAGCTTCTCACCAATTTTGTTACATACCAGTATTTTCGTGTGCAATTGTATTAGTTTATCGATTTTGTTAGTGCTAACTTTCCTGCTTTTTACTCTAAAGCAATCCTGATGGTCCGTTGGACCTTCTGGTGCATACACACCACATTGTGTGATTAATATAGTGCTATCAATCGTCTCAGTATTGATTGGGTGTTACTCTGGGGCTGTATATTTCCATTAGCTGTTGGTTATCTATAAGGCCTACTGCAAAAAGGAGATTGCCTACATTTGATAAGAATACTGATCTACATGTTGCCATGTAGCAGCAATGTGCTTTGCTTTCTATATGAGCACCCCGGCCCAATTCCTCACATTATGCCTGCATTATAGGGTCACGTGCTTGCATAGCACCTTATTGCCAGCTCGACTTGAGGTCGGGAATCCAAGATCAGGAGCGAAATGCCTGTTTGGGCAGCTGATTATTTGTATTCTGTGACTTAATTGAGTCATTTTTCCCTGTGTCCTACTGGCTATGTGGTCAGCTTAGCACCCAATTTAGAGTGGTTTAGCATTCGTTGAGTTGTAGCTCAATTGATCACGATACTATATCCCATTGAGTCACAGTGATTGCAGTTGCAATGTTACAAAGGAAATAATAATATTACGAAGAACATTTGTGTAGCACTAAGAAAATTGAATAACTTTCTGGGCACTTCACTAAGGATAGAAACAAGCATATGAACGGATTAGTGATAGTAATATGTGTAAGTAATATAGTGTAAGTAATAGCTGTAGTATGCTTGTGCACATTAAGGATAATCCACATGCATAAGCAAATGCTGTCATCAGCAGGTGGGTTTTCAGCTTTGATTTAAATGTAGTCAAGTTAGGGAGTACAACGATGTCACTCGGTAGTGGATTTCAGGCTTTAGGCAGACTGCCGGCATGGTTTTCAAAGGATTTGAAGTTGGTTAGAGGCCCAGCTAATGGACTTGAGTTAAAAGAGCGGGTAGTACGATAAGAAGCCTTACTAGGAAGTAGGCAGAGTAAGAGAGTGGAATGACCTGAAAGTGAGTGGCCTGACAGAATTCGACGAGCTGCTTGATTGTGAGCCAGCACAGCAAAAGTTACTGTCACAACAGAAAATTCTGGCAGCTGAGTGTTGCACCATTTGTAAGAATCTTATTGCACAGGCAGGAAGGCCTTTAAGGTAAGAGTTATAGAGGTGTCGATGGGATGCTGCAAATTCGTAGATCAACTTGGCTGTGGTTACCTTATCTATAAACACCCAAGTTTTGCAATATAACCTTGCAGAACGTAGACAGACCGGCAGCTGCCTGTCTGGGCTACACTACTGTAACTGTTTTTGGACCTTTTTTGTGGAGCTGCCAAGAATGCCTATGCAGTAAATCCTGAACCTGACTACTAGGTTGATTTTTATGTCCGAAAAATTTGGCCGCATGTCCCCCATTGCTTGAGGACCTGCGGTGAATCTCGTTCGAGCTTTACGTGCACTCTAGGGTTCTTGCTCTTGGACTGCAAGCCTAATCAAGCATAGGTTGTCTGGCTGAATTTCTACAGCAGTTTTGGCCTTTTCATAAATTAAGATCCTGCCTATACAATAAATTAGCTGCCCCTTGTCTGTCACGACTATTGGCCACGACAGATACTTTTGCTCGCAGAGTCCTGGATTGTGGAACTTAGTTCCTCCTCACTTTCTAGTCGCCCGTCAGCCCACCTTTTTTGCTACTTGCTTCCTCGGCCGAGTCCTAATTCAGCTGTGCTTTCACATTTCTTTTTTGTGATGTGGCTTTTAAGTGCTTGAACCCAGTTAAGCTTTAAGCACAGTACAGAGAACTCAAGCATAACAACGGCTTAATGCTAATGGGTGAAGTAACAGAAAGAGATGCTTGCATCTGTATCTATCTCTTTTATGTAAAAACTTACAAGTCGTGTAGCTGAGCACGACTGGGTATTTGTGAACTGTGCAGAATTGCTCGTGTTCTATCTACTTTGCATCGTCTTCCTTTGCAATTAAAAAAGCTCTTTTATAAACTTTAGTGAATTAATAGCACAAGTCAATGTGTTGAGGGACCAAGCCATCGGGTGGCAATAGAGGAGAATTCCCTTTGATTTTAATGAAGCTATTATTCCATCATGCAGGATGCAGTCGACCCTGCTGCATCGTGCTTGACCCTCTCTTCTTCTTTGTTTCTCCGTCTTTTTTCTGATTCTCTTGCTCCCTGTGTCGTTATTCTCTCTCTCTCTCTTTCTTTCTCTCTGTGCGTGCATCTATGGTCAGGGCAGTATGTTTTTATGCAGGCCAGTAATATTACCGGACAGCTGGCTCACATCCTGTTTTGCAGCACATTGATACAGACTTTCTGGTCCATAATGCATGGGATGGGATGCAGTGCTCCAACACCTGCACGGGAAAAGAGCCTGCTATTCTTCTTCATGGCTTGATTTCTGGAGATGCCTATATGTCTCTACGTGGTGTAATCGAGAGAGAGAGAGAGAGAGAGAGAGAGAGAGAGAGAGAGAGAGAGAGAGAGAGAGAGAGAGAGAGAGAGAGAGAGAGAGAGAGAGAGAGAGAGAGAGAGAGAGAGAGAGAGAGAGAGATACTGACAAACACTAAGGGCCATGAGTAGTTATGCATCCCGGGAGAGGCCCTATTCCGGTGCTCTTAAAGCTATTATTAGCTTAGTAGCTCACGAGTGTGATCTTTAGGTAATTCTTGCTCACGATCTCTTTTTCTTTGTCACTGGCTGTGACATTCTATCTCACTCTTATGGCTTACTAGGTTAAATTTCATGCAGGTCCACTTACAGAGAGCCCCCTGCATGTTCCTTTGCTGGTGTGCATGGTGATGGTGCTTTGACCAGTGTTGTTTCTTATTTCACCCCCTTCACTTGTAAGTGCTACCTTTGAAAGTTAGAGTTATTAATCAGATTAAAAGCAAGTCACGTTGCACACTCTTGTCATGTTTCAGCTGTGCCCATATTGCTGCCATAGAAGCATTTTGGCTAGTTCATCGGCTCGACAAAAGCATTCGAGGGGTTTATCAGCTGACGGAACAAGATCTTGCAGAGTAAGGGCAATGCGCACTGGTGGAGAGACTCATGCACCGTGTCTTCTTTTCATTTTGCTGCTGCTTCCACGTTTGTGTATCCGAATCTGTGCTATCTTATTTTTCATCACTCGTGGGTGCCGTCGTGATTAATTGTTCACTTCTGACTATTCTTCTGTGATCACACTGAAGCAATTTCCTTACCACTTTTCTAATTACATCATGTAGCTTCACTCATTCTACTTTATGCGTTATTTCGTTTCCTTGCAGCTATAAACATAAGCTGGACGAGCAGGTTCTTGCGTACCAGCAGCAGGAAGCCACTGCCTTCCACAAGGTAACGAATTGCTGTGAGATGTCACTTGCAGTTATGCTGAAAGTGCACCACTCAGTCCCCCACTCCACCCTGCACGAACGCCAGGCTTCTCAGCATTAGCCTAATCTAAAAGAAAAGTAAATAGCTAGCTCTGGTAGATACATATTTCTCGTGTGCTAACTTTTTATTTTATAATGTTAATATGAAATTTTGATGGGTGTCGAGAGTGAGGAGTATATATACACGACTATGGCTGCCACTGTCCTCGTGAATGCTATATGTGTAGAACACATAGGCATACTGTGTGTGTGCAGCCGAGTGCAGAGGGAATTGCATATCTTACTTGAGCACTCCATATATAGGCTTTTGCTGTGAGCACTATCCATTAGCTGCTATGGGAATGGCCAACATTATTAGACCTTGGCAGCATTTTATTGTGAAGCTGAGTTTTCATTTAGGCTGAGATCTGTTGATGCTTTGTATTACTATATCTGTTGCCACTGTTTGTAGTGTTTAAAAACTCCCACGGCATCCACTGATTATTGGACGGCTAGTCTTCTTAATTATAGTGTAGGGTACAATAAATTGAAGTCATTTCACTTTCTGCCAGTCTTCATTGAGGGCAAAAGCTCTACGGTCTACAAATTTATTTGTACTTGGATATGGAGGTTTTCAATTGCATGTAGTGTGTTCAAGTGATTGTTGTGTGAGAGAAGTTTCTACCTTGCACTCAATGTCTAAGGTACGTACCTCTTGGTACGAATAGTCAGCCAAAAGTCTTCACCTCACGCAACAAAGAAATATGCAAAGCAACGCTGATTTAAAGGACAGTCAAAGAAGTAAGCAGCATTATAATGTCTTTTGCACAGTGCCATAAGGGTACCAAATCTCTATCCAGGTGCTTTACAACTTGAGCAAGAGTAGCAATAACCAAGGGTTGATGAAGTGCAGTTATCATGCATGGGTAAGCATGCGAAGCACACAGGAACAAAAAATTAAAGGTGGCTGAAAATAGAGTGCTAGTGGTTTACAGCTGGAGAAAATACACAGGATTTCGCCATAAGGATTGTGAAGGTGAGTTTCCAAGTGTCAAAAACCAATAAGCCAAAACCATCGTGTGGCAACAAAGAAGGACAGCTTATTGTACTGACAGGACCTGAGGCTATGGGAATGCTGATATTCTCGAACTCTATACTTCACATTTGCATTTGGCTCGAAGGCATTTGAGTTTGTGCGCTGTCTGTTCGTTGCACTTCACTGCTCCCAACCTGCTGACTGTATTTAGCATAGCAATCGTTTTTACGGTGGCTCTTACCATTGACACTGTAATTAAGTAACAACTAATGTTTTGGGCCAGTATTGGATATGGTGTGTGATAAGTTTATGCGTACAGGTCAGTCAGTAGCACTATTGCTTTAGCACAAGCTTGTATGGTCAATGTAGTGAACCAGTTCCCCAGTTCCTTATGAATGCGTAAGTGCTGGTAAGCGAAGTGACTGGACTGACTTAGTGTGTGTGCGTGCCTGTACACATGATGTTCGCACACATTATGTGTGTGTATATATATATATATATATATATATATATATATATATATATATATATATATATATATATATCTTAAATGTGCGAATGTGCCCTCTTAAACGTGCAAAATAGGAGCACGTGCGTTGAAGCAAAAACCCGAGTATTCTGGCATTCTGTGACGTCTAACCAAGGCATAAACTCGGAAAATGATGCTGCTTTCTCTTTAAAGTGTTAAAAATCCACACCACCGAGAAATCTGGGATATTCCGGGTCAGATATTGCCATATCTATGGGCAGTAGTGTGTGGAGGACAAGAGGCGTGCAGTCTTCTCTAGTGACCCAAGTTTTAAGGTCAGATCATTTGTCGGTTAGGTAGCACGTAAAATTTCACTTTCGGTTAGCAAGTCCTCGATTTGGCAAGGTTTTGGGGGCTGTCCGAGCTCTTTTAGATACTTTAAATTCACTTTGTTTCTGATTTATTATTATCAACATCTTTTATTGGCTTTTGGACCTCAAACGCGTCTTGGCTGCAAATTGGACCTTTTTGACTTGTGAAGTTGTGTGGGCAGCATTTATTTTAGTTTCCATGTCTCATTTGGCTAATGGCAGGATGTTGTAGCACATTGAATCCAAAGCCATTATGCTCTTATCCTGTTTACTAGCAACGTTAGAAGCATCAGCAATTTTAAAGTCATTGAGTAGTTCACACACAGCCTCTGAAAAATGCCATAACCAGACCGTGCAAGCCGAAAGTGAAATTTGGAGTACTGCTTCAGCAAACCTTCGTTTGACACCAACCTAAAAACCCAGCCACTAAAAAATATGTCTCACCCCCATGCACGTGTGCATCGATATTGCAATCACTGACCATGAATATCCTCAATTTCCTCGATAATGTATAATATAGGATTTGTTTTTCATTTTAAGGGGAAAGCAACCTTATTTTCAAAAATGATTCCTTTTTTGGACGTCTCAGACTTTGGCTTTACAATTAGTTCTATGCTTCTTGTTGTACGTTCAAGGGGCCGTAGTAGCTCGAGTTGTGTGATTGTTCATAGAAAACATAAGATTCTGAGGGTAGAGCAAGCCTTTCTGACCAGAGTATAGGTATGTCCTGTTAGCTATTTATAGTAGATAATGAATGGCATACGTCACTACCCCATGCCCTGTGTGGCCATCTTGCTAGAGGCAGAAGGAAGGTGAGATTGTATTGGAACCCAGAGATTCTTGGTTATCATCTGCATGTGGATTAAGCAGCAGTAGGTGCATCTGTCTTGGCAGCCAGCATCCCCATGTTTAGCACAACGGATTGTATGCTTAGCAAAATGGATGGTATCGATTCGGTTTCCATTTTTTTAATTTGTGTATGATTTCTAACAGTCATCTATTGTGCAAGTCCACCGTATTTTCGTGAACTCTTTTGACAAACATGCTCACCGGTGGACTATATACGATGCCTCGGCAGTGTGACAATGCACTCCGATTTAGATTGCAGAATCTCAATGCAAAATCGCTTTTTCTGCATGTAGCATAGCTGATACAGACTGTGTTCCGTTCTACCTATAGTAATTAGGCTGTCATAGCTGTGCTAACGGCTGACCTAACCTTAAAGCTTGCATTTAATGTCATTTTTCTGAATAGGTAAGCCATGTGGATTGCATGCTGACGTCTGATTCTGCCTTATGTAAGAGCGATTTGAAAGCACAGCTAATATTACCGGACAGTCTTTGGCACAGAGTGAAAACGTCCCGTCTAGCTTTTTCGAAATGCCATCTGTTCATTGGCACCACTTTTCGCACACGTTGCGTTGATTTACTTCTTAGTTTAACCTGTAAGTAGCATTCCTTGAGAGCTACTTCTGACCACTCGCTTGTGTGGTACTTATATGCAACTTGACTAGACGACTTGCTACTTTACTGTGGGTTGGTGGCCAAGTAGGCATTATTAGCTCGACATTAGCCCTACTATGGTCATACATACATACATACACCTTTTCCACCTACCATGGTTTGACTGAAAATTCTGTATTGCCTGATTACGTTTTCATGACAGTCAAGGAAAGTGATCGGGCATTGTCGCATCGTACTACTTGCTAGCTTGTCAAAATGTCGTTATACACGCTGTACCTCGTTACTTAAATCGTGCATATTACTTGTCGTCTGCATGCTGCTTTGATTTTTGAGACGGCATTACCTGACTGTGGTTTTGGTATTGTGATGCATAGAAATGTACTCGTCTTTGTAGGAACTAACAAAGATGAGAAATGAGATGGACTGCAGCCATAGTGCACAGAGCTCGTGCATGGAGGTGTGTGCCTGCCACACTTTGACGAGACCAAGTATCCATTTGTATAAACCCCCACAGCTGATTTGCTCGGGTTTCCTATGAGTGGCCCGATGCAATTAGGCTTAGATCTTAGCTATTTTTATGGTGTATATATTCCCGTCTTCCTTTTCTAATTACTCAGCAATTCGTAGTAAGGAGTCTGCTAGTGCACTGAAATCTAATATACTCTTTTCACAGTTTCGAGAACATGTCCCCTTTTAGTAGCAGACCCAAGACAGTAAAAAAAGCTGGGCATAATTCTGCAAACCTTTATATTAACTGTGCTTGGTACTGTGTATTATTTTCAAACTTTATAAGAACGGTTGTAAGTAGAACCAGCAGCTCATCCCCTTAGGATACCATGTTGCAATGGTAATGAAATCAACTATCGATCGAGCTCTATCATCATTTATATTACGGATTCACTTTCCACCGGGTTCACTTTCCACCGCTTGTTTGAAAAATATGTGGCTAAAGGGTTCACGTTACTAGTAGTTACTAGTTACTGAGTCTAGTCGACTAATATTGTTACATTGCACACAGCATGGATTGCGCTGTCCTTAATATTGTTAGTCCCGTGAAAAGCCGTACTGGACCAAGGGCAGGACCGGCATCAGTGCCCTAGTGTCAGCTTCGTCGACCGGTAGCAGCAGCGGAAGGGCTGAAGAAGCTATTGCCAATGGTTTGACGGCCATCAAACGCACGGTGAGAAATGCGAAGTTACAATACTGGGAATGAGCCTCTGGAATGATGCTGAGACTGAATGTACTATCATTTTCTGTTTCTTTTTCAAGAGCTTCGATGCATCTGTCGGCAGTGTGCATGCAGGATCAATTCCACCATGGCTTAAGCCCACAGAATTGTCCAGTGAATCGGGGAGCGGTCCATGTGATACAAGATTGGCTAGCAGTGCAGCTGTCATCGGCCCCACGGAGAACGATTATAAAGAGCACCGTGAGATACTGCTGCTGTTGCTACTAGCAAGTTTGTTGAGCTTTCGAGCTGTGCTGCTTCGGGTACACAACTCTTACACTAGCACAGTCTGTCATGTGGCTGAAAACAGTGCTCGTACAGTTTGTTACGTACGCCTGTTAGATAGGACGCTTGCTTCACAAGATAAATGCTAGCATGCGAATTGTGTGCACCTGCGCCTTTTTGTTTGCTGCTTTTAGTGGCAAGTCAGAAGCAGAAAAGGCTTCCTGCTGTTCGAGTGGGAGCAAGCTTTGATCGCTCTGCGACTATGACCGAGTCATGGTTGCCATCATTCAGTGGGCTCTGGAACAAGAAACGGAAACGTGGGGTTACAAAGTAGGTGTCACGCCTCACCTGCTGCATACAATACGGTGTGGTCGTTGCTGCCTGTAGCGCTATATTTGTCCTAGTCACTGTCCTTGCAGAAGTGCAATAGAAAGATCTTTTCTCCATAGGGATCGTGTACACCCTTTCCGGCGATGATCATCGAGCAGTCTCGATCTGCCACAGTCCTCATTGCTTGTGAATCAGTTGAGCATTTTTATTTTCATGGAGCAATGCGATGGCATAAGAACCTTATGCAATAGGCCGCTGGACAAGATTGCTATACATTGGCTACATAATGCCTGTGAATGGACTAGCAGACTACCCCCGATTGGAGTGACCGTCGACAAAAGCGGCTCACATTTCTCTCTCTTGTATGTAGCATTGCTGCAGCATACCGTTTGCAAAGGACCTTGATATCACAGAGCTCGTACACATGTGAGCATGTCGTCCGAGGCTGTCGTCAGCGGAACTGAAGATGTTCTTTGGAAGTTTACAAAGCCTAGCTGGGTGTAGAAATCCAGCGTGTCCTCTTCACCTACGCTGATTTCGCAGTGAGCACCACACGAACCGCAGGCCTTGAGTGCTGCCAGCACGGTTGCAGCGAGCCTCTTTGGGGCAGCAGGATCCTCGGCAGTCACGTGCTGCAGAACGGCAACACGCACTACCGATGGATAGCGATTGTAGAGCTCAGACGTCACATCTACTGTGCCTTGCACAATCCTGCTAGGATTGTGCAAGCTAAGTATCACTTCCTGCAAAATGCAAATCAAATGCTGTCAATATGTCTTGATTGCCTGCCAGCTCATTTGTTTATGGTGCTGGCACTGTGTTTGCATCTAGTGCGTAGGACAGGGTAGAAGTATGCAAGTTGCCTCTACACTACTATAGTCTGAACAGGATACACTGACCAGCTACGATACACGTAAGCGAGGCGATAATGCAGCCTGAAAATGGTCGCCCGGAGCAACGTTTTTACTGACAAATATTGACAATAGATAACACCTAATTAGCAAGAAAACAAGCATTCTAATCTGTTGGAAAACGTCTGTCGGTATAAGCAGATTTTGATTGCTTTTCAGCCTCTGGACTAAGTCATTTTTAGATGGCTTATGGGGTTTAAATCGAGCAACTGAGTAGGCCAATCTGTAGCAGTAACAGCAGTTATTAAATCATTTTCTGACCCACCTTACAGTATGCTTTAGGTCATTATCCTGCTGAAGATAAATAAATCTCCCAAAGGACTTCTGGCATACATAATTCCTACGTTCTAAAGCACAATGAAGTACACATTCTTGTCCATAATGCCAGGAATGAGATGCTACGACCTGATGCGGAAATGAAAAGGGAGACCCAGACCACGATTCTACAATCGCTGTGTTTTATACTTTAAAGCTGCGGGCAGTCTTGCTATTCTTCACCTTTCTTCGGGTGACTTAGAGGTAGCAGCGTTTGCCCAAAGAGTTTAAATTTGCTCTCATCAGTTTAATGGAAATAGCACCAGTCTGTAAGCACCCGCGTGGTACTTAATCCATTTCCACCTGTCGGCTTTACTCAAGCATGGGGGGGACCTTATTAACAAGTTACGTAATGATGCTCTTTTAGGTAAGTCGACGACTCCTGTAGATGCTTCCACTTCCTCTGTGAGAGCGCTGGTCTCATCAGCGAAAGGAGCTTCAGCTTCTTGTTTAGGCGACGCCAGTTTGAATAAAACTTTCCTGGCATACTTTGCCAGGTTATATCTAGCACAGGCTTCACTCATCCCAAGAAGACAAGCGATCTTTCTGCTGCTAATTCATTGTAAAGTGCTAGCAACATGCCCTAATCGAACTGTTCTCTATCGTCTGCGGAATCGTACAGCAGCTCTAACTACTGCTGAGACGACTGGATGCCAAATTAATGAGGGGCTGGCAAATCGTAAGTGCCCCCAAACTCTCTTGCACGCGAAAATGTTCACGGATAATATAATAATATATAATTCATTTGTATAGCGCCCCAAGAGAACTAAATCTCTATTCAGGCGCTTCACATGTGTCCCAGGGCTCGAGCCCACGACCTCAGCCATACCTTAGTCTGGGCGAGCACCTTAACCACTGGACCAACATTATTCTCTATGGCATATTATTAAAATAAATGGATTTCTATGGATATACATATACATATACATATATATATACATATATATATATATATATATATATATATATATATATATATATATATATATATATATATATACATACATGTGCACAATATATATCGCCATCAGAGAACTGAATCTCTTTTTAGGCACTTCACAGATGCTGTATATATTCGATAAAAAGTACTAAACTTCCAAGTTATTGCTAATCAAGCAAGTTGGATTTCCAAGCTCAAGTTCTCTGCTTAGGCGTCGTTACATTTGGCAGCAACATAGGGACCCTATGCATACTGCCAGACCATTGAAGCATTTCTCAACGAAGCCTTGTTTGATGCAGTCGCCAGCCAGTCGCTTGATTTGAAATAAATAAATAAATAAATCCTAGCTGATTTAACAGCCTCTTTTTGTATAGCAACAGAAGAGCCTTCACGGTTATCACCACCGCTGGCAGTGGCGATAAAGGATCGCCTACCGCAGGAATCGAACTCACGACTTAGGTCGTGAAAGCAAGCGCCTTACCTAGTGAGCCATCACGGCTCACCCATAGAACGACTATAGAGCAATATTGACAGGCGGCTGAGGCGAAGTGTTAAGCCTACGTCAGTAGCCGACCTTTTCAGTAAAACTCAGGCTCACTGGAATGTACTACAGCAGAAAAGGCAATGCAGAAGTTGGTCACCTCTATGCCTGGCTAGACTAAGGTCATAAAGAATCGTGATAGGACGATGTCTCACTAAATGCATACATACCAGCAGTTTACATACCAGCAGTTATGTTTGTTTTGGGGCTTTCAATAAATTTTTTCACAAGCTTCACATAATTTCAGTGTGCAAGGCATTATAGATAACCTTATTACCCGAACCAATTTACAGCCATAAAAGAGGCACTCAGTGTGAGGATTTTTGCGACTGAGCATACACAACTAACAAGCGTCCAACAATTCCACCTTCACACAGGTTAATTCAAATTTTATTCAAACGTAGTTATTCTGGTGCTCCAGTCTTCTGAGAATTCTTGACTCTCTTACATCAAGATTCTACTCTCACTAGCTCTGTTCTAATCCCATGGGGCAGCAGCACCAAGAATTATCACAGCTCTCTCGGTCTTATGCTACCAGCCTTTGTTATATCCCCTTAAACGTACAAGGACATTTCACACACAAGGACCTTTCTAGTGCTTGTGCTTCTCATTTCATCTACTTGAACAGCAGAGACTGAAGAGTTTGATCATAAAGCCGTTTTCTCCATGACCTGCAAGGGCACTTGGCCAATATGACCCATATAGCAGCATAGTGGAAAAATGTTGTACAAAGATGCATTGCAGGATGCCACTAGGTTTGACTTAAATTAATAATAATAATAAGGTAATAATACATTTGTATAGCTTCCTCAGAGAACTTAATCTCTTTCTAGGTACGTAACATTTGCTGTAAAGGAAGTATGATCAAATGGTTAATAGCATGCTCAATGTCAACAAGCGTAATATGGTTTCAGGTGACATGCACAGGATCAGCATGCATAAGAACGCAAAGGACGAGTCGCATGGGCCCACTAGGCTTTGGGAGCATACGAACTAAAGCACGGACTCCAAAAGTTCGTACAAGGTATAGCTATTTGATTTGATTCATAAAATCAGATGGTACGATGCCTAGCCTGGCTGGGGTATAGATCTGATAGGTAGGCTGGAGCCAAAGAATGAAGGGACCTAAACGTGAGCGACAAAACCTTGAAGTCGATGCGTTGCTTGAGTGGTAGCCAGTGCAGGTCAGCGAGAAGTGGTGTGATGAGACAAATGCACCGCTCACGACAGAAAAACCTAGCTGCAGACACCAGCTGTAAGCACCTGATTGCACAGGCCGATAGACCAGCAAGCAGTGAGTTAAAGAAGTCGAGACCGGATGTCACAAATACATGGACCAACTTAGGTGTAGTAGATTGACTCTGCGTTCACATAGATTGCACCTAGAACACAGATGACTGACATGCCTGTTCACGATAAAAGCTAACAGAATCACAGGGATTTCCGGGTCGACAGATTTGTAGGCGATTTGCTTCAAGCACATTTACCTTCTTTAGTAATCCAAAATTCAAGATTTGGATAAAGGATCTGACATATTGACATGAAATGTGATTGTGTGGATGTGACGGCTGGTGACAATGGAAGTGTTGCTTGAAGTGACACATCATTACTGTGCTAACACTGTTGGAAAAGTGTCAGCTTAATGCATGCTAGTGCACCCCCAGTACTGTCGCGTTCCTTTACAGCCTACCTCCTCAGGAGTGAGTTGGTCATCAGGTGAACTGGATGGTGGTGGATACTTTTCACGCACTGCAGGTGTCCATGCCACGTCCACCTTGCGGTAATGATCAAGAGCATCTCTTGCAGACAGTGCATAGCCACACACAGTGCCAAGGCGATCTTCCATGACAAACGATAGGTGGGGGCTCAAGGCCAGCATATCGCCCACCAGCCTAAAAAGAAAAAATCATATAAGACTGACTGCTTGCTAAATATCAGATGTCAAGTACAAGTAAAATAAAAGGGCGACTAAATCAACAGTATGGTTTATATAATGGCAGAAGTGCCTTTCGTGACTACTGCTACGCTTTCGGCAGGCAATCAAGGATTGGCAGCAGGGGGCGAACCCCAAAAACCCGGGTAGTGAAGTGCAAGTACCTAACCGACGTTGGTTTGTTGAGATGGCCCGGCAGCAAAGCACGATCGTGCAACTCGTGGACAGCAAATAACAAATTTGCAAAGTAGGATGCCCAAAGAGCTTGGGAGCTCAGCACATCATAATTTAGTAGCATAGCCAGAAATGCTTCAAGTTGGTTGGACACCCTGACCTTTCCCGGGGTCAAACAATCACTAGGAAAGGCTGCCGGCCCTGCTTGGGCATCCAGCCTGGCTAATGCTGGGGGGGGGGGGGGCTATGGGCCCTGTAAGCTACATTGCTGCCATAAATGTAAATATGGCTGAACTGATAGTCACATTTACTTAACTGGCATGTAGCGTAACATGCTATGCTAGGTGCTGCTACGACGATTGCTTGCATCAAATATTAATACTAATGCTGATGCTGCCAATCGAACTCAAAAAATACAGCTGGCAAAATCCTGATGCCACGCCCCAGGTATTAAATTTGTGCCTCCAGCCACCTGTAGGCTAATGGCTGCGATGGAACCCAAGAAATTTCGGCACGCCATTCAGAGGGCAATTTTTCGATGACCACACCGAGGCAGTGGCAGCTCACTCACTGCATTGAGGTCGATGCACACATTAGCTTTGTTGTTGTATATTAGCTACACACACCAGAGCCACGCATGCGGCCCCGCTAAGGCGATACCTGGGCCCAGCGCTTACCGTCACTGCAGCGTCGTGTGCATGCCAGCTCGTTGCGCCGTCCAGCGGCGGATACCCGGACGACTGGGTGCCACATTGTAGGAAGGGGGTGCCAAGCGTGCTGAAAAACAAGCTGCTCTTACTTGTCGCCAATTAAATTGGGCTTGTCAGCAAAGACGTGACTTCCGTCGGCACCATCGTCGCATGTCTTTCGGCATACCTCGTAGACGGCCGCCTGTTAAACAGAAACGAGGTGAGCACGTGCCTTGTACACACAACACCCACAACGAAGCGTAGCCGGCCTGGGACACAGACCACATAGAGTTTCACGAGTATGCTAGGAGAGAACGTCCACTATCGCATCACCTGGGCTAGACCACTCGCTGTCAATCGACAGCGGAGAGTGGGGGGCAGGGCAGCGCAAGTACACGGGGTCGCGGCTGGCCACTCTTCAACGTCCTCACCTCGTCGTCAGCTCGATAAGGACGGACGGTGTAGACAATGTTCCAAGATGGCATTGAAGAAGGCTTGTGAGGAAATAAGTCGCTGGCCTGACAGAGCGGTAGCATTCGCTGTCGGTGCAAAAGAGGAATACATGAGAGACATGTTGCTCCATTGCTCTCAAGCAATCCGCCACGCCAACGTCACAGGCCGAAAACACTGGCAAAACAGCAGGCCGAACTGCAGCGCAGCAAGCATGGGAAAGGAGGGATGAAAGAGGTGCAAATGTGCCCAACTCTGACCACATGCCCGGAAGGCCTAATGGGTCTGCATGTGACAATGCACGGCATGGCAGACTTCCGAAGCATCCACAGGCCGTCGGCCAAAACAGATAACACATAACTGAATTTGCTCACCAGCCTATTGGTCGACCTTGATAGATTGCTCAAGTCAAATTCTAGCACCCAGCGCCGGCACTCAGGGAGACTCCAGTGGCTGCCCGTGGAGCACTGGCTATCGTTAAAGATCCCGCAACTGGCATGCAAAAGTGGGCAGGGCAGGATTCCTTGTGGGAGGGCCTAGATTACCCGTCGGATGCTTGCCCGTCGGATGCAGTCAGTTGCCAGCCATCGACTGACTGCAGCTGCTGCCATGCTCTCTATGCACGGCCAGCATTGGGGATCGCTGGGTCGTGGATTTCAGTCATTCAGCAGGCAACTCTGTATTGTCTGCTGCAAAAGCAGGAGCGACAGCTGCCAAGGCTTGTCTGCCGCTATGTGCAAATGTAAACGAGGGCTGCTGAATTAGCCGGCCCGTCGTTTTTTACTGTATCGGCTCCGACAGTGTAGAGTCAGCATCTTCGCGCTCTGTCATCTCATTGCAGCAATTCATTAAAGTGAGCTGAAAATGCCAGATCGTCACCGGCCACCATCGGGCGGCACCATTCAATCTATGCCCAATCGGATCCAGAGCCCAGCCTCTGCAACCATGCAGACGGTTTTCATTTATGTGGTATTGTTAGTAGCTAGTAGGATCCATAGTCATTGCCTTATCGTTTGAACTGTTGTAAACGGGTATCTATACTCGTGCCACTATTATAGTGCCGCTGCTGTGGCCCTTAGTTTCCCTTTTTGCAATGCAACAGGTCAGAAGCAGACCCGGTCTTGTGGCTCAATGGAAAGTTCACATTTGATGGTGCATCCATCGAGTCTAATTCAGCATGCAGCCTGCCTGCCGGCCTGTCTCAGGTCAGTATACAGAGAACTTTGCCAGCAATGAATCCTACAGGGGTGTTAGCCCAGTAATGAGGTGCTAGCACTGTATGACCCAGATAGTGGGTTTGGGTCCTGCAGTGGGCAATTCATTATTGCCGGCTAAAAGTCAAGGGACTTCTTCCATCTGTCGCATCTATAACAAGTCAAGTGAATTAACCCCTTTACTCCGTTTTAGTTTTTAGAGAAACTTGAATATGTGCCTGTTAGGCAGCATAACTGGGACATACTCCTGATAGGGGTAGATGCAGCTGCAGCAATGAGATAGGTGAAACAGGAGCATAACAATAGCCGGCCACACACGTGGTTAAGGTCAAGCTATTCTTTTGTTTTACTCATCATTCCATATCTGCTTGCAATGTATGGCATTCTTACCTCAAACTCGGCCGTTAGGCCACCTTTATGTGTAATCGGTGGCCGGGGATCGGTACTTGAGGGCAAACACAGCTCCTCACTGGTGCCCAGTGCACCTGCAAAAGAAACGGTGGCAAAACAGTCAGTGCAGCAAACCCGGCCAAACGCTCAAGTTTGCTGTCTGGACACGAAGCAAAAGTACATGTCTGCATTGAATACGATAACAGGCAACTCTTATGCAGCCAGACAAAGACAGTCATGCTAAGCATAATTACCACGTGCCCTGTACAAAGTTAAAGGATTAGCAACCACTCGGATGCTGAATTCGTGAAGAGAGGGTGCAAATGAACACAGGCTGAACATTAAACCTTGTCCAGTCACATCAGTGCCTCAAGAAGTTAACACCCTTCAAAATACAGACCCACATGGGCTAAGAGCGTGGGGGTCTCTGGGGTTAGACATTATTTGAGTGCACGGCTCTTATCACAGATGCGCTGAGACAAGGAAAAACAAGAGAGAATGCAAATGCATGCTGCGTGTCAGGATATCAATAAGCAGCGTGACCCCCTCCTCTTCAATAAAGGCACGAGACCAGGTAATCCAAGACACGTTCGAATTGCTAAAGCAGCTGACCGAGCATGTAACGATATCCCAAATGGCACCTACAGCCAGCGTAGCATAGCCCTCCTAGTTGTGATGCCAGCGGCAGCTGCTCCTCTGCGAGCACCACTTCCCTCCATGGAGTTGATGTGCAGAGCCAACGGTGGGGTGAGAGCAGGCCTCGCTCGTGCGGGCCGCGTGCATGTGCGCTCCAGCTGCTCCTTCCGTCTGCTCGGGCTGGCGCATTGCTTCTTCCTGTCTCTGCTGTGTCTGCTGTCACCGACAGTGCTGCGTAGTACTCACTCAGCTTACCTGGTGCACCATTTACTACTGGTGCACCGCCGACCACTGCCGCCCACGATAATGATGATGATGATGATAATGATGATGATGATGATGATGGCTGTAAAATTCGGTGCTGGAGCAGGAGCAGGAGCTGTCACCCAATGCTGCTCCAGCTGCTGGGAGCACGGTCATCAGAGCAGCCACCAAGCCTACCCATTGAAACGGGCTCGGCCAGCAGATCACCTGTTGCTTGCCCACGGAATCTGAGTGTCCATTTCCAATGCGATCTTTTTTCTCTCGATAACACCAGCTCCATGGTATCGGCCTACTTTTAACTACTTAACATTGCAAAAATCGGGCTTGCTAAAAAATATATATATAATTCATCTGCATTAATCTCTATTAAGGCGCTTCACATAAGCTACCGGGCTCAAGTCCACGACCTCAGCCAAATCTTAGTCGGGGCGAGTGCCTTAGCCACTGGGCCAAACCAGCTCGCGCATTTGTGACATTCCATCACCACTTCAATGACACTTTACTTGCAGGTCTTCCTGCCTGTGCAACAACACGACTACAGCAGGCGCAAAACTCTGCAGCTAAGTATGCCTGTCACGAACGTTACAACTGATACATTAAACCATTTCTCATAGACCTGCATTGGCTCTCCATCGAGCTGTGCGTATAGCAGGCACAAGCTCACGGGCCCATGCTTACCCTACCCTGGGTCGTGCTCCCCCCCTCTGCCGCCACCGGGCTTGCTCCTTCCACCCGACTCTCGATTGCCACAGCCATACATTAAAAAAGTACATTAGCTGATTTAACAGCTTCATTTGCATAGCTGCAGAAGAGCCTTAATTGCTATTAACACTGCTTGCAGTTGGCAAAAAAGGATTCAGAGCAGGATTCGAACCCACAACCTCGAGCGTAAAGGGCTGACACTCTCAGCACCAGTGTGCGCCGACCCGCATTTAACGCTGCACCACCTTACCCAGCCACTTGACAAATGTGCCGACGAGAGTAAGAACGCTGCGTGCCTCCCACATGTAGGGGTAGAGGTCGTACACGATGGCTCGATTTGGAATTGCAAACAGCCGATCGACCGCCTGGGCCATACCCTTTACCAAGTCGAGAAACTTGTCGGCGCGCAAGCGCCATTCGGCGGCGCCAACCTTCAACGACAGAGCAGCTTATTTAAGATTTTAGGCACAAGCAAAACTTCACAACATGTCGAGGATTTGATTATTTCTGCAGCAGGCAATTCTTTATTGTCAGATGCTCTAAACGAGAGAGAGAGACTGCCGATACACAAATGAGATCGTTGAATGGGCGGACCGTGTGCAAACTCACATGCACACGAGCAGGCACTCACAATCGCGTGCAGACAGCTGGACCTAATCTTTCCGAACAGGTGTTCTCACTACGACAGGAAAGACCGAAGTGCCTTGTGGGGCTCGGTAGACGTGCTCGGGTGTCTGCCGCCAGCAGGATAAACACCCGCCCACGAAGCTGCACGACAATTGCATCGATGCAAAAGCAGCCAAAGCCTGCTTGCCACGCCCACTGCCAGCAAAAGCGGTCGTCACCTCGCTTTTCTCCACCGTCTTGCCGGCGACGAAGCGGGCGTTTAATTTCAGCCAATGGAACTCGCCCAGCATGGCAGTGGACTGCGGCCCGTACTCGAATGGAGTGTACATCATGTCGCACACGAGGAGGACGTCGTCCACACTGACCAGGTCCCCGCTCTGATGCTGACTGCTGCCGCTCTCTGACGTCGCGAGCTCACCGCCCAGGACGTGGCCGCCTTTGACTGCGGCATCGCTGCTGGCGACTGCTACCTCCAGCGCCACGTCCATCGGTTCGACGACCGGGTCGAGGCCGTCGGCAGACTCGGTGGCAGTCTGCTGCTCGGGGGCAGTGCCTTCGGCATCGGGCTTGGCCAACAACGACGGCGGCTCTTCGGCGTAACGGCGCGCGGCGGGCACCATCGGTGCGGCCTGCTTGTCGAACTCGGTCAGCCAGTCGGCAGCGGCCATGACGAGCGCCTGCTTGAGCGAGTAGGACCACGGGTAGGGCAGCGAGTCGCCCGAGTCGTCGCCCACCTCGAGCTTTATGTCGGCATCGGTGGCTCGCGGCTCTGCGCGAACAAAGGGTTGTGGCGGCGTCGTCGTCGCTGCCGCAAGGCGCCGCACTGCCGACTGCCCATGCGCGCGATGCTGCGCCAGCCAGCCAGCCAGCCAGCCAGCCAGCCAGCCAGCCAGCGGGTAACTGCCTGTGGGTGCGGACGCAAAATGCGAGCTCCTCGGCCCTCGCACGGCAGACTGCCCTTGCCGGAGAGCCGTAGCGGCGCAGTTGACGGAAGTCGACACGGTCAGCCGAAACGGGATGCCGAGTGAGCAGCTTAAAAGCTACGTGCGCGCCATAGCAGCAGCCTTCAAGGCACCAGCAGTCGCCTAGTCTTCGTGAGGTTACGTATGCAGCCGCACAGCGGTATGCTTAACCAGTTGCTCTGTTTGCCTAACCCTCACTAGTTCAGGTAGCAGCACAACGACGATCAATGTGTGCAGACCAGAAGCCCCCCTACCGCGCCCAACGGTAAGGACTGAGGGTCCAAAATGCATCAATCTGCAAGTCAAAGGACCGCTCTAAGATCGGTGGGTATTGCATATCGAAGAGGGCGGTCACAAAGCACGAGCCTTGCTAATGGTACTGAACGAATGCAAATAGATGTGCCCTCATTGAGCACTTACAGAGCTGCCTAAGTCGTAAAATATAAAACTGTTGCCAAAGTTTGGGGGGGGGGAGATGTCATGGTATGGAGGTGCTTCAGCAGAAATGTTGACTTGAGTCCTCCTCTGCATACCAACGATTGCTGAGAGACATAATGGCATCACGATCCGAGACGACTAATTAGTTGGACCTTCAGAAAGTATGATTCAACACGGCCATGATCCAAAACACATCAACGCCTAAGCTATTTTTTTAAAAACTTGCCCAAGTGAGGTACCCTTCCATGATGCTTATGGACTGGCCGAGTCAATCTCTGGACTTGACCCAATCGAACATCTGCAGGGTTAGGTTCAAGCAATGGCTACGGCAGCTGAGAGTCCAAATCCTGTCCACCCATGCACTTGTTGTCCACTTTCGACAAGCTTAGAGTAGCATAACAACTGGCATTTCCCAGTGTTTGATCAGCTCCAAGCCTGAGTAAGTCCGACAGGTCGTAGCCAATAACAAAGGTGCAACGTTATATTAGCTCAATTAATCAAGAAGGACTAGTGATAATTGGAGGAACAAGTTTCTTTTTCTTATTTCAACCAGTGAGCACACTTTAGGAAACAGTAACGTTTGATGTCAAATGATGTTTGATGTCAAGCGCCTAGAAAGAGATTGAGATCTCTTAGGGTACTTTATCAAGTGTGTTATTATTATTATTACATCGAGATGCAACTGTAAGAAGTCTGCCCTAGCCATCGAACTACCTTTGCATTTGAGTGTACTTGTGTGTGTGTGTGTGTGTGTGTGTGTGTGTGTGTGTGTGTGTGTGTGTGTGTGTGTGTGTGTGTGTGTGTGTGTGTGTGTGTCTGTGGCCATAATGACGGCTGAGGCAGCTGCCATTATAGTTACCTACTGGCCTGAATTTGGAGTAAATATCGAACGCTGGTGTCACCAAAAATATGCGCACCGGTTGCAATTAGAAAAAGCAACATGTTCCTGTAATTAAGTCCAATGTGACGACTCATCTACCTTATTTGCAGGGGAGTTGATCAAATGCTCGAAAACATCGGCCGTTATGCTACTTCGGGCTCATTGCAAGTGTTCAAACAAAAAGCAAATCAGTGGATGTGATAAGGACGGCCAGTTGCTGCAACCGTCGCTCGACCTCAGAAATCCGAATGCTTGATTGGGTTAAGGTTTTGAGACTGACTGGGCCTGCCTGTAACCGTCACTGGAGGGTAAATGATCGCAAAATATCGCCAATAATAACTTATTTTTGTAGGTGTGTTTTGGTTCGCAGTCGTATTAGAAAATATAATCTAGTCCACCAAGTGCAATAGCATTTAGGAGTCCGACGTTCTGAAGAGGGTCTAAATAAACGTCTTAGGTCATGATGCCTGGTATGCAGTGCAGGACTTCGATGCCATTTCTGCTAAAGCGCCCCCAAACAATGACACACTTTCACTTGAATTCGACCGTTGGTTGAGTAGGTTTCGTTGGTTTGCCGATGCATGTTTAGCCTTCTCTTGCAGTTCAAAAAAAGCTTGAATTTGCCTTCGTCACTCCACACAACTCTAGCCCAATGTTCAGCTGTCCAGTGGATCCGAGCCTTGGCCCACAGTATATAGTTTACCCTATTCTTTGAGAGGACAGAATTGGTTCCTTCTTTGCAATTCGAGAATGCAGACTGGCCTCATCTAATTTAATTTCGATGGTATAACCACCAACACGCCCCAGACGATATTTGAAGGCTTTAAGCATGAGCATGTGCAGAAGCAAAACGAGCCGTTAACGCCCCCAACTTTATGATCTTGTTTTTCCACCTGGAGGTAGCGCGCGGCCGATTAGACAGTGAGTATTACGCTTCTGATCTTCACTATCTAGCTCACTCTGTACTCAACGCTACTGTCCGGCATTAAACGGAGTGAAGCCTCGTACAGTGATATAATTTTACCCCTCACGGAGCTTTGTAATTCGACAAACTCGGCATGACTGATTGACTTGTTTGCAAAATAAATCATGCTCAATTGGTTGGCTTTACGATTCCGACTCGTGTGAAGTCATACTGCTCCAGCATGAGATGATGAGAGGAATGTTTCTCAGTGCTATATTCTGGCCAAAACCATCATTTTTAAGGGATTTGCAGGGTTTGGCACATTTTAGCAGCATTGTCCCAAACTTGCAAAGTTATCGTTGCAATTCGTTCTTGGGTTATGTAATGTAATGAATCTCAGTCCGTGAATCCACGAAGCCACAAAGACTAAGTAGATGTTACACAGGAGAGTTTTGTATAGCTCACTCACAGCCTAAGCGGCTTTTGGTACGCATTTGGTAGCCAACAGACTTCATCTCATGCAACAAAGAGAAAGTGATAAGCATAGCCAAGTCGAAAGTGCAGTTATGGTAGTGAGTAGCATAGAAGTAGCAGCTCAGGATAGCTGGAAAGGATGTGCCATAGTCGGCACCAGAGAGTAGATGTCGTTGCATAAGAATTATGAAAGTTAGTTCCACAGTCTAGCACCTGCACAGCAAAAGCTTCGGTCGCCAACAGTCTTTAAGCAGAGGAACAGAACAGCTTATTTATTGTCCATAGAGGACCCACGGAGGTTGAAACAGGTGCAGTGGTTCAGCTAGGTATGAAGGAGCCACGCCGTGGCGTGCCTTGTGGGTCAGGGTAAGAACTTGGCTCTGTATCGGTTGATCAAAGGGCAGTCATCCAAGCTCTTTCACGAGCAGACACATGGTCAAACCTTTGTGTTAGTAATCTAGCCTTTCAGCCACATTCATCACCAGCTACAGTGGCCTAGTGGCTTTTTTGGTAGCTCAGCCAAATGGAATTGCAATAATCTAGCTGAGACAGAACCAGGGAGCTAGTTAAATTGTTTGCAAGCCACCGTGAAAGACAGCTTATAATCTTAGATAGGGATCAGATGTGATGGCAAGCTGTGGAGGCAGTGTTCTTAAGAAACCTTTCAAAATGTACACAGCTGTCGAAGACACCTATATTTTGAGCCCATGGTAATGGTCGCACAACAGCATCACCTATTAGAAGAGCAGTCTGCTAGTTCAGCTACATGCTTGGGGTGTCTTATGAGTAGCAGTTCCGTTTTAGCGCGGTTAAGTTTAAAGAAACCTGCCGACATCCAAGGTCGAATGTCTTCAAGACAAGCATTCAGTTTATCAGTAGCTGCAGCAGATTTCGACGGTTTGAATGACAGATACAGATGAGAATCGTCAGCATAAAAGTGATATCCTATACCATGGGCCTTAATCACGTTTCAAAGAGGTTGAGTATGAACGGAGAGCAGCAAGGGACCAAGGACAGACCTTCGAGGGGACTCCACAGATGACCTGTCTAGTGGATGAGACCTGACCCCTACAGGAGATGGATTGAACACAATCGGACAAGTACGATTTGAACAATGCCAGTGCCTCGTCTGCGAGACCTATCATTGTTTTCAATCGTTCAATAAGGATATAGTGATCGATAGTGTCGAAGGCAGCTGACAGATCTAGCATCATTAGGGCAGTGACATTCCCATCATCGTTGCTGCATAGGATGTCATTGGTTACATGTTTGAGAGTAGTTTCAGTGAAGTGCTGCTGCTTGAATCACAACTGAAATTTGTATGACAAATTTATTCTTTTCAATATGGGCTACAAGCTTTTTAGCTATAATCTTTTCAAGAATCTTGGACAAAAAAAAGAAAATAGGGAAGCTGGGCGACAGTTTTCCAGGACCTCTTAATCCAATCCGGGTTTTAAGTATCGGTCGAACGATGGCCGATTCGAAGGACTGTGGAACAACCCTGTTATGCGGAGACTTATAAAATTGAGTTATGGCTGGGTATAGTTTGTCTGCCAGTGAAGACCACAGAGGTGATGGTATAGAGTCTTCAGGAGACGAGCTCTTTTTACAAGACTTTATAAAGGAAGCCACATTACATGCAGAAACCTCGGAACAATCTCTTTAGAAGGTCACAGGTTGTGATTCAACAATTGCTTTAGTCGGATGAGAGTCTATGGAGGCACGAATGTGCACAATTTTTTCAGTGAAGGCTGAAAACGTGTCGGCCGAGCTGTTAATGTCTAGAGAGTGAGAACTCTCTGAATCGGCCAGCAGATTGTTTACCATCTAGTAAATCTGTTTTGGGACTGACTAGCAGGACTTCTATTTTCGAGTGAAAAAAGAAGCCCTGGCTTTTCTAAGGTTCAGGGTAGAAACTCTAAACAAGTCTTTGAAATTTTTAGATCATCATCAGACCCAGACTTCTTAAAACAGCGTCCAAACCTGAAAAGTTTAACACGTGCAACTTGTAAAGTTTTTTTGTAAATTAAAAGGAATCTCGCGACTCAGCACGCGGAGAGATGTATGGGAAGTATGCTCGTTAAGGCCACTCCTAAACGTCATGTTCACTGCATCAGTGAAGTTATCGAGGCTGTCGGTCGATTCTGGGTGAAGATCAAGAAGACCTGCATCACAGAGATTTAATAAATTTCGCCGGGTCAATGCTTTTTTAGTTGCGCCACTGGACAAATTCGACGATACCCTGCACGTACAACGGAATAGGAAAAGTAAACGAGACAGGGCAATTATCCGAGATGGTGATCGGGCACACAACAAGGTCAGTGGGGCAGACATCCTTAGTGATACCGAGATGCAGAATATGGCCACCGATGCGAATGGTATGGTTAACGTGTTGGACCAAACCGAAGTTCCCCAGACAGTCAAGAAATGAGCAGACCTGGCTGGCTGTCAACATGAATGTTGAAGTCTCCTGGAATCAGTAACAACCTGTCACACACAAATATTTTAATGAGGAACTCCAAAAACTCCTCCATAGACAAGGTTAGACAGCCAGAAGGACGTCGGTAGATCACAACAACGAGAGGCATAGTCTCTGATGAGAACCTAATTGCAACAGATTAAAGGATGGCCCATGCCTAAAACCGCATGTCTTATAGTCAAACGACTCACGAACAACAATAGCCACCATGTTTTCCATCTTTTCAGACCAAATGGACAAAAAATAAGAGCCTGTCGCCACAGCACTTGCTTACCGGGGGCGTCAGATGGTGAGCGCAGAGCCGAGCGGCTCCAGGTGCCCAGTGTGTGCAGCGCCACATAGTTGGCCTCAAACTCGCAGTTGGGATTGGTCAGCACACCATTGAGACGTGCTGCAGTGTCCGATGCGCGACCTCCATAAGGACCGAGGAACACTCGTCGGTGGTCGTAGTCATTGGCATGCATGTTATCCCATATGACAGCGCGCCGGCAGAGCACAGCATTTAGCTCGTCGAGCGATGCTGCAGTTATGTTGCGCGACACGACACGTGGACCTGGAGCGACCCAGAACGCGCTATGGGCAGCATTAGGAAACTGCGACTTTCAACCGAGGGCAGGACAAACAGACGACAAAAGGCATCATGATGCAGCGATGCCTGGCTGCGACCCTGCAGGCTGCGGTCGCTTACCTGTCCACAGCACATCGATATCAGCCATCAGCCGACTGCCGACGGTGGTCAGATAAGGCGACTTGGACACCTCGGGTACGGCACGGGAAGCACAGTACTCTACGCAGGAGGAGAAAAGCAGCAGTGATGGTCGTTGCACACACGCACACACACACACACAGAGCAAACAAGATGACACAACAAAAGAAGTGAGGAGAGCTCGCAATGCCACGGTCGATTTCTCTCGTTTCTGGCAGCGTCATCGAGCAGTCGACGCTCACCGGTCGGGCAGAAGAGGAACGTGGCAGGATGGCCTAGGTACTCGTAAACTTCATTGGTGACAGCCACCTGAGCGTGTGCGAGTGACTGGAAGACTTCCTTGTCGGCAGAGCTCATTTCGAGCTCGATGTCGTCGAACAGCAGCGCAAATGCACTGCAACCTGACGACACCATCTGCAGAGTGGAGACGACGCACAGATGAAGGAAGGTGCACCGCACACATACCTGTACACGCAAGCATGCGTGAGAAACGGCGGTAGCCGGCTGGACGAATCCAGATGCTGCCGGAAAACCAGAAAGACCGAGAAGTCACTGACATCGCTGGTGTCGAAGGGGGCAGAGAAACAGCAAGTAAAGGAAGAGGGAGCAGCAGCATCCCTATATCTACATACATGGTCTGACTTTTCAGATTCCTTTCCTTTGTCAAGGATAGAAAGAGGCAAAACATCAAGAGCTGTACATTGCTGCATATCAATCGCATCTTGATTCGAAACAAGGGCATGCCAATGCAATAGGAAAGCAGGGCGATCATTTCCGAATCCAAGTACATCTCCTAGTCGCTTTCAAGCAGTAAGTGAGGGAGCTGTCCCTTAAAACTAAACGGGCAACAGAATTTCACAGGCACAATAATATCCAGACGCCCGAATGAAATGCACAAGGATGACTAATCAAATCACCTGATCCAACTTCCTTTTCAACAACGTCATGTCCTTGCTGCTCGAAAACGTAATATCCAGTCCTGGTGACAAAGCGTAGACAAAGGTGACGTCACTTGCCTTGGCCTCCGTAATTAGTAAAGACAGACGCTCTAAAAGAAGAGTGCACATGATCAGAAAGAAGCAGCTACATGTGCTGAGAAAGCTTTGAGATGACAGCATGGCATCTCTTATGTTGTTATTCAATGCAAGCACAGTTTCTGGCAGTAGAAGTGTTGAATAAGAGCAAACTGCTTCATTAAATCATGGTGTATAAGCAAGCTTAATTAGAGGCAGCCCACAGACTGCCTTTCAGCAGCAAACACCATGCATGATGCATACATATGTGATAGGTACACCCAGTAGTGAGGTAACTACTGACACTTCTTCCCTATAGCTTTCTGGTCGAGTTCTGATAATGGTGGATTCGCTCACCGGTAAGTGAAAATCACACCATAACCAATAAGCACTAGCATGCCTTCACGTCGAAAAAGACGAAACAACAACAGAATTTGACACACCTATACGGCATTAACGTTAATATGGATCGAGGCTGCTTCCAAACATGTACTGTCATCACCATGCCAAATGCCATCATCAAAACTGTACATTTTAGCCACAAACAGTATATATTTAACTTATTTTTGATAGAAGAGGGGTAGGCGGGCTAGTTTGGCCCAGTGGTAAAGGTGCTCACCTTTAACGACCAAGGTTAATGAGAATGCATTTGACGGTCGTGGGCTCGAGCTTGTGGCATATGCGAAGTGCTAGGATAGAGATCGAGTTCTCTTAGAGCGCTATACAAATGAATTGTGTATGCACACGCGTGCACGTGCACAAACGTGCATGCACACACACACACACACACACACACACACACACACACACACACACACACACACACACACACACACAGATATATACTTCCTGAAATAGACAGCAGTGTTTTAATCGCCTAGCTGCTTGATGAACGGTGGACATAAAACAACAGACACAGCGAGTCGACCTCCCCTGGAGGTGTAATCTCATACAGGAACTAAACGCCTGTTTTCCTTTACTAGCCACGTGACAATAGATAGTACAAAGCCGGTGGGATATACGAAGTGGCACAGCAACAACACGCTTTGTAGTGGGTGCCCAACCAGAGGCAACCTTGAAGCTAAAAGCACCGGCTCAGCTTGTGCAAGCTTAGTGTGAAAAAGAATGTATGTGAGTGTCTATAAATAATAGTAATAAAAACCGTTGTATAGCACCCTAATAGAACTAAATTTGTACCTAGGCACTTCACATAAGCTGCAAAAAAGCAGTATAAAAGGACTGAGTGCATGAGTGTGCATCTAGTGTGTGTGTGTGTGTGTGTGCGAGTGTGTGTGTGCATCTAGTGTGTGCATGTGTGTGTGTTTGTGAGTGTTTGTGGGCGCATTGAGTGTATTTCTATTCGCGTGTGTTAAGTATCTGCAAGAGTGTGTGCACGCCTGCGCAAAGTGCAGTGAATGTGTATTTTTGTGTGCAGGGTGTATCTGAGTGCAGTGCATGAGTGGGCGAGCATACAAGCCTGTGACGATCGTGTGGGCGCTTGCAAGCACCAAAATGCGTACATGCATCAGCAACAATACCCCTCTGAAAGCCAAAGGGTAACTTGCTGCTAATGCGACTGATCCACAGGTCAAACGAACTCACCAACTTCATCGACCGAGTAAAGATCCCTCCAGTTGGCTCGATGCTTGGCATCATCCTTCGGAGCATACATATATGTATTCATGCCGAATTTCTTCATTCTGAAATGATTTGCAATCCATGGCATGCCGGCTTCGGCCTCCACAGCCACAGCACGCATGGGGCAGGGCTAAGCCCGCGCAGCAGATGAAGCGTGACACGGCCTGCTCTGTAGTCTTCGCCTTGTTCTCTCCTGTGCATCACCAGCACGACCTAGTGTGATCGTCTTGCCTAGCTTGTGCCTTGACAGACTGGCAGAACAGAATCTCGGTTCGTGGCAAGTACTCGGGACAGTGACAGGAGTGATGCTCCTCCAATGCTTGCTGACTGCAGTCGGTGTACAAGGGAGGATTAAGGTAGGTAGGTGTACATGGTGCAGGGGCACACTTGAACAAGTCATTGAGCTGGTAGGGGAAGCAGAGGGGCCAAGGCCAAGGCCATACCGTGGTGGAGGTACAAGGTGAGGGCCCCAAAGCAGCATACACATCCTCGCTCACACAAAAAAAGCTCCAATCTTTCAGTCATCAGCTGAGGGACGAGCAAGCACGAAGTTGCTCACTGTCCGGGCCAAAAATAATAATCACCATCATGTATCTGCAGTGTACCATTAGTGACTTAAATCTCTTTTTGGACATTTGACATCGATTGAAAAGAAGCATATAAACAGAGCTCTGAAAAAATGCACTATTTCAGCATACATAGGTATATAAAGGACGATCAATGGGACAAATCAAATGCTTAGAGAAGGTGAGTTTTTAGCATTGCTTTAAATGCCGTCAAACAATTGTCAAGTCTGGAAATGTCGTCAAGACAGTCACTAGACAGCTTCAGGCTTTTGGTGCATACCAACCGGAGACAAGGCCTCCCAAGGATTTTAGGCTGGTCCCAGCTAAACAGCCAGTCAGTTTTTTAAACATTCCATAGCTGAAAGTAGGCAGACTTGATTGTGGAGCTGATGCTGTCATCTTGCATAAGGTCAATTTGGAACAGGGCATTCACATTCCATGCACAGACTACGAGGGGGATGCTGGCCGGGCCTTTATTTGACTGCGAGAGTTTCTGTTTCCGAGAGATACTAGCTCAGATCAATAGGTTAGCTCATGACTATTAGATTGGACTTGTGGTCATTCTATACAAGAAAGTTAGCTGTCATTCGAGTGCAAATGTTGCTAATACAAGGTGCACGTGAGTTGTGAGAAGCTGAGGAACCTGGAAGACAAGAAAGTATCAAGTCAAAAGCACAGCTGACAGTCACCGGCACAGAAATGAAAGCCTAGATTGTGCATGAGGTTACACCGGCAAAGCAGAGAGTACAAATTATGAAAAGAATATGATTTACAATAGATCGGTAGAGTATTCTCCCCAATAATTCAGAGGCTCACTGAATCACAAGTGACACTTGATATCAATGCTCTAAACTCTTAACTCTAAAATAGGACCTATCCCACTGCAGTGCAATGATAGTGATGCCTAGGCAAGACGACAGGCATTGAAGAAGTACTCGAGATCAATGGTTTCAAGCAACGTGATGCGCCTCGGGCTAGCCGAGAAAGAAGGCAAGCAGCAGGTGTACTACAGCTGATGCATCTACTGCTATTGCACAGCCTTACGTGAAAGTTGCAATTTATAAAATAAAACAAGGGTCTGCCAATACAACGTTGGTGTCCGTGACAAGAATGAATACTTGCAAGCTACCAAATTGGTGGCTGCTGTATTACCGATGAAAGAGTTCTCGGCGTTGATCGTTGGTCCACGGACGGCCATAGAAGCCTACAAGTACGATTATATAGCATCCTACACAAGCAAGAAACAACAGCACAATACATCACGTGACATTGAGCAGAACTGCCTTTTTTCCACAATAGTAAACTTATACATGTAGAGACTCATTGACAATACTGCCACTTGTTGCTTCAGGAGTATCAGCTGCTAGCTGCCGAACACTGACTGCTGGGGAGGAAGAGATTTGCAAAAACTCAGGCAGGCATGCCGGCTTGCACGTGTCCTGATGATCGTCAAAGTGCTTAGAGCATATGCAAGAGCCAGGTGAATGAGTTCTTTCTGGACAGTCACTAGATTGGTGACCAAGATCATATGCAGGAATGACACAGAAAAACAAAGACGAGATATTGATGATGGGTCCGTCCAAGCAAGCAACCAGTCACGGAATAAATATCGGCTCATTCAACAGCCTTTACTGTGTATGGGCAGAATAGCCTAAGCAACCTTCACCTCGCTTGCAGCCTGGCACAGAGAATGGCTTGCTCGATTATCCTCCTAATTCAGCTATACTTCTCACTTCTCTTACTTAAAAGCGATGAAAGCAGAAGATTAACGACTGCTCATCAAAACCTACCGGGGTTTTGAAAGAAGTGCTGTAGAAAACTACTACAAGATGTGTACAGTGTCCCGAGAAAACTAAATCGTTTTCCAGTCACTTAACATATACACAGAATGAACTGCAGGTCAGCCATCTGCGGAGCTAGCTGCTCGTCAGCGAGTGACCTACTTGAGGCACATATGTGCACTCAAATACTAGCAGCCTTCAAGCAGAACAAGCTCGATCGATGTGGGTGCTGCCAATATCTTAAAAGGCAGCTCTCTGTGACCTGCTAAAGCAAAGGCAAGATCAAAACATTAGAGGATATGGTTAGACAAGATTTGGCAATAGGTACCAAGATGAAACCAAAGTCAAAAAAGGCAAGCAAGCAAAGCTACTAACAAAGTGCAGCGCTATGCCCAATGCAACTGAAGGGCCTAACAGCAATGGAAGATCCAACCCATAACAAAAAAGAGAGTTTGGCTACGATTAAAGGAAAATCATACCTTTGAGTAGTAAGAGTGCAGGTCAAAGGTAAATAGATTGAACAGATAGTGACTTTACAATATGAAAGGCTTCATAAAAGACACTTGCTCCTCGTGACAGTGTTAAATTAAATACCAAGTTATTGACCTACTTAAAAGCTTCTACATGTGCGCCTGTACACAACATTACATATAACTATGAGCGTGACAGACGGCAATGCAGCACAGGACTTCACCGAGTCGGCTGGGGGGCAACAAAGTTCTTCTAGAGCGCCTCTCATCTCTCATCGCCTGGGCATCACTGGCACTGCTCTGCAGTGGTTCAGGTCCTATCTCAGTGGGAGACTCCAGAGTATTGACGTGAATGGACAAAGATCATCTGAAGTACCTCTGAAATATGGAGTACCTCAGGGCTCAGTGCTAGGTCCGGTTCTTTTCACGGTTTATACTCTCCCTCTTGCTGATGTGATTGCCAAGCACAATCTAGGCTTTCACTTCTATGCGGATGACACTCAGTTGTAGCTTTGCTTTGATCCCTCCCAGCCTTCGAGCACCTCAAATTCTCTAAACTCACTAGCTGCATGCATTGATGACATCCACACATGGATGGCAGTAAATTTTCTAAAACTTAACGATGATAAAACTAACTTACTAGTTATGGGCAAACCCAGTGTGATCCAGAGATTGGACAGGCTGACTCTCAAAATTGGCTCTGCCAGCATATCTCCAGCTGAATCAGCTCGAAATCTAGGTGTCATATTCCAAAGCGACCTCTCGTTAGACGACCATGTCAGGTCCACAGTCAAATCCGCCTATTTTCAGCTTCATAACATTGCTAACATTCGGGCTTGT
This sequence comes from Cristatella mucedo, assembly GCA_009760855.2. NCBI lineage: Eukaryota > Metazoa > Bryozoa > Phylactolaemata > Cristatellidae > Cristatella > Cristatella mucedo. The sequence continues at coordinate 11,625,698 of WPIO01000008.1, read as the reverse complement.
TTAGATAAAGATACCGCATCTAAGTTGGTCCATGCATTCGTGACATCCCGTCTCGACTTCTGCAACTCACTGCTTACTGGCCTACCAGCATGTGCGATCAGGCGATTGCATTTGGTGCAAAACTCGGCAGCTAGACTTGTCTGCCGTGAGCGTCGCACTTGCCACATTACTCCACTTCTCTCCGACCTGCACTGGCTACCAGTCAAGCAACGGATTGACTTCAAGGTTTTGTCGCTCACTTTTAGGTCCCTTCATTCTATGGCTCCAGCCTATCTGTCAGATATACTACCCCATCAGGCCAAGCATCGTGCCACCTGCTTTTCGGAATCCAACAGTCTGGAAATACCTCGTACAAACCTTAAATCCTTTGGAGACCGTGCATTTGGTTCATATGCTCCCAAAACCTGGAACTCCCTCCCGACCTGCGTCAGAACATCCCCTGACCTGACCACATTTAAAAGGAACCTAAAAACACACCTATTTAGGACAGCATTTAGTGGGTCCCTGTGATTCGTCCTTAATGTGCTTATGCCTGCTGACACTGTGCACTCTGCCACTAACCACATTTGCATGCTGACCCTGTGCATGTCACCCCTAACCATATTATTCATTTCGTTTGTTTTTCAACCATGATTTTACTTACCATTCAATTGCATTTCACTTTACAGCAAATGTAAAGCGCCTAGAGAGAGATTAAGTTCTCTGAGGGCGCTTTATCAAGTGATTATTATTATTATTATTATTAGCAGTGGTTTCGTGTCACCTAGGTGTCTGCAAGCTGGACCGTCAGCAACCAAACTGAACATGGAACGATTAGAGCTAGCAAAATGCACACACAAGCACAGCATTCAGGTGTTTTTCGTTCGGCTACATGTGGTGCAGACACTACCAGTCAGAAGATAAAAGCAATGGAGGCATGTCTGTTACATGTTAAAACACAGCCCGACACATATATATGTGTGTGTGTGTGTGTGTGTGTGTGTGTGTGTGTGTGTACTCTGTAACTCTACAAAGCCACATGATCTAAGTGATTGCAATAACGACGGGTCTTCTAAAACGCTAGAGTTTTTATAGCGAACTGGAAGCAAAAGAAACTTGAATTAATAAACTAGTAGCCAACAGCCTTCATCACACACAAGAAAAATATGTGAAGCATAGCTTACTTCAGAGGCTTATTGAAAGAGGCGAGTAGCAAAGCGGTGGTAACAGAAGGCTGGACAGAAGTCGTAGAAGGAGATAAGATATCAATAGTCTGAGAGCTGCAGAAGTCAACCATATGCCATGAATGGCTTTTAAGTACAAGAGAGAGGCAGCTAACTTGCTGCTCCTGAGAACCTGAGGGTACGAGGAAGCCGAGACTGCTGCAGCTAAGCAGCCAGGTAAGCATGAGCTAAGGCACATCTGGCCTTGTGGTTACAGCGCTCTCAAAGCCTATAGGCCCGGCTTGGCGGGCGGTATGACATAAAGACAGGGAACAGACGGCTCGGATACAGTGAGCTGGGCCAAACGAAGACTAATACGAATCTTGACCATACTCGATAAGATGCTCAACAGCAGCAGCAGCAGCAGCTCGGTCCTTCTGCGACAGCACGAATTACGGAAATCGAGGTCTCACTGTATCCTCTGTGCAGACCTAGATTAGTTAAAAAGACGCTGAAAGGTAGACAAAGGCGAAACAGGGCCCCGTGCAATGCAGCATATCGCAACCCCAAAGCCATAAAGGTGCTAGCCCCGACCAAGGTCTATCCGTGGTCGTGGGCTCAAGCCCCGAGGCATATGTACAGTGCCTGAATAGAGGTTGCGTTCCCTTAGGGCGCTATACAAATGAATTATATTCTATAAAAATATCGTATCGGCAGCGTTGGAGGGCTGATGGTGCTGCCAGGAAGGTCAACCATGCTCAGACCTCAAGCGAGCAGTTAAGGCTGGGTCAAATAACTAAAGAAACCAGTTAGGTACAGAAGCGGGCATTTCTCAATGACGGCGGTCGGGCTTGACTACGTAGAAACTTGATCGTAATCGAGCCGTATGAACGGCTGTACATTTTTTTTATATCAAGGCGACCCCATGATGTCGCTAGGGTTATCGTTCGCTTTCCCCATTCGGAAACAGTCAAACGCAACGACACAGATAACCATCCTCTGCTTAGTTTTTAATAGAATGTGACAACCAGCACGTGGTAATAATTTTCTTACCTTCAACGACGCCGCACATAAAAGTCTTCTCACGATTGGGAGTACCGGCAGTAACACCGGCGGAGCTATCGAGCTTGGCCTCCCTAGTGCCCTCCATGTTTCGCAGACAGAAAGCCTTACAATGAGCAGCACTGCTGATTGTTCAGCACAGCATGGTACTTTACAACAGATGAGCAGTGGGTCAGATGTGACCACACTGTCCCAATTGCTAGCTAGCAGTCTCGCCCGCCGGAACAGACTGAAGCCACACAGCCGGAAGTTCCCCGCACCCACATGACCCGGTAGGCGGGCTTCGGAGCCGTTCTGACCCTGGATGACCTACAGTGGGCAGGCTATTTTAGACGACCTCCAACCTCGACCTGGACGCCGCCCCCAAGTGGTGGGGACTCGATAACCTTTCGGGCGAGAGATGGGGCCCACGAAGTGGGTGCACACTTTGTAGCAGTAACAGGTTCAAGATCGCAGACGAACTGAGCTTTATTCGGAGCGTTTTTCGATCATCTCCGGAAAGACCCAACCGGAGGAGCCCACGCTGCCAACGAAGAATCTACTGTGGCTCCACCGGGTCTGTTGTGTGATTTTGACCCAATACGACACCGCGAAATTTTCGTCCAACCTCGGTTTCACCTTCGGTTGTCCAAGAATTCCCCGACATCGCATCGTGCAAAAATCCCACAACACTAAATTAAGACATTCGTGTTACTTTGTTTAATGAACTGATAGTTCTTTAATAATAAATTTTATTTTAGCAGAAATATTATTACCTTATATAGCATGACTTTAAAATCGAGACAAAGTAATTCTTTTCCTCTTGAGACAATGAGATTAATGGATATTGATTTTGATTTATCAAGTAGTAAATACGTTGGAAAACAGGAAAGACGAAAAAAGTTGGTTTTACAGAACCAGTTGTTACTGGAGGAGGAAATACTTTAACTTTTGCTTATACAACAAAAAGAAGGTATACAGACTTTGAAACACTCAAAGAATTGCTTAGATATCCAACTAAGAAATTACTTGATAAAGTTAGAAGCTCATGGCCTTTTATTAGAGTTAGTTTTAAAGTATCATTCGATATGAAAATGTCTGATGATGATGAAGGAATAGAAAAAAGGAAGCTCAATCTAAATCAACGTCAACAATGAATAGTGAGTCAGTAAATACAATTTATGAAGAAGTGATACTTTCACTAGGAAAAAATTCTGAGATGTTAATAGAACACAACGTTGGTTCTGAATGGTTATTTACTGGTTATCATTCATTTTCAGTTGTTATTTCTAAATACAGCCCAATGAGTGGTGGATCATACATTGAAACACCTGAATATCTAGTTAAGAAAAAGTGTATAATTAATTTAAAAAATGAAAACGACGAGTTTTGTGCATTATGGTGTGTTTTAAGAGCATTAAATCCTGTAGAAATAAATAAATGGAAGATTAGTGACTTGAAAGGAATACTATCTATTAAATATTCTCACTTGATTAATGAGATTTGAATGGCCATTAAAAGTTAAAGATGTTGATAAATTATAGAAAGCAATGAACGTTAGTATAAATGTTTACACGTGTGGATATAAAGAGTTTCTCCATTAAGAGTTGTAGAAAGGTTAGATGAAAAATAAGAAAAAACATGTAAATCTTGTATTACTTAAAAAAGATTAAAAGGAACATTATATGTTGATTATTAATTTCAATTCATTAAGTAGACCTAAAAACACAGGTGGAGAACAGTATTATTGTCATACGTGTTTAAATAGATTCTTTAATAAAAAAACAAGTAAATGATCATTTAGAACTATGTGAAAATATAAACTCTGGAACAATAATTTATGTACTGCCGGATGAAAAGAGTAAGTTTATTAAGTTTGATTCTTTTAAACATCCAAACACATATCCATGTTTGTTATGCAGACTTTGAATGTATAATTGAAAAAGGAAAAGATGGATCAATTCATACTCCATGTTCTGCTGCTTTTGTTATTATTTACTGGAAAGGAGAAGTTTTCGATAAGTTTATGAATGTTGGTTCTGATTGTGTAGTTAGGTTTTTACAAACATTATTTCATTTATCAGACTTCTTAAAAAGTAAATTGGTTGATCATAATTCAGAAAGTGAAATGGATGACTTAACTGAAAGTGAATTCGGTGAACATGAAAATGCTCTATTCTGTTGGATGTGTAAAGAACCATTTAATTAAAAAAAGAATGATTTAAGAAAAGTTCACCATCACTGTCACCTAACAAATAAATATAGAGGCGCTGCTCATTATATTTGTAATTTAAAAGCTGGAATGAGTTTCAAAAAATGGCAACTTCCTGTTATATTTCATAACTTTAGAGGATATGATTCTCATATAATTGTTAAAGCACTTGAAAATTTTAGTGTTGAAGCAGAACTAATTGCAAATAATCTTGAGAATTACATGTTGTTAAGAGTTAAGTATTTAGTTTTTAAGGATATTGCTCAATTTATGCTTGGATCACTTGATGGAATTGCATCAACAATGGGAAAAACGATTGATTGTTTTCCAATTTCTAATAAAGTTATAAGTGAACTTCATCCAAATAAAAAACTTAATATGTTAGCAACAAAAGGAGAGTATCCTTATGAGTTTATGAATTCATTTGAGAAGTTTTTCGTTACTTCTCTTCCAAAAAAGGAAGATTTTCACTCAATTGTTCACATGTCCGATATAAGTGATGAAAATTATAAAAAAGCAAATGATGTTTAGAAAGAGTTTGATTGTAAAAACATGTAAGAATATCATAATTTATATTTATTAACAGATTTTTTATTGCTTGCTGATTGTTTCAAAGGTTATAGAAAAGGTTTGATGTTTAAACTAAAAGTAGGTCCTGCAAATTTTGTTACAACACCAAACTTCTCATGGAGTGCTGTATTCTGGTTTTCAGGAGTAAAGATTGAGTTGTTGACTGATAGAGATAATTATGATATGTTTAAAAAATCAATTCGTGGTGGAATATGTCAAGTGAACAGGAGGCTAGTCAAAGCAGACAATCCTATGGTTCCTGGATTTGATAAAAAATAAACCAACAGCATGGATAACTTACCAAGATGCAACAAGTCTTTATCTTACAGCAATGATAGAACTTCTTCCACAAGGAAACATTATCATGATTTACACAATGAATATCCGTTAAGTGCATGTAATAGAGTTTTTGATTGTAGTGAATATTCTAACTTTCAAAATAAATTCAAAACAGGAGCAAGTAATGTTCAAAAATTGATGTGTGACTTTCTTCAAAAGAAGGACTATTTACTTCACTATAAATATTTAAAGTTCTGTTTATCACATGGAATTATATGTAATGTAAAGAAAGTTTTTAAGTTTAAACAATCGAGATGGCTTAAACCTTATATTGAAATGTGTGCTAAAATGAAAGCATTAAATTCAAATAAAAAAGTTTTTAAGAAATCTTTGGAAACTTATTATGAATTCATTTTATTGTAAAACTTGTTAAGATGTTGAAAAAAGAGTTAAAACTTACTTAATAAATGTTATTGATGAAACATGAAAAAATAAATTCAATAAAATAATAAGAGATCCTAAAAACATGGTTAATTTTAGAGACTTTGGAGAATCATTGACAATATTTCAAATGAATCAATCAAAGACAAGATTGAATAAACCAATATTTATTGGTAGTGCAACTCTAGATTTATCAAAGTTACATATGCAACAGTTTTATTATGATGTTATAAAACCAAAATATGAAAATAAAGCTAGTTTAATCTATACTGATCCTGATTCATTAATTATGGAAATTGAAACACATAATTTTTACGATGATATGAAAGCAATGCCTGACAACTTTGATCTTGATACAATTAGTAAGTTTAAAAATGAAACGGAAGGAAAAGTAATTTCAGAAGTATGTGCTTTAAGACCAAAACTATAGTCTGTAGGCATTGTTGATGCTGAAGGAATAGCAGCCGCAAAGGGAGTAACAAAGGCAGTTTTAACTAAAACAATGGGACAAGATACTTTTGTTAGTTGTTTAACTGATAGTATAAAAGTTTTCAATGGTACAACAATTGATGGATTTAGTGAAAAGCAAGTTAGAAAGTTTCATAAAATAGTTCAAGATAAACATGAATTATTTACTAATGAGTTAGAAAAAGTTCCACTATCCGCATTCGAATCAAAACGTCACTGGTTAGACTGTGGAGGCTGTAGTTACGCATATGGTCATTACAAGATTGCAAAAGCATGAAGTGAAGGAACAAATCCAGATTGTTGTGAAAAATGTAATATTGATATAGATGCCAAAAAGAAAGAGTGAAAACACTAAACCAATACCAGTAAAGAAAGTTAGATTTGCAGATAAAGAGAAAATGGAAATACATAAACAACGTGTTGATTTACAAAAGGAAATAGAAATATACGAGTCAATGGAGAAATTAAATATATATTAAAAAAATTATTTTTACTATTATAGGATGGATCCCAAAGAAGATTTCCAAGTTTCAGAAGACGAATCAATTGAAATTACTAGTTCTGATGGTGAATCTGATTATTCAGAAGACTAAATCGATGATCTTGATTACGATCCAGAAATGGAAACTGAATTAGAATCTCAATCTTACGACTCTGAAGAGTCTTCATACATTGATACTGAATCAGAAGAGGAAGAAATATATTTAGAAGAACTTCTATTTGGTTAGAAAGATGAAGATCATGTAGAATTTAGTGAGGATAAAATTAAATTAAAGAAAACATTTCTGTTTTTTAAAAGATCTGTGCTGAACCAAATGTAGATGAATCTGAAGGAGAAGAGATTTAATTTCAATTAAATAAAATTATATTTTCGTATATAGAAAATGGATGTCTCAAGAATTTTAAGTTGCGAACAATCAAGAGAAAGGCAATGAAAGTGTGTCTTCAAAAACTCAAAGGTCAAGATCAAAGAATAGTTAAACATTCACTAGATAAACTTATTCCAGATGTTGATACTTCATATATTAGTATTCTCATTGATATATGTGCTACCTGTGATAAACTAATGGAAAGTCGTAGTAAGATAAAGAAGATGATTGAAGAACCAAAGAAAAAGTCTAAAAATCCAAAAACAAAACCCGGCGTACAAATTCAATAGTTAGTATTATTTAAATCTGTGTGCATGTAATTCTTTTATTATTATATAGGAAAATGGCCGCATCTTCAGCAATTACTGACCCAATGCTTGCAACGAGTGCTACTGCACTAAAAACATATGTTGATTATCTTGTTAAGTCAAGGATGACTAGTTATGATGCACAACAACTTGATTCAGATGTTTCAGTAATGACTGGTGCATCTGTTAAGAAATTCTATCTTGATTAATGTGATATTGAAGCTCAAAAAATAATCAACGCAGGTCAATCAGACGCCTTAAAATCTCTTGAAACAACAGTCAGATCTAAAGTTGATTTTCTTCTTGATACATGTGGAGAAGTCGCAAGTTATACAACGTGGATTGCATCACAATATCTAACCCTCTCAACAGTTGTCTCAAGAATATCAAAATTAAACCTGATATCTCTGGAATTGTTAAAGATGAATGTTGTGCAGTTCTATCTAATATTTCTCCAGGTATTAGTGCAAAACAAAAAGCCGCAGCAGAAGCACTAGCAGCACAAGAACCACAAGCACAACAAACTGATCCAAGCACAGTTTAATTAATTTAAATAAAAAATAAAAACAATATATAGAAAATAGTTTCTATTGAGACAAGATGTAAAGACTGTCTTAGTGATTACAAGGTTAACAGTATTCAAACTTTAAAATCTGTTCCTATCCAATGGGTAGAGTTGAGGAAATCAGATCAACTTTGTTGGATGCTGTAAAACTAGTATTATAATATAAAGCACTAAGAATCAATCACTCTGAACCAGAAATAGCAAATATATTCACTAAAGTTAGAGACGGTTTTGTCTTTGAAGAGTTCCTTATAGACTTAAGAATAGAAATAATAAATAGTATGAAGTCTGAAGCTTACTCTAAAAAATAGAACTAACTAAACAAATAAAGAAAGAAATAGATGCAGGAAAGAGTTGTGACCTACCAGAAGAATTGATTAAAGAGACTATGGATTGGAAGATTTAAATTTCTGAAATATATGGAGAAACATATCTTTGTATTCCATCTGTTGTATCTATCGATGCTGAAGGAGAATAAGAAACTCCTTTAACTAAACCAATGTCAATATAATCTGTATTAGTTGGCGCTATAATGTATGAACTATTTAAAACTGGATAAATAATACTAAAGTAAAAAGTAATCTTTGATTGATTATTTTCAATAGTAAAATTGGATAAAGAAGTGTTCATTATTATAGTATTATTTACAACACCATAATATTGTAAATTGAAGTAAGAAAGAAACATTGAATTATAAGCAATTTTATGATAAAAATCTCTAGCAATAATATCACTATCTGTTGTCTTTTCAATATTAATAGTAATATTTGCTTTCATAATTATATAATATACTCTATCTATTTCTTTACTAAAACTATATGGTAAAAACGAGCCACCATAATATAGTGACTTAGAAACTGTATAATTAGTTAGAAAATCAATAAAATTACTAACACCATCTGTTGCATTATTTATATCACTTGCCTTTATCAGTATACTTGTGTATACTACTTTTTTATGTCTATATTTGATAGTTTTGCTAAAATTAATTTTCCACTACTAGAAGAAGAAAATGCTTGTGATGGATATCCAAGATTATTTACACTCTTTACAGATAAATCTCTAGAATATCTAATGAAACGAGCATTAGCAATAATATTAGAAAAATAAGGTATATTTCCACATCTAAATAAAATTGCTGAAGAAATCTATTAGGAATTAACTCATTTGGTTGATAATTAGCAAAAGTTGGTTCATTTCTAATCATTATTAATATATCAACACTTAAATTTCCATTTATGCTTCTAGTTGGACTACATACATCAACTTTTGTATCAAGATATTTTTTGTTGCAATATCACTTCCGTTGACCGGATCTGAAATATTCACATACTTTTTTGAGTTGGCAGATGCATTACCAGTTATATGTTGATCTGAGTCTTTTCTTAGATAATTATTATCAGCAAATGACTTATTAACAGATTCTAATAAATCTACAGTTTCTCCAACGTTTTTTAATCTGTTTGAATCAAAGTTCAAAGTTCCATCATTTGTAAATCTTTTCTACTAAGCATTTTAATATGTTGCTATATAAAGTGTTACATTTAATGTTTTATTAAATAAATCTGACGGAGCCACAAATATATAACTCTACTATTTCCTTATTTGAATCTAAAGAACAACTTTCAAACAATTGAAAGATATTCTTTTGCATTTATTCTATTTGCTGGAAAACGGATAATAATTTTTGTTAAATTTGAAGATAATTAATATAATGCTGAAAGTACAAAAATACCTCTAGGGACAGAAATTTCTCCTAATGCACTAATCCATTTACCATTACATGTTTAACTAACTACCAAGTGTTTTTTATCATGAACCATCAATGAAACCACTAAAATTTATAACTGCAACATTATCATCTGTAATTCTATGTAGGTAATCAAGGTTAGCACCATCATTAAGATTCACAGGATCATTTTCAATTCTAATAATATTACTCAACATATCTAAGATTTCCATAAACAGCTCCTCCATGAACAATAAGAAAGTTTGTATCAATATAACTTTTATTTGGTACACTATAATCATAACTAATATCACCAACAGGAGGACCACTAGCACTAATACTACCATTTACAATTAAATCTCCATTAATTGTTCCTCCTGTAATAGGTAGTTTAGTATCATAATCTTTTGTTGCAGCATCACTAGGATTTATAGGATTAGCAAGATCTACTAACCTGTGATTGTTCATATCAATATCTCCATCATTCGTAGTTGATCTAGAAACTTTTGTAGCAAAGTTTAAAAATCTATATAATTTCTGTTTACAGCATCTCCAACATCAACAGGATCACCTGAATTATTTATAAGATTACCATTCATACTTAGATTTCCACTAAGTTTTTCACCAGTCTTTCTAATATAATTCTTTGCACTAATACCTTTTCCTTTTTTTCTGAAACCTGTCATTTCTATACAGTACTAACAAGAAAATCTATACAAGTAATTCTACTTGCAACTGTAAACTTATCAACAGCATATCTACATGTTCCGTCAATTTTAATTATTAAAACTATTGTACCACTAACACCATAAGTATTATCACTAGTTAATTCTACATAAGAATTAGTTTTATCAGTTGTATACATAATATTAGATACCGTACTAAAGTTTGGTAATGATCCTGGAAAGAATGTTTTAAGATTAGTTACGTATCCTACTACTTTTCCTAACTGCGGGTGCATAAGTGGCATATCTCCTGATCTCCTGGTGTAATTTGTTGCACTGAAAAACTTGGTCCACTACAGCCATTAGCAGTAATATTTAAACCTAACATATCAAGATAAAATACACTTGGATAACCGCTAGACAAAACCAGCTCGGCGGTCTTATCTCTTGGAAAAAGAATTTCTTAGAAATGAGTGGAGGATTTTTACCTGCTATTCCAGCACTTGTATCTTTAATTGCTGGTGTTATTGGTGGAGTTGGAACTGCTGTTTCAATTGCTGTTTCAATTGCTACTCTAATCTTAAAATCTAATCTAAATCTAATCTTAAAAAAGACAATAGACGAGACGATTTTCACTGCTCGTGCTCCGCCTATGAATACACATAAACAAAGAATGGATGTTTTGAGTCTTCAAAGTGAACTACTAGGAAATGATATTACAGATCTGAAAAATATGATAGAATTGATAAACAAAGAGATCGATATAGATGTTTCTGGAAATGTACAAAGTTCAGAAGTAAAGAACAGATTGGAGTATTTGAATAAAGGAATCAAATTAGTTGATAGTGGAGCTGTTGATTATCCACCTGAATTAAGGAATGCTATTAGGAAAGTATAATTTTCAACTGTTGGTGGTAAAAAGGAATGCGGCTATAAAGCTGAGAGTGCAATGCTACTTAGTAACCTTTATTCAAGGGGAGCTAGTAAAGAAGAGATTCATAGAGAAGTATTAAAACTTAGAGATGAGTTAAAGAAAAGGTGCAGAAATTATTAGTCAGTAAATTATTTTTATTTATATAGAAATATGTATCAAGAAATTAAACTTGCTCTATCTGACAATCAGGTAAAACAAATACATAAATCAACTGAACCAATCTCAATACGTCTTAAGCATTCAGACTTGTCTGGTACTGTTCCTATTCTTGTTACTAGTACTCAAGTTAATAAAATTAAAACGTGTATAAGAAAAGGTATTGGATTGCAATTGAATCTAAGTATTAAGCAATTAAAACAGAATAGAATACGAGGTTCCGGATTAGTAGATTTTATAAATAAACTTACTGGGAATCGTGAAATGCATATGCGTTTGCCAAGTGGTGTTAAATCTGAAGAAGTTTCTGGAGGAAGTTTTAACAATGCAGGAAAATATTCATTCGCAGGCCCAGGAACTGAATTCAAAAAAGAATGGAACAAGGATACACCGGAGTCAATGATTTGGATGCACGTGCACTCATTCATGACCATGATTATAGACAAACAAGTTCTATGTCCGAACCAGAAAGGACTAAAATAAGAAATTTATTTGATATGGTTCTTGCAGAATCTGCTGCTCGTATTTCTCTTGACCCCAGATAACCAGATTATGTTCGTAATGACGCAAAGACGGTGGCGGCGGTTATGGCAGCAAAATGTGGTTTAGGTTTAGGAATCGGCGGTATGCTTAATGAATCATTCGCAACGGAATTCATAAAAGACAAAGTATCAAATCCTTTAAGTCTAAAAAAGATTACAAATTACGCACAAGGTATAGTTGATAAGATGATAGATATTACTAGAAAAAAGATGTAAAAATTAAAAGCTAATCAAATTTTTATTTTTGTTTTATGTGTTTTTTGTTTAGTAATCAGCAGGATTGAATTTATCTTGTCCTTGTTTTTTATCAGCATTATAAACTTTAAATTCTTCTAGCTTGAATTTAATATTAAGTCTTTCTTCTGAATTATGAGTATTTTTAGTTATATAACTCCCATCAAGAATACTAGTAACAGCAAAGTCATTACCAAGGTTTTGACTTACTTCAGCAACACTACCGAATTTCATGTGTTTGTTCTTTTGATCAAAGAATATACTTGGTTTAGCACCAAATGCAATTCTCATACCAATAGTTGAGCGACTAGACATATCGTATCCGCTATATTCAAGTTTCATACTTATTCTATTAGCAATATCTTCTAGCACAGGTCTCATATCTTCAGTGATGTATATCCATGCACTGAAGTAAGGTTTATAATCTTTACTAATTTTCTCTTCAATATGAACACGCGCAGGTCTTCCTTTTGGAATTACAACAGAAGAATTTTCAATTACTACGAATTTTTTGTTATCCATTTCTATACAAGGAAAAGAAAATGTTTGAATAAAATTAAAAATTCCATTGTTGTTCCAAAATCTGATTCTTGCATTATTTTTTAGAAAGATTAGACACCTTCTCCCACAATCTGTTTGATCGTATTTTTGTAGCATAGATGTCTGAGAGTTTGGCATAACACCAAAATAATGTATTACTTCCGGAATTGGTGGCGCACCAAATGAATCAAAGTAAAAACATTGTTTACCTTGTTTTTAAGTGCTACCCAGTGATATATTGTCTATCTGATTCTCCTGTATTACAAATAAGACATTCATTTTTTAATGGTTTTGTTAGTTCATCTCTTGCAAAGACACCTCTAAAGCTCTTTATGCCTAATTCTTTTATGTAATTATTTATTTCTATATCTGTTAAAGGTGATGATTTTATTTTATTTTAGCTTGTCAATAGTATTTTTAAGTTCTGCAAGTATTTGTTGTTTATCTTCAACACAAGAACCAACACCTGTGCCAGATCTTCTACCATGAGATAGAATACCTGTTCCTTTCTTTTCCATCATACTTTTGATTGCATAAATGATTGGAAATAAAGGAGGGATGCCTTCACCTTTTGATCCTTTTCCTCTTTTACCAACACCAGTACCTAATCTTCTACCATGAGAAAGAACACCTTCACCTGATGCACCAGTACCTAATCTTCTACCATGAGATAGAGCACCTTCACCTGATGCACCAGTACCTAATCTTCTACCATGAGATAGAACACCTTCACCAGTACTTCTTAGTTTTGCAAAATTTGACTTCTTACAATCACAAATAGTGCAAACACCTTTTTATCATTCCTCTCATTCCTTTAGTTGAATCTACTTCAAAATACTGTTCATGAATTGTATCAGTTTGTTTTTTACACTTCCAACAAGAAATTTCCATATCTATTATCATATAGAATAAATGTCGTTAAGAGTTAGAGCTTTTAATTTTGGACAAGATGTAGGTACTGGACATAACGAACCATTATCTAAAGTACCCATTAGAGCATTAGTACTTGGACCAAGTGGAACAGGTAAATCACAATTAGTAATGAATTGGATATTTTAATTATGATACATTTACAATCATTGCCTCAAGTTTAGATCAAAAGTTATATCGAGGTCTTATGTCAATGAGTGAAGATAATCCTGCTTATGTTTGGGTTAATGGAACTGATAATATGCCTGAAGTTGATTCATATAGGAATTGTAAGAATGTTGTTGTATTAGATGATTTGATGGCAGAAGATTAATCTAAGATATTAGATTATTTTACTAGAGGTAGAAATAAAGGATTGAATATATTTTATCTTGCTCAAGGATTTAGTAATATTCCTAGAAGAGAAATAGGAAACAATATAAATGTGATTATAATCTTTAAACAAAATAATACTGATATAGAATACATTCGTGATTCATAAGTCGGTGATATAGATGAGAAAATGTTTAAAGACTGGGTACACTCTTGTACTAGAAATAGATTTAGTTATTGTGATATTGATCTAACCAAAACAGAATCAGAAGGAAGATTTTGGAGTGTAGATAATACAGGTAAACAATTAATAACTATTTTTAATTGAATATAGGGGAAATGATGAACGGTAAAATATACGCAAGTAAAAACAAACCTTACAGAGAAATTGTTCAAGAAGCAATAGATTTAGAGAATAAACTTACCAATTTAGAAAGCTTACGTGTTGCTACTATTCTTGATAATAGTCAAGAGATACAAAGAATTGAAGCAGAAATGCAAGCAAGATATAGAGTAGAACATGAATTGAATGAACGTGCATTAGAGAAATCAACTGATAATTATGGTAATGTTGTTATTGATAAACTAAGAAAAGTTAGACCATCACTTGCTATTCAAATCGAACAAAAAGAACGAGCACAAAGAGCAATAGAACAAACAAAGAGAGCAATAGTACAAAAAGCACCTGTAGATATTTGTAATATAGTAAAAAAAGGATTTGCTGCTATTGCAGATGGTAAACTTAAACAAGCAGTAAATATCGCTAATCAAGCGAAGACACATGCCGCTAATCCAGAAGTGAGACAAGCAATTCATTCACTTCAAAAAGGAATTGCAGAGCATCTTAATGTTAATCCTTCAACTGGTAAGAAACCTATTAAAAGAGTTAATAAAGCAAAAGTGATTCAAGAACAAGTTGTTCAAGAACCAGTGGTTCCATTAGAATCAGATGTTCTAAAAGAGAAGAAACAATATCTTCTTTATACAATTTTTACTAGAGGATTAGTATCTACTATTGTAAGAAATGCTATAGAAAATATAAAAGTATGAGGTAAAGAGTCATTTGATTCTGATGTTTTATTTCTACTTTCAGAATTAAGAGTGATGGAATCAAGAAAACCTATAGAAAACTTTATATATAATTATCTTAACTACAATCCTGTTGGAAAAGGAATAGAAATAGTTCCGTTAATCGCAAGTAGTGAAAAAGAAGTATTTGATAAGATTGATTTATGGCTTCGTGAACTTGCTGCTAGGAATGGAGGTGTAAAAAGTTCAATCAGTTCTGCTGTTTATTATCTTGCTAAATCTCGAAAAGCTCCAAAGAGTTGTGTTGCAAAAAACAATCTTTTATATAATATATAGAAATGAGTGACTTGTTAAAAAGTGTTAACGATATATTTAAGAGTGTTGAAAGTATTAGAAAATCTAATCAAGCAAGTAAAGAAGGATATGTTTTTAATTTAACTGGTACTGCTAATCCCATTAAAGCACGTATCAATACACCAATATTATTAAGAAATAAAAGTTTTAAGATTTGCTTTAAGAATTTTAGTGGAACTAACTCTATAAAAAATATAACTGAATCTAATAATGCATTTTTTTATAGATTAGCAGGAGGATCAGATCAAACAATAACAATTAAACCTGGAATTTATACTGCAATTACAGATGATTTAAGTATTGGTTTTCCAGATATAAGTACTAATTCAGTTACACAATCTGGAGCTACAACTGATAAGTTTGTTCTTACTTATGATAGTGCTACTGCTTATTCATCGATTACAATGCCTGTTGGTTGGACATTTCTTGCAAGTAAATCTAACATTGCATCTATGCTTGGTTTTACAAGTGCTGCTTAAATAAATAAATCCTAGCTGATTAAACAGCCTCTTTTTGTATAGCGACAGAAGAGCCTTTACGGCTATCACCACCGCTTGCAGTGGCGATAAAGAATCGCCCACTGCAGTATTCGAACCCACGATCTCGGGACTGAGGTCGTGAAAGCAACCGCCTTACCTAGTGTGCCACCACGGCTCACCTATACAACTGATCCAAAGTTTTCAGAAATGTATCCTGGTGTTACTCCTGTTGTTTGTGTACCTAACACAAAGTTTGCATCTGAAAAAGAAAATCTATATGTCAAATTTAAGTACAATACTTGTAAGTTGTAATTTAGTTGCTAGTGGAACAAGTTATGTAAATGGAATGGAAACACAAGTATCAAGAAGTTTTCCTTTTGAGTTTTATCAATGGGAAAGAATGATATATAAGTCAAATACTGTTGAGTACCATAATGTAGCAAGTGATGCTATTTCAAATATAGAAATTACAGTAACTGATCAGAATTTGAATGTACTTGATTTTGGTTCACAAGAAATTGCAGTTGTTATAAAAATTATTGAAGTTTAGTATAAGAAAATGTCGATAAGATTAACTGGAACAAACAGTTCAGAATCAAAAACATTAGTGCCACCGCTTATGCTTGGATCTGATTCAGGTTATAATAAAGTTGGTTTACGTAGAGTAGAGTTCACTTATACTAACAAAGTTATATCAAATTTAGTTAAATATGTAAATGATAAACTTTGGTTTAGATGGGCTATGACTGATATAACTAATACATATATTACAATTGCTCCTGGTTATTATGATTCAAATAAAATTGTGCAGCTTTAAGCAAAGCATTATCAGATCCTCAACCAAAGACTGTTGTTGCTCAAAATGAATCGACAACAACATCATCAACATCAACTAATAGTGCTTTTTACGATACTACTAAAAGAAATAGTACAGGTATAAAATTTAGTGTTTATACAGATGATAGAATATTAATGCAAGTAGTTGGTGATTATGTTGTTCTACTTGGAAGTAATTTAAATGTTGCTGTAAATTCAACGGGAGATACTCTAGGTTTTAATTCAAATCAACAAGGAACATTTGATAGTGCACTTGTTGGTGGAACACCATATGAAGCAATAGAAAAAGCAATGTATTTCGCTGATCTTTATAAAGCATGGTATAAAATGGTATTGCCTGATAATAAAGGAATAAGGTGGATAAGTGTAGATTGTGATTTAGTTGATCGTTTTAAGAATTATGTAGAAAGAAGAAAAGGATTTTTAGAACGATGCACATCTTTATATATTATTGATATTGATGATAGTCATCCTGGCGATAAGGTTGATCTACATAATAATAATGTATTATATCTACCAACACGTGGTGATATAGATGCAATAAGTAGTTTTAAAATAAGTTTAACAGATCAAAATAGAAATGCTGTAAATATTATTACTGATGTAGTTGCAACAATAGAAATTTCAAAGTAATATAGAGCAATGGGTAGCTATGGGAGAATTGGACATGGTAGAGTACATGATGGAAAATATCATGGATATGGATTACTTGATAAAGTAATTAATTGCTGGTGTTACTAAAGCAGCACCAATTGTATCAGGATTAACTTCTATGGGCATGACTATTGCAAACAAAGGTATTGACATGCATCAAGCAAGAAAACTTAGTGAACCACAAACAAAGAAAGAAAAGATTGATCAAGATTATGCTATTAAACGTAGAGAGATGGATGAAAAACTTGAAGAAGAGAGAAGAAAGAAAGAACTTAAATATGAACTTGAGAAGAAAAGAAAAGATGAAGGTTATGATAGAAAGATGAAAGAGATGTATCTTGGGATTAAAAGTGCTATGCTTGAGAAGGTCACTAAGAAATCTAAAAAAAAGTAGAAAAGCTAAGATAGAAAAAGAACCAGAAGTTGAAGACTATTCAGAGACTCTTAAAGAGAATGATCCTAAAGCATATAAAGAAATAGAGAAAGTAATTAGTACTAAAGCTGTTATTCCTTATGTCAGACCTGATGGATATGGTGGAAGTATGAAGAAAAGACTAGGTGCTGGTTTATTCATTCAAAGTAGAAAGTAATTTTTAGTTTTTTATATAGAGGAGAAATTGTAAGTGCACCTATCGATAGTATACTCGAACTTAGGGATCCTGAGTTCCCTAACCATAAACTTAGAGATTATTAATATAGAGAGTTTATCAATCTAATGGTAGTGAAACTAATGGTATTGCTAGTAAACTAGTTTCATTTATTGTTCCTGGTGAACAAAAACATGTTATGTTCTATCTGATGCTTACCTTTTACTTGAAGGTCAACCTATGGTACCTAATACTGGGGCTGACTCACAACAAAGACCTTTTGTTGCTCCTAAACGTAATCTTGCAGTTGGATTTGTTAACAACGCTGGTGCTTGGTTGTTAAATAGTATGAGAGTTAGACTTGATACTGAAGAAATTGAAAGTCTTCCACTTGCACAAGGTGTTGGAACTGTTTCAACACTTATGGGTCTTCTATGTTATCCAAATGATTATAACAGAACTGAAGGACTTGCAACTGGATGGAAAAAGGATGAAGCAAATTCATTGGATGATATGACATCAGAAAATACTTATGCTACCCCTAATGCCGGTGCAGCTTACATTAATAATAAAGTTTGTTCAAATATTGGATTCGTCTATAGAAGACCAACTATATGCAATATGGTTAAAGCTGATGCTGATGTTGGTACATTTAGTATTGCTCTTCCACTAGCACAAATTTCTGGTTTTTGTGCTGATATGAATACAATAATTTATAACATTCCTTTCACGCTTGAAATGACTCGTGTCGGTGGATCTGATTTTGATGCTATTATGACTGGAACAACATCTGGTGCTGTTGGTAACCAAGTAAATACACTCGCTACTAGAGGTAATGCTCTAGCTAATGGCGATGGTGTTTTTACTTCATTTAAAATTGCAATGTCAAAAATGAGGCTTGTGGTTCCATGTGTAGTTCCTAAAGAAAGTATACAAAGAGCACTTGCTGATATCTCAAGTGAAAGATCAAAGAAAATAAGACTTAACTATAGAGTTAGACGTTATGAAAATAGTACTATACATTCTCTTAATCAAGGACTTAAATTTACTAAAACTCTATCAGTTCAAATACAATTGATAAAATTAGATGGTTGATTGTTGTAGCTCAAAACTACAATAAATATGGAAATTATTCAGGAAATCCTTGCACTTACAACCATTGTGATATTAAAAGTGTTAGTGTTCTTGCTAATGGCTCAAAACAATATCCTTCTGTTTTAAGAGCAAGTGATCCTAAAAAAGGAAAATGCTCTCCAGAATATATGGATTTCACAACATTCAGAAAACGATATCTTGGAATAAATGAAGTTACTGAACCTGTTGGTGTTACTTATCCTGAATGGTTGTCTCTTTATCTTATTCATGTTATTGATCTGCAATACAACGATGAGCCTCTTAGAGTAACTTCAAGACTTGATGTAACTATTGAATTCAATAGCGTTATACCAAATGATGGAACGCAAATAATGCTTCACTATTTGATTATTTGTGAGAATAGTGATGAACTAACATCTAATGGTAGTGGAGCTAACTTTGCTTTCAGTATAGGAACATTTGTGCATGATGGAAAAGATTTTTAATAAAATTATAATGACTAAATATAATTCAAAAATTTTTTATTCAAGGATCTGATGAGTGGAAGAGAGCAATGAGTTTAAATATTGGTGACTCAGAAGTGTATTCTGTTTTAGGAAAGGATATTGTTTTGGTTGACAAATTGATTGTGATATAGAATTAATTGCAAATAGAAAACTAAAAAAATATATTTCTAATTCTCAGCCAATGAGGTTTCCGCAAATGTTATTTGGTAAAGTGTTTGAGCCAATCGCTGCAAAATATTTAGAAATGAAATTAGATCGAAAGATAGAGAATGCAAATGATTGCTTTACGTCTGATGGAGTGTATCGTTTTTTCTCCAGATGGAATTATAGATAAAGATACATTAATTGAGATACAATGTTTATGGAGTAGAAATATAGTGGAAGATTGTGTACCAAGCCAATACCTAGCTCAGTGTCTTCTTGGTTTACATGTATTGAAACTAAGCACATGTTTCTATAGTGAATTTGAAATATTCGTTGAAGGTTTGAATAGCAAAGAAGCACCTAAAGATTATGTTGCAGCTGGAGCAGTTAAGATTCCTACAAGTTATGTTTTTGATTTGCCAATTAGAGAGCCGCTTTTCATGTATTTACTTAAAGATGAAAAGTATTATGATTTTGAATTTGATATAATATGTGATTATTGTCGTTTTAACAATAAAAAAAGTTTTGGTTTTGATATAAAATATTATATAAAAAAGTAGAAATACAGGTTGTTGAGGAAGAAGATCATTTTAGATTTTCTAGAATAGTTACAGCTGTCAGAGAGATATTAAATAGAAGCAAAGTACTAATTAATAATTACATAGACAATGAGCAAGTTTCATAGTGAAGATTTCGTATAAAAATAAACGGAAGTATTTAAGCTGATCTAAATAAAAATGGTAATAGAATTACAAATTTATCTGATCCACTTAATGACTCTGATGCAGTAGCAAAGTCTTATGCAGATACTAACTTTGTTATTAATTCAGGAACAACACTTAATCTTGCTGGTAAAACAATTACTAATCGTGGACAAGGTGTTAATCCTACTGATGCTGTCAATGTTAGTCAAGTAAGTAATTATGTTAAAAAAACTGGTGATACAATGAGTGGAGACTTGAATATGAGTAGCTATGCTATAACATTTAATTATTGTAATTCAGGTAATGGAAAGCCAGTAGTACTAAATGATGACTATTGTGTTATGTATGGCGGAATGAAACGAGATGTATTACTTAAAGCATTTCCTTCAACAACAAATATTGATATGGGTGGATATTCAATAACTAATGTTGCAGTGCCTGTTAATGCTTCTGACGTTGCAACTAAATCATAGGTAGACAAGACAGTTAAAAAAAATAACAGAAGTAATAGCTCTATCAATGCTAAGAATTCAATACCAAATCTATCAACACCTTATTCATGGACAAATAAAACAGCGCCACCTATAATGATATTAAATATTATGGTTGTTGGAGCATCTAATTGCATGTTTCTAAAACCTAATACTGATACAACTGCTGTATCTGGAGATGTAGGGGCTATAAATACTTCTCAAAGTGGAGGTGTTGATTTAAAGTATTATGTTTATTTTACTAGATTGCCGACAGACTATTACTTCATTGATACTACTGGAAAATTAAGAGTAAACCTCTTGGTCAGTTATGTAGCCCCTGAAAAGTATAAATGAAATATTAAAGCTATTAACTCTTCTAACTTTGTTTCTTTACGTTTACCTTTAACAAGAGGGAATAGTTTCAAAATAGCACAAATAGCTTCATGACCTAAAAAATGATGTACAGAAGTACAGCAACATTGGTAGAGCAACATTGTTGGTTTAAGTGTTTTTTAACTAATGAATATTATTTGGTTGGTCTCTCTTTTTTAAGTGAATTAGTATTTATGTTGCAGTATGAGCAAATTATAATTGTATCATTACGCATAAGACTAGAATCAAATTCTGTTTCATAAATATCTGTATCACGGATATCACAACGTATTTCATATCTTCTTTTTGGTCTTTTCTTTTTCATATGACAATAAGGATGATTTCCTTCAAGATATTCAGTTTTATTAAATGTATTTAAACATGTTTCACAAAATATTTTCATTCTCTATAGAATGTCATTTTTAACTCTAAATGAAAGAAAAAAAGAAGGTAGATTCAATCCTGACTCATATATTAGTCAAGTATTCAAACCAAGACCTAAGAATATTCCACAAGGTTTCTTTAATATTGTTGAACCTAATGAAAATCATCAAGCAAACAGTTTATACATGCCTAATGATTTTGGATATAAATATGCACTGACTGTTATTGGTGTTGCTAGTAGAGATACAGATTCAAGACCACTTAAAACAGTCTTCTAAAGAAGTAACACAAGCAATGATTGATATTGACAATTAAAGTCCCTTGAAATGGTCAAAGAAAATGACGGTAGATCCAGGATCAGAGTTTAAAGTAGAGTTTGCTGAAGAAATAAAAAACATGAAACACAAATTATAGAAGGTACTGTTAAAAAGTGTGTTGCATTAGTTGAAAGAATGAATAGAACAGTTGCTGAGAGAGTATTTATTGCACAGTATGAAAAAGAAACAGAAAGTATTAATAAAGGAGAATATAATAGATAAAGAGAGTGGATTTATATTTTACCAAAGACTATTGATTATCAAAATAATAGTATTACAAAATCAACTGGTGAAAAACCTTCTAAAACAATAAAAAGAGAAAAAGTAAAACTAAAGAAACCAAAATATCATAGAAAATTAGGAGAACAAGAACAGCTATTAGAACTTGGAACAACTGTTAGATATTTATTAGAACCAGGTGAAGGAGAAAATACAAAAAGAAGAAGAGCTACAGATGCAATATGGAGTTTAACTAAGCATAATATTGTTAGAATAATGGTATTGCAAGAATAACCGGCTAGATATTTCGTAAATGATGTTAAAAGGAGCTTCGTAAGAAAGGATTAACAAGTGATTAAGACTTAGTATCACTTATATTTTCTAATTGATCAATTAATATTTCATTGAATTCTTCATTAGTTATTTTATCATCATCTAAAGCATCTAAAATATTTGAAACTAAGTTATAGTTTGCTTGAAAAGTTGATCTTTTCCTTCTGTCAATTTGGGATATTGTACTATCTATTTATATTAACATTATTGTAAGTCCACCTAAAACAGTTACTATATGTAATAATTCTTCATACTGTTGAACATTGGTACTTGTTATAGTAATTGCAAGAGTAATTATAATGCTTATAAATTGAAAACAGTATCTAACGCTTATTAAATTAGTTAAGCAATTTTTAATTCTATCATTGTCCAAAAGTATTTTATTATATTTATCATTTGTGTATTTACTTCGAAGGTCTGACATGTTGTTCCTATATTATCTACCAAATTTTCCCAAACACAAAATCATGACTACATCTATAATTTAAATCCCTATTATAACCTAATCTTTTGTGATCATTATAAACATCATTCAAATCATTTATATATTTCCTAGCTTTAATTACTAGTTTTTCCTTCAACCGTATATCATTCTTAACAATTTTTATGCTTGGTGTTGTACAACTTATATTTTGAAACATATTATATAAATCTATTGATATAATCCTTGTTAGTCTCATTAAGTTGTTTTGGAATATTTCCACCGAATGATTAAACCGTTTCACTTTCTGATAAACGTCTTATCTCATCACCAAATATCTATTCAGAAAAACTTGGAAAAGGAACATCACACCTTTCATCATCAAAATCTGTTACTTTAATTTCTGGAACACCTAATTCTTTAAGTTCTTCCTCGTAAATATGTTTAGTTTTCAATAGTTTTACATCATTATCACAAAAGCATTCATTTGAATTATGTTCTCATATATTATATTCACCACTTACTAACTTTGAATTAATTGATACAGCTTCTTTATATTTATCAGGCCAACTAATTTTTTAAATTTCTGATCTGTTTTCCCTATAATTTGAAATGTGGTCTTTTACTATACATATTCTACGATTAATAGCTTTAGTTACAACTTTTTGTAACAAATAATCAAAACTAAAAGCTCTATAAATTCTATCAAACAAGCATGTATTATTTTTGGTGAAGTATATATTTTAACAAACTTTTTTCAAGTTCCTTAAAAGTAGTTGGTACATCAATTCTTTGTAAAGAATTTTTGTAAAATATATGTTCAACTCTCTCCTTCCAAGTATTTTCTTTTTCTCCTTTCCTTCTAAATAATGTTCTAGAAGTATAAGACAAAGGCATTAGCTATATAAGGTTATAATATTTCTTCTAAAATAAAATTAATTATTAAAGAACTATCAGTTTATTAAACAAAGTAACACAAATGTCTTAATTTAGTGTTGTGGGATTTTTGCACGATACGATATCGGGGAATTTTTGGACAACTGAAGGTGAAACCGTGGTTGGACGAAAATTTCGCAGTGTCGTATCGGGTAAAATCACACAACAGGGTCCTCATTTCGGATGCGAGTGTTAATTTTTCTTTCAATTAAAAACCTGTCCTTATGTACCTTCCACGATCGTCAGCCTGAAATGTGATAGGTATGGGATAATCTATTCTGACGAATCATGAAAGACTGCCCGGCTTCTCAGCGAGCCAACCCTATCTCTCCTCAGCATCGTCTCGTTCGATGCTTGGTTCAGCCTACACAGCCTTATCTACCGCCTCGTCTCGATCCCATCTTAGCCCAATCTTAGCCCAATCTCAGCCCTGTCTCCGATCGTCGGACTAGATTCTCCAAAATGGCTTGATTAAATGGTCCACTTCCCTGTTTGGCCAAAATGCTGTTTTGATATCCAAACGACGAATATCTGCCACTACGATGGTAAGCAAAGCTATGGAAAAACTTATTTTCTCAATAGGGGTGTCCATCTTGCCCATCAAAGGATGCTCCTTAGCAACAGGGTAAATCTTAGCTAGTTGGACTGTCAGCTTGACCTTGAACATGGATATTCAGCAGATAGGATGCTTCCTCCACGGTAGCGATATCAGTTCATTTTCGCTATTTGCATCAATGGACTGAATATCTTTTTTGCGATATTTAAACGTTCTCGTAACTGTGCAGCTCACTATACGTAGAATAGAGGCTGATCTTTTCCACAGATCAGATGAAGTAAAGTCTACTTTTTCGGTGTAGAACGTTTCAATGTTGCTGTAGCGCTATACTGTGAGTTGGCTTGCCACGTCCGTGCTGCAGCAGTCATTCATGCTGCCCTTAAAGCTTTGTTCAATTAATTTTTAGAAACCAACACCGAACAAAAGATCAAGGCACATATACGTAGATACTTTCGGTCTCTAGGTCAAGTAAGTGATCATTTTCTGAGCCAGCATCACATTTTTAGTCAAAACAATGCATTGTAGAATCCAAAGCAAATGTCAGCTGATACAACAACCTCATTTATCTCTAGCGGCTATTACTGCCGCTTGGAGCGGTATATAATTTCTTCCAGCTGGACTCAAACCCACGATTGGGTCTCGAAGCACTTGCACCTTACACTCCCCGTTGCTGCTGGTAAGTATCTTTCAAAATTCTTTCAATGCCATTTTTACCTGGCCATTCATATACAGACCAATTTAGCTACAATGCTTATGCTACACTGAGCTGGCGATGCTTGTCTGCCTTCTTTGACAGCTTCGACGTCTGGTTTGGCAAGAACTCTTCAGCGCTGACAGTACAAAGCACTTCTCTTTCGACGGCGTCTGGATAATCGTGGAACATCTGGATATGATCACTTTTTTTGCATAAAAACGAACGATCAAGTGGCATTGGCGCCATCAGTTGACGTAGCGAAATAGTCATAGCAATGAGCCTATACAATCCCCGCGGATTAAATGACGTCAGAATGCATAAGATCAGCAGTGAAAACACGCAAAGCTTCTTAAAATTCAGCTTACCATAAACCGGCCGCTGCAGAAACTGAGACACATCTGAAAATCTCGGTACCGCAGTCTTGTCACAATTTCTCTTTTCATCATTTCTTTAGCACGTCCAGACTGTCAACTCAGACGCAAATGCAACATTCCAGCAGAAAAGCATTTTCTAAAGCAGATAATTTTTCAGCAGAGGCTGCCTCTAATCTTAGCCTTCAAAACAGGTGACATAAGCTTCTATCTCTAGAACTGCTTCTGAAAGAGTTCATACTGAATTGGCGATCAGTACCTAGCTATTTTCCATCACGATTTGGTACATTATTCAGCACATAGCTAATCTAGATTAATTTTATCTTCAGTGCTGCACTTAAAGCAAATCCTACAGTTCGGAGGTACACTCTCTAACACTAGCATACAGCTCTACGTGCATAATGCCGATGCCTTACGATAATAATAATAATATAATACGATAATAATAATAATATATTTTATAGCGCCTTCTGAGAACTGAATCTTTTTCAATGTACTTTGCATATGCTGCAAAGGAAGCACTATCAAATGGTTAGTGGTAACATGCACGATGTCAACATGTATAACATAATTCGGGGCGACATGCACAGTGTCAACATGTAAAACATGCTTACTGGCATCGAGCACGGTATCGCATAGCAAAACTCCGGAGACTGGAAACCAATCCCGACACACGCATTTCGTTGAACCATAGCCAGTGAGACAATTGGAACCTCTGAAAAAGTCACCTGCATAACCGGATGGAGAAAACGAATTGGGTTGATTCAGCCACTTGTGCTTGCGGACTTTGCCCTACCTAGATTCTCTACGAGCTCTCTCGTGCACGTCGTTGTTCGGTTCACGAATGCAGAGAACCAGCCGATGGCCGACACCGACAGTTTATTGTACGACACACGGAGCAGAGGGATGCGCGACTTCCCTCGCCCCTCTCATCCACTCGACCCGCTTCTCCTCGACCACAGCTATGTCCTCGCCGACCCAGACGATTCATCCGAGGCGGACCGCAGCTGTGCACCGGCCGACCCTAACGGCAAATCCACCATCTGTTCACCACTGGGTTACCGGCCTGTGTCCACGCCACATTACAGGTGGACCACAGCTGTGCAGCGGCCCCTCTCGATGATGCTCCTAACAGCTGTTCACCAGCGGTTTACCAGAGGAGCAGTATAGGCCTGCATACAACCCAACTACACACGGCTCAATCATGGAACTGCTCATTGGGTTTGCCACATACTTCGTATCTGCTCAAATTATGCCCTGCTGGTCTTTTGTACATAGAAAATGTTTGCTACTACGCTAATCTGCTGGGAATTTATTCGAGTGGTTTCGTCTAAGCCGGCAAAGAGCTCGACGATGGGCCCACAGCCTTTTGAGGTTCCACAGTGCTTCGATGAATTAACTAGCAATTCAGGAAAATCTAATGAAACTTGAAGGCACCCCAAAATAATTCGCTATTTGTCTGGTCCACACGCGAAAGAATCAGCGCTCGTGCAATGCTAAAGTCAGCTACGATAAATTCCACCAACTCTTGTCCTCGCACGGCTGAGTACAGAACGTCTGGTGGTAGGTGTTAGTCTGGACTTGAATTAAAAATTCCGTAGATGGTAGCTAATGGTGACCGAATAGAGATTCCTCGGAGAACAATTCTACTTTTTATATAATCCTGTGCTGTGATATAAGGGCTTTTGCTGTCGACAAATGCCACTTTCCATTTCAAAGCAATTACTTAGTCTTTCAGATGTGCTATGTATGTGCAGCAGTTTCGCACAGGCACAATCGGAAAAGATCAGAGCTCTTCAATCCGAGATACGGCCGAAGTCTCGTCTTTTTTGCTCTTTCTTTGATACTTAATACGACTCGCTTTCGCGAGGAAGAATAGCAAGCAAGGGCCTGCCAGGATGTCTCTAAGAGATTTTGGCGAACTGCTGATCGAGTGCAAGGCCTTCGGTACTCGCCATCCTGCGAGTATCGCGACTGGCTGGCCGATGGGGTGGAGCGACGAGAAATAGTCGAGCTCCGCTACGTCTCTACGCTCCGTCACGCTGCCTATTCACTTAACCCTTACGCATCAAGCAGCTGGACCATTTGAAGGTGGTGGCGTCAAATGCAAACGTCACTCCCAGCATTCGCCCATGCATAGATTGATGCAAAAAAGCAAGCAAGAAAGCAAGTATTCATGGGTGACACACGTGGTGAGAATTTGATTTGACCTTTCTCTGACTTCTAACTAGAAATCCTCTTCGCTATCGCAATCAGACCGCTGGAAAGTGGAAGGAACCTGTTACTGAGTGAGTTTTCCGTCGTTAGAATGGCTATAGCACCTATTAGACCGTGTTTAAGGTGTATATTAATTTGTCATCTAAGGACAAGATTTCATAAGGCCCAACAAAGACCGTTCTATAGACTCTTGGCATTATAGCCCATAAACTCATGCTATAATTTCGGCTCTTTTTGTTATCATTGAATGCAGTCTAACAAAGATTGTTGTTTGCACTTCGCAAGAGAGACAGCCCATCTCTTAGACAGCTTTTCTGAGCAGTTGCGGATTATTACGAGAGTCTCTTCACACATACAGATTTTCTCTCGTGACTTTTTCGTTTGCTGTCTTTTATCCATGTGTTTTGGAAGTTTAGCCTTCTTTGAGATGTCTGTCATCATCTCATTAAAAAACGCTGGCGTATAGCCACCGGTGAACGTTTCGTGGTTTTGATCATATTATAAGGGATATCTAGTTATGTGATATATGAATGAGAAATGATGTTTAGCTGCATCAAAGCTCTCATATAACTTCCTAACTATAGCGCCCTAACAGAACCCTATCTCTTTCTAAACGCTTTACATATACTGCAAAGGAAGCAAGGTGGAGTGGTTAGGGCAGCATGCTTCATGACAACAAGCATAAGATGGATAGAGGTGACATACACGGGGTTAGTATGAAAATGTGCTTAGTGCGAGGGGAGAGGGCTAGATCCCTCGACGCAGGCAGCCGTCTATAGTGTGTAGACTGGACGTGGCCGGCTTCGTTACTAATAAAGTGCTTGATGTTGGAGCCAGCAGGCTTGTAGCTCGGTCGCGCTACCCAGCCCGACGACAGGTCGTGCGGAGGGCTGTCACATTTGGTGGCTCAGCGGTGGGATTTTGGACGGTCTCTCCTCCGGGTTCTTCGTAAAGTGAGCACCAGCTTGGCCAGAGCGGTGCATGCCAAAGTGCTATGGCTTGAGTTACCAGGGAATGGCAAGCATGGAGATTTTGATGAAAAAGGATCGGAGAAGCCCTTGGGAGATACTTCTTCTGTAGAGCTTCAAGCGGAAACAGCAACTGGTGGAGGAACGTCAGCAACGCAAGGAGTGAGAGCGGCGACCGGAGGATGAGCCAAAAGAGCAGGAGCGGAGACAAGGGAGGTGGAAGTGGTGTCTTCGGAGATACCTGGAGCTGGAGTTTCTGAGAAAAGCCGGGTTTGAGGAGCAGGTGGCCCAGCCACCCCAGTCAGGAGCAAAGCCAGCCCCCAGTGGAGGAGCAGGTGGCCCAGCCACCCCAGTCAGGAGCAAAGCCAGCCCCCAGTGGAGGAGCAGGTGGCCCAGCCACCTCAGTCAGGAGCAGAGCCAGCCCCCAGTGGAGCAGGTCTCGTAGCGCGAGCTGCTACTTGGGGCCCAAGTCGAGGATGATCTCTTCCAAAGCGGGTGCGAACGACTGACCCGCCGGGAGAGCCGTGAAGGCACAAGGATTCACCAGACGTCGCCCGGGATGCAACCAGCAGAAGAGGAGGCCGAGCCCTCTGTCGCGCTCAGCCGGAAGTCTGACGCCATGTTGAAGCATGAGCCAAGGCTCCTCGGAAATAGCCTGGAGCCTAACCAGCACGGCTATGTGAATGATGGGGGTCTAATGCACATGAGATGGACAGCACGAAGGGTCATTCCGCGATCAGCAGACCAGCGGATTCTGCCGAATGCCTGCCATGGCAAAGAGATGAGACTGGCTCACTCTGTTCCACACGGTCAGAGGGCAGCCGATCGACCTGCTGGGCCAATGGGCACCGCAGTGACATTGCAGCTGCAGGACACTGGAGGCCGGCCCCAACTTGCAGCAACAGACCACTAGTCTGCTACCCAACTTTGACAAGATGGATGTGAGGGAGCATGACTCTGCAGCCTGCTAGCACTGGGCGAACACCCTACGGGGGCTTCGACTGCGTAAGCAAGCGGGTTCGACGAATTACCACAACCCACTCTAATTAGGCTAACACTGACCATACATTCACGTTGCCGAGCTCAGATTTTGGGCTGATACTGTAGTGCACGCTTGATCTGATCTATCCATCAAATTTCATGTCGCTATTCGCTCGCGCATTTATGCAAATGAGCTTCAACGCCGGATGGTTGTACCGCAATCCACTGCAATCTATTTTAGCTCCCTTCAAATTCACCGCAAATTAGCTGCGAAAAGCTCCACAAGTTTGGAATATCAAACTGCGCTACATCTACGATGTTCCCAGAAAATTTCGTATGATTCACGCGTTTTCACGAATTCCACTGAAATAACATCGCAGCCGCCCAGGCCAATACTGCAACCCACCAAAATCCACTGCATTCCACCACGAAATAAAAGAAGCCCTGTACGAAAAGCTCCTTTTTCGATTGCATGTGACAACACACTCTGTGAAAACTGCACTTAAAAAGGTTTTTCTTGCGTTGGAACTGCCGTTCTCGTGCGATGCCCTGCAATCGACTGCAGTAGCACGGGCCAATACCACAATCCACTTCAATCTACCGAATCCACCACAAAAAAAGAAATCTATTTCCCCGAGCTCCAGTTTGCATTGCATATTAAATTGCACAGTGTTGTTTTACACACCCAGGTGCAACATAAAGTTGTGCATCCTCGAACTGTGGCAATGTGCAGTAATCGCCTGAAATGACCTGGGAAACGACCACAATCCACTCGGTTCCACTGTAAATCACCCCCAAACTGCCGTCCCGAAGCTCTAATCGAATTGCGCATAAGACCAGGCTCGGTTCAAAGTACACCGGGGGTTCAGTTCGGGGGAAAAGTACTACCGTAATTTCTCAGCCGTCTTTAGTGTGCATACTCAACTCCAGTCATGTGACCACGGGTATGCAAACGGGCGTACCGGGTGAGGGATTCATTGTGGTTAGCCCGAAAAAAACATATCGGCAGCCCTCTACAGCCAGGTGTAGTGAGTGTTGGAGTTTCGGTGAGCGCTAAAACAAAACATCAGCGGTAAGGTGAGAAGCTACACTAATTAGTAAAACTTCAGGCTCGGACAGCTGTAGTGATGTTAAGGTAAAAAGGATAGATTTTAATTTACCGTGCTCTACCTAAGGGCTGTCAAGAAAGTCCAGGGGTGTGAACTTTCAGTTTGCATGTCATTGCCAAGCCATTGGGGACCTTGTCGGTCGGACAAAGAAGCATATGCGTAAGCCTCGATAATAATAAGATTAATGCATTTGTATAGCGCCGTCAGAGAACTTCATCTCTCCCCGGGCACTTCACGTTTGCTGCAAAGGGTGCATTATATATTTGTTAATTGCAGCATACTCAATCTCAACAAGTACACCACGGTTTCAGGTGACAAGCGTATATTGATCAGCCTCGAGCCTCAGGAGCTGCTCAAGCAAAGGGAATTTATGACCGGATGTGCTTAGGTCGTGAGTCAATCTTGCAAGTATCTCATTAAAAAATTTATAATGTAAGGATAATACATCTTTGTTTATTGCTGTTATGATACATTTAAATCAAGTTCTTGAACACTGCAAGTACAATAAATAATGAACTAAATCTAATGAACACAATGGCATCATGCTAAGTGTCATTCGATGACTTTCTGTGTAACATAAGCTATTACAGAAGTTACACACACGGAAAGCAAACCATTGGTTATATCGATCGGCACCGTATATGACATAATAAGAGCGAAAAACAGTGCAGAAATCCACGCGTCTCGGCACGCTTCGTTTGCACGTGTAGTGAAAACTCAGGTACACATATTTCCCCAAGCCAGACCTTGGCGGGTAGAGTAGGCGAGCACTCGGTGTGTAAAAAAAGGAAGTGCATTTAAATCTCAAAGAAACAACATATACGCGCTGACCTTTGAGATGAGTCCATGCACATGCACGTAGATGATCGTCAATGTCACCGATCGCTTCGTTGTCCTGACTATCACGCCGAGACAGATCCTTGTTACCGAAAACAACATGCGAATGATTGCCGGTCTACAGGCCCGTGCAATCAAGCGCTTACAGTTGGTGCAAAACTCGGCAGCTAGGCTTGTCTGTCATATGCTAGGCAGTTGCCACATCACAGCACTTCTCGCCGACCTGCACTGGCTGCCAGTCCTACAGCGCACCGACTTCATGGTTTTGTCACTGACTGTTGGGTTCCCTTCATGCTTTGGCTCCAGCCTACCTTTAACATCTACTCCCCACCAGGCTAAGCGTTGTACCACCTCTAGTCATTTACCTACACTCGTAGGAACCTGATAGAAAGCCATAGCAAATAGCCAGGCCTTGATTGCAATATTGGTATTACAATAGGTATAACATCGAACTTTAAAGAAGTTCGATGTAATACCTGATGTATACTTCTACTTATCATTTAATCGCGCTTCCTTTGCAGCAAATGTAAAGCGCCTAGAAAGAGATTAAGTTCTCTGAGGTCGCTTTATCAAGTGTGTTATTCTTATTAATTTTTCGTTGCACGGCCTACGTGCAGTCGATTTGCGAAGGATTGCAGAAGTCTGCTGTATTGGCATGGACTACTGCCTTTTGATTACAATGCAGCGACCGAAAGCTAGCTTTACAAATGGCATTTCCTGGGCACACCAAAAATAGAGTATACATGAACGAAAAATTGAAATGGGAGCCTCACCCAGCAGCATCTAGTCTATTTTTAATTGACCATTCTAGATTTCCGCATTTTCACAGGCCGTTAACTCGATGTCTGTGCATTGCCCTCGAATGTGCGTTCGCGATTGGTTGAAAGGATGCGGCTGCACTTTTAATACAGTGCACTGTAATACGCAAGAAAAGCTGGATCTTCCCCCTACGCTTTGTAATTGTAACAGACAATCATAGATTGCTTTATTGTCTCGGGCAATTGCCGTCGATTGCCATGCGTTGCCCAAGATTGAACGAGCAAAATGACAGTATGTGCCCACACAGTGAGCGTTATATGGTATGATAACTGCAATTTCAACCATTTCCGATTTCCAGCCGATTTCCAGCCGATTTCCAGAAAATTTGAAACAGATTTCGGTAGAGGACGGGCCATTGCCGTCGATTGCCGTGCATTGCCCTTGATTGTGCGCTCTCGATTGTTCAAACGGATGTGGTTGCACTTTTAATGCAGAGTAGTGCAGTACGCAAGTATGCATAAATGAAAGTTCCAGCTTCTCTTAGCAACTGTCGGTCCATTCGTAATGGACCGTTATGGATTAGCGTATTTTCCCGGGGCCATTGCCGTCAATTGCAGAACATTGCTGCCGAATTGTCGAGGCAATTGTAGTGAAATTGTGCGATTATACAATAACCGAAGATTTGAGCAACGTGCAATCACTATTAGAGCTTGAAGTGTACGTATTCTGGTCATTTTTCGGCGGGTTTCGGTAGATTGACGTGCTGGCCCGGTTCATTGCAATCGATTGCAATGCAGTGCTGCAGAATGTTTGATGCAATTACAGTGAAGTTATGTGAGTACACAATAATCGAAGAGTAGAACGACGCGAAATCCTAATTAGAGCATCTAGTGTACGAGTTCTGGTCACTGTGCGGCGGATTGCAGTGGTCTTCGGTGGATTGAGGTGGATTGAGGTACGGGACCGGGCCGTTGCAGTCGATTGCAATGCATTGCATGAGAATGCGTGTGCACAATGGAGCGAAATTTTTTCGGTGTACTTTGAACCGAGTCTGGTCTTATGTGCAATTCGATTAGAGCTTCGGGACGGCAGTTTGGGGGTGATTTACAGTGGAACCGAGTGGATTGTGGTTGTTTCCCAGGTCATTTCAGGTGATTACTGCACACATTGCCACAGTTCGAGGATGCACAACTTTATGTTGCACCTGGGTGTGTAAAACAACACTGTGCAATTTAATATGCAATGCAAACTGGAGCTCGGGGAAATAGATTTCTTTTTTTGTGGTGGATTCAGTAGATTGAAGTGGATTGTGGTATTGGCCCGTGCTACTGCAGTCGATTGCAGGGCATCGCACAAGAACGGCAGTGCCAAAGCAAGGAAAACTTTTTGAGTGCAGTTTTCACAGAGTGTGTTGTCACATGCAATCAAAAAAGGAGCTTTTCGTACAGGGCTTCTTTCGTTGGCCTGGGCCACTGCAATGTTATTTCAGTAAACTTTATGAGAACTCGTTAGTAGAATCACGAGAACCTTTCTGGGTACATTGAAAATGTAGCTTAGTTTGATATTCCGAACTTCTTGGAGCCATGAGCAGCTTGTTATGGGTGGATTTGAAGGGAACTAAAATAGATTGCGGTACAGGCGTCCGGCATTGAAGCTCACTTGCATAAATTCGCGTGGGCACAGCGACAAGACGTTTGGTGGATAGATAAAATCGAACGTGTACCACAATACCAGCTCTCAAAGTTTGAGCTCGGCAACGCTAACGCTGGGTAGATGTCAGCCTAATAAGAGTGGATTTCAGGTGGATTAGATTTAGGTAATTCCTCGAACCCTGCTTAAGCAGCTGAAGGCTCGCGAGTGGTGGAGGGCGGATGATGACTCAGCAGATGACTCGGCAGTCCTGCCCAAATCTCTGCATTGGCGGCATCTGTGCGGACGTCCATCTACCACAAACAGCAGTCAGCTGTCGGGCGGGTTCGGAACAAACAGTGGCTCGACAGTGCGAAAACAACGCATGCATGGAATATATGGGCTGCCGAAGGAGTACAACGGGAGGGGATGGCGAGATCCCTTGACGCCTGCAGCCATCTAGAGTGCGTAGACTGGGTTTGGCCGGCGTGGTTTGGAGAATAAAGTGTTTGTTGTTGGAGCCAGAAGTCTTGCTGCCTGATTTCGCTACCCAGCCCGACGACAGTACGTGCGGAGGGCTGTCATGGGCAGGATGGACAGTGCCAACATGCATAAGCACAAGGACGTACTAAATACTGTGACAATTAAATGCGTTTTCAGTTTTGTTTTAATGCGGTCAAATCAGGGGATGTCGTGGCGCCAGTCAGAAATGAATTCCATCGTAAGTTCTTATGTAAATCAATCTTTTTTCGTCGGGTAGTAAATGTTATTTCTTAATTGCTTACGCATCACAAGTGTACACACGAACTATTGTTACCTCTAACCTTTGCTTTTTGACCAGGGCAATGATTAACTGGAAGTTAAACCATTTCCGTTGAGAAAATGTCAAATTCACGTCCTGTGGTAAGTATTCAGTCAGATTTAACAGCAAATGAATCAAAATTAACATGCATTTAATCTGAAGTCATTCAAAATTCCCGCTCAACGCAATTCAGATGTGGGTAGTTTTGCTGCATTTTCAGCTAGCCTACGAATCTTTTTCTCGGAGAAGTCCCAAAACATTATCCCTCGTCGTGCTTTCGTTATAATGTCATTAGTAACGCTTTTATAAGTAAAATGTATCCTTGTTTAAGTGCTCGCCTTGCTGCTCCGAGTACGCTCCAAAGCTCTACGTGAACGTCTCACGATGAACATTAAGGATGCGGATTTTAAACGAACATTATGAAGAAAATTGTCCATTATTGCATATTTTCTTCTGGGAGCCAGTAGCAGCTGCTCATACATGGTTTTAAGCTTTGCAATTGCTCAGAAAGCCGGAAAACACGGTAAAGAAATATTCTAAGACGCTTTCTCCATTCTGGTCGGCATCTTGGTTAATTTGCAATACTCCTTTATCTTTTTTTTTATCAGTGTTCCTACGAAGACATTAGCTTTGACCGTGTTCCTACGAAGCCGCTTCCTCGAGCTGTGCAAAGACATCTTCGAGCACAATTGGCGAAGTATAACTGGATGGGCAGTGGTTGAATCTTACGAAGTCTATCAGCAGTTCTCACTTGATGGTGCTTTTCCCTGCAGAGAACTCGGTCCGCTGTGACCAGTTCCCGTTTCGGAATAGTACGCCTTCGTTTCCCGGCTCTCCCATAGGCTAAAAAAAGAGCAAAACTTTACGAAACCACCTTGAAGGCCCGTAAAGGATGGCACTGATGATATTTTATAGGAGCCCAAGAGCCAAGTTCCATTAGACTAGCATTGCGAGTTCTTTTGCGCCCGAACTTTCGGCTGACGTAGCTTCACGCTCTCCGAATCTGCCAATTTCCTTTTAGACTGCCCTGCAAGTGCTTCCGGGCTGTGCGTCACCGGCGCACATATTCAAATGTTCTAGTAATGAGGCTAAACAATATTTTCAGAGTATCGTCCGAATGGCGTATCATTAGTGTGCAGAGTCAGCGTCTTTTTTACAGATGCAGCCAGCAGTTTTAAATGGGCTAGCGTATTGTTTACGGGGGCCCAAGAGGCTCACCGCATGCGGCGGCGCATCTTCGGCACTTTCGGCTTCTTGTCCGTTCTCCGCAGGCAGCCGCCACGCTTGCCAGGAAAGCCTAAGAGAATTCAGGCAGGCCACCCACCCGCAGGTCTCAGCTTTGCGAGTCGAGAGCGCGGCTACAGCCTTTTTAGAACTGTCCGGCATGGCTACTATGTTTGTCTTCAAAATCAGCTCTCTAACCTGATTGATGAGCGTGAGATGTAGACAGTCGCCCTAGCAAGTGGTCTCAGAATCTTTAAAGTTACAAGTGGCCTCAGATTCTTTCTTATCTTACCATTCAGTGGTGTAGCTCCTGGTCTCTTCATGTTGTTGCTCAAGACCGCCAAAGCGGTGCTGTCAAACGAGCAGCATCTGTAAGTACTTTGCCAAAACTCCAACGGAAGCTCGCACAATCACGAACTCCTTGCGACGACTAATTCGCGTCGTAGCTTATAAAATGAAAGTGTGTCTTTAAGACTTCTGGCAACCTTCTGCTCTGTTAGCTGAAGTCAATTGGGCATTTTTTCAAGGAAGCGCTCCCGCGCTCAACTTTACTAGAGGTTACGTCCCAAGTGACGTCATACTCTCAGCGGCCCCAGCATGTGAATGTGGCGCCACATTACCACCCCGATATCCCGACCGATGCCTGGGAGCCCGCCACGTCACAACAATTGTCTGTTTCTAATAATAATAATAATAATGCACTCGATAAAGCGTCCTCAGAGAGCTCAATATTTTTCTAGGCCCTTTACATTTGCCGAGGCTGTAAGCTGTCAAATATACCAAGTAGCTGACTGTGTGGAACTTTAAAATCAATTCGACGCAGAAGAAAATATTTCTAAGTAAGCTATGGAATGTCACTTCAAGGTGTAAACAATGGATATTCGCGATGCTATCCACAAAATAATTCAAGCACATATATTGAAATTCCATTAGGCTGTTAATTCTTTCAAGTTTCTCAGGAAATATCAACAATTTGGGAGCCGGCTCAAAGAGAGGGAACTCTTACTCCCCCCATCTTGGCCAAACCCCTGGCCGCTGGCAGTGGAGCTAGTTGGCGTTATTTTACAATACTTTCACGTGCAATAGGTAAAGTTTTTACAATCGTTTAACAGCAATATCATCTAGATCATGCACAATTTAAACATAAGCCTTCCTTAATTTAGTTTAGTCAAATGCTTTTTAAACTGCCTCTTCCTCGACTTTCGGCTGTGCTCAGCAGCTGAATTGTGACTTAGCGCTTAAAGCTCCAGAAGTAATCGAACATCACGTTAGCATTCTTGCGACCTTGATATCTGCGCTCCATTTCACGTATTCTAGTTTGGTTCGCACATTAGAGAGCCAGCCGATGAACGACGCCAACAGTTTATTGCACAAGGCACGGAGCCGAAGGACGCACGGCTCCCTTCACCCCCTTCTGCCACTCGACTCTCCTCTCCTCGACTCCGGCTGTGCCTTTGCCGACCCCGATGGTGAATCCACCATCTGTTCACCAGCGGATTATCGGCCTGTGTTAACGCCTCATTAGAAGCGGGCCACAGCTGTGCACAGGCCCCTCTCGACGATGCTCCCAACAGCTGTTTAGGAAAGGAGCGGTACCGGCCCGCATGCGATCGAACTACGCGTATGTCCTGATGGAAACTCTCACATTGTTCCTCACTTGATGCTCCTAAATTTGAAGGGAAATAGTCAAGGTGAGAGTTTATAAAATGTACCTTAGCACTCATTCTGCTGCTAAGTACCAAGTAGCATCGAATCATGTTCTCAACGATTCATGCTTAGTCACCAGGCTTGTGATTGCTGAGAAATTTCTCTACTACAGACGCCAATCCCTTCCGTGCCTGCAACTCTAGCCCAGTTACTTTTTTTATGTAGACAGTGCCTTTGAACAATTCTGTGATCTATGCACCAACAAAAATGCCAGCTTCTTCTATCTTTGCTTCGCTGATTTGAGGAAAGTTTCCTTGCAAGTACTTAAAGGTATCACTGTTTTAATTCAGAGCCTTAACATGCTTTTCATTAGTCCAAGCTTTATGTGCAAGGGAGGAAGAGGTGACACTTTCTCTCTGTCTACAAGGAGGTTCTCGGGAGATGTCACTCCCAGGCGATACAATGTGTTCGCTCCGGTCAGTCTGTCTGTCGGCAATGAAGAGCATCAGCGCGACTATCCCGCGGACATGAAAAGCACGGCTATTTTATTTAGCCACCTAGAAGTCCAAGCAGGAGGGCAACGATCTTTAGATCGCCGCATATCTGCCACTGGGGATTATTGTATTTTATTTCATCGAGAAGTATTTTCGTAAGTCTCTCATCTGTATAGAATGTGCAATCGGCAAAGAGGAAAGTTTGCATCTATTGTGAAGTGAAGCTTCCTTTAAACTGCGGTTCAATGAAACAATGAAGAGTCTCCACTCAGCTGTATCTTAGCACTTTTACGTTTGGTTAACTAGACCGTCGACATTGCTGCAATAAACTAGTGAATCCTCCGTCAAAAAGTACCGAAGAAACTCTTGTTCACGATGTCTATATCACGAAAATGTAGTACCCGGCGCAAGAACATTTATCTCTTTCAATCTAGAACCGAGGAGTTCAGCCGACTCTTTGATCACGTCAAGGTCTCTCACTAAGTCATCAAGATCAAATTGCGATATTAGTTTGGGTGTAGGAGCATCAAATTTGGAGCACCAAGCACCACAGTTGCCATCAACTTCAACTTCAGTTGAACTCACATCACTGCGAGTCAATAAATCATCAAGGGAAACAGGTGGAGCTGGATTCTTCTTGCTGAAGTCCTTAAAGTTAATCATGCAGGAATAACAATCCGAAACATGGTCAGTTTTTTCTCTTCAAATCATCGGTACTCCTAATGGCATGCATTTGCTCTGACTGGCTTTGACACACGGCTTGCAGACGATACGTGGCGCCCATGTTTTATCGTGATCTTTCAGTTTGCATCCGAAGTAGGCGTGATAGTGCTGTTTGATGAATGTAGTAATCGCTAGCCGCTGCTCTTTTATCGATAATCCTCTGGAGATGTAGCAGAATATATGCGGATCATTCTTACACTTCCTTTGCATTGTAAATCACAAATATCTGCTGACTTAATCTACTATGTCAACCAAGAAAATGGCTAACTGTTCTACAAAAAATAGCACACAACACTTACATCATTAAGGTACTGTAACAAGTAAACCTAATGAAAGCCAATATCATTATTCATAATATCTAATGTTAAAATGTACCCGATCTTTGATAAAAAAAAATCTACCAAACCTGAAGTGCCAAAGCAAACAAAAAGCATCATAAATCATTATTTGTGCTGTATATTTGGAAAATTATAACAAATACCAGACAACTGCTATCACGCAGACCAGTGTTAGTGGTAACTTTCGCAATGTCATCAAGCATGACATTGTAAGATATAATATGCACAGGGTGAACATGCAAGATATATTTAGTAGCAGCAGGCACAGTTTCATCACGCATACGCTCACAAAGGCCCCTTGCCCTGTGGCATCTGTGAAGCGCCTAAACTGAGATTAAGCTCTCCTCGGGCACCATATAAAGGAATTATATTTTTTATGCAAGGAAGAATCAAAAGGACTCACGAAATGCAGTCATAATTATGTATGTTTTAAGCTTCTTTTTAAATGTCGTCATGTCAGGGGTGTCGTCACGCCAGTCAGGAATGAGTTTTAGGCTTTGGGAGCGTATGAACTAAAGGCGAGGTCTCCAAAGGTCTTGAGGTTCGTACAAGATGTAGCTAAGTGATCGGAGTCAGAACCAACCACGGGTGGTACGATGCTTGGCCTATTAGGGGAGTATTTCTGATAGGTAGACTGAAGCCAGAGAATGAAGAGACCTGAGAGTAACTGGCAGAACCTCGAATCCGATACGCTGTTTGACTAGGAGCCATTACAGGTCTGCGATTAATAGTTCCAAATGGAAACTGCTCTGCTCACGACAGACAAGCCTATCTGCAGAGTTTTGCACCAACTGTAAGCGCTTGCTTGCAAATGCAGGTAGACCAGTAAGCAGTGAGTTACAAAAGTCCGGATGCGATGTTACAAATGCATAGAGAATTCATCATTACTCATATAACGTGAAACGCACGTAGGATATAGTCGTGCTTTGCCACAGCTCGAATGTGTGGCCCACTTTTGAATGCCGATTCGGTGAGCAATAAGTAGGTCGCCTTGTTTAGAGCATTTCGGGCGCAACTCTACTCATCGTTAAATGGGCCCCTGGCTCCTTGGCGTTCGCTAGATCAAGCCACAAAGCACGAATTAGGGTTTTTACTTATCTTCATTCGTAGGCGCACCACGTCACTGAGCGCGTGTCTCGTCCAGTCTTATTCACACGCTCCTCACAAAAACTCCAAGACAAACACGAGGACCAGGGTCCTATCTACAGCCAAACCTTGTCGGGCTGGGCGGGGGGGGGGGAAATACGGACCACGCTCTTGGATCACTTGCATCTGTAGTTGGGGCGCGATCCACCTACAATGAACTGACCCTTCCTGACGCCCCACGTCGTCGCTTCGCCAGAGTCTAGTTCCAAACTGGAAAAGACGCTCGCTTCTATCTCCCAACCGGAATAGGAACACAGAGGGCTGTTTCGCTAATCAAAAACGTTCCCTCCTTCCACTTCCTCACCGGAAGCAGGAAATCATTGATTCGATCAAACAGCGCTATATCCCGAGCCGGAAACGCACGCGCTCGGGCGAGCGCGTGCGCGCGAACACACAGAAGAAAGCCGCAGGCACTAAACGAATGCATTTGGCGCGTCTGTTGAATTCTTCTCTCATTGGTGGTGCCAGATTGTCCGCGACAGCCGATTGCTGGCGTGAGTGGGCATATGCCCGCCTCCCACTTACATGACAGAATCAAACGACGGAACCGTCGGGAGCAGGCCTTGAGCAAGCTCCGCCTTGTTTTTAAATAATTCGCTTGCCCAAAATGCAAAAGACGCCCAGAAAGAGAGCTTGTGGTTTTGAGCTTCACACAAGAGGTTCGTGGCAAGAGACAGATTTTGACAGGTCAGCCAACATCGATCAGCGGCTCTATTAGAATGAAGGTTAACGCGACAGGAGGAAATGCCGAGGTCGGCTCTTAAGCGTCTCCTGCTCTAGCTAAGCCCTCCAAATGACCATACTACGACTGCTGCTATTCTGCTTAGCAACTCTTTTGTACCCTACCATTAAGCCAGCCCGGCGAGCAATACTCTATACCCCTGAGGAGTTAAACCCACGACTACTCACACCTGTGCATTAGGTTCGACGGGCCGTCTCAACGAACGCTCAACGAGGACTTGCAGTAGGATTAGGTGGTATGCACCACCGTATCGATCGCGTTGTCCAGATTTGGCCTTGTAGCTTCTGCTGTAATTAGCCAAGCGCCAGAAGCTTATGCACATGCCTCACCTGTGGCCATTTAGTTAAGCCATTGAAGCAGTGCAGCGTAGGGCCACTAATGCAGGTTATATTTTGTGTCATCTGCTGCGATTGATCGAACTCTCCTATATGTGCCAGTTCAGAGTAATAAAGCTAAGTCTCGTTTACCGCGCACGAGCACCCGCTGTGTCTCCGTGAGACTGCCACTAGAGCTGCCACCGAGGAGACACCGTCACACAACAACTACAACTTTCAGATGTCGTTCAGCCAAGTACGTTGGTCTCCCGCTGTTCCAGCATGAAAGCTTCGAGCTGCTAAGTTATAACATAGGCCAACACTACTCTAACTGTGTTTTCATTGAACTTTGAGTTTTTCGCTCGCATCACAATATGGAGTAAGACTATTATATTTATCTCAGCGGGTTCATAGCTTCCTTTAAAAATGTCACGAAATCTGAGGATGTCGTGACAACAGTCGCTAGTTCGCGACCGGCGTTAGGGGAAAATTACCAGACGAGCCTGACTGGTGAGCTTTGCATTCACAGTATGCGTCTTATTGCGTAAGCCGAAGATCTATAGCGGAATCGTAGCCACTGCTACGGCGATATTGCATGGCATTGATATTTTCTGCTAGGAAAGCCCGTCTCGCACGCAGTCGAAGTTCTCGACTTCAAAATGGACAACGTGACCGAGTAAGCGGAAACTCCCGGTATTCAGAGAGTATATTTGACAAGATTATGTAAAGAGCGTTGAATCGCTTAAGGGCGTGAGCCCAACTGTATCTTCAAATCCCGAACTCGCATCTGTTACCCAGGGCAGAACACATAGTGCCGACTGCGTGGCGGCGGTCAGCTGTTTGCTCCGATAATAATAATAATAATAATAATAATAACAATGTACTTGATAAAGCGCCCTCAGAGAACTTAATCTCTTTCTAGGCGCTTTGCATTTGCTGCAAAGGGAAATGCGATTGAATGGTAAGTAAAATCATGCTTGAAAAACAAATAAAATGAATAACACGGTTAGGGGTGACATGCACAGGGTCGGCATGCAAATGTGGTTAGTGGCAGCATGCACAGTGTCAGCACGCATAAGCACATGAAGGACGAATCACAGGGACCCACTAAATGCTGTCCTAAATAGGTGTGTTTTAAGTTCCTTTTTAAATGTGGTCAGGTCAGGGGATGTTCTGACGCAGGTCGGGAGGGAGCTTCAGGCTTTGGGAGCATACGAACTAAATGCACGGTCTCCAAAGGATTTGAGGTTTGTACGAGGTATTTGTAGGCTGTTGGATTCCGAAAAGCAGGTGGTACGATGCTTGGCCTGATGAGGGAGTATGTCGGAGAGATAGGCTGGAGCCAAAGAATGAAGTGACCTAAAAGTGAGCGATAATACCTAAGTACTGCCGGGTATCGCGGCCATGTGAGGACCAAAAGGACTCCAAGATCACGACCAATATCTCAGTCGTTTGACCAATCTAGGCTCGATAAAAGATTTTGGATTTCTAATTCCATCACCAAAATTTAGTAAAAATGGATAGCGCTTGGTAAGGGTTTGCCCAATATTCACACAGCGTTCGTACCTATGCTCCAATAGGCCTGGGAGTAGTGAGCTACACAAGGTAAAATGAATGCATGGAAAATATTGGCTGTGGTATCCCTGTCCAAGCAAATCCGATTTTTCAATTTTTTATAGCTGAAAGTAGCAGACGTGACTGTGAAGCCGACGTGATAATCTAGTAAAAAGTCACTTTGGAACAGAATACCCACATTTCGTTCAAAAGCAACACGAGATACCCTGGCTATGCCTAGTGTTACTACTAAGCTTTCCAATTTATGAGTAGAATTACGTTTAACAAACAAGAACTTTAGTACGTCAGGCAACTTTCTGTTTATCACCAAGCACTGAGACAGGAACTAAAATAAATAAATACTAGCTGATTTAACAGCCTCTTTTGCATAGCGACAGAAGAGCCGTTACGGCTATCATCATTGCTTGTAGTGGCGATAAAGGATGGCCCACTGCAAGATTCGAACCCACGACATCGGAACCGAGGTCGTGAAAAGCAACCGCCTTACCTAGTGTGCCATGGCGGCTCAAAACATGTACTCAACTCGAAGAAATACCCGAAAAATATTAATCAACTTACATTCGGAGTCTGCATAGTATCGGAGACATTAATATGTGATTCCTGAACGTCATTACGTAGTTTGTTCTATGAGGGCGCTATACAAATATA
The DNA here is from genome assembly GCA_009760855.2 of Cristatella mucedo. Lineage (NCBI taxonomy): Eukaryota > Metazoa > Bryozoa > Phylactolaemata > Cristatellidae > Cristatella > Cristatella mucedo. Next base: position 11,582,143 of record WPIO01000008.1, on the reverse strand, counting down.
TTATTCTTACTAGTACAGCAGCGATGCGACCTGGGAGAGTAGCAACCGGAAATATGGTTTAGACCTTGAACTTGCTTCAGCGAGCGACACATCTGCAGCTTGTTCTTCTCTTTGAAGTATCTGTTGCCGTATTGTGGCCCTCGGTGGGATGGCCGCGGCCTCTAGATTTAATGTTATTCGGGCCATCATGGATAGAGCCCGAACAGCTGGTGGCTTCGAGCGTGTGATGGGCAAGGTAAGCCTGTAGCAAAGCGTTGTGGGTCGACCCAATGTGCCTCGACTGTGTCGTTTGTTGTCTTAGCATGCCACAGGTTTGCTTGAATATTAAACTCACGTAATTCCACTCTAAGTGCAGGCCTGTAAAAGGGAATTGTGTGACTATAGCTAGTTTTTAGAGAGCCAGCATTTTCCGAGAATTTTCTAGTCCGTTTGGTGCCTGTCGCTTGCTGAGTTGAGCTTGTTCAATGTGCCGACCGTGCTATAATGTGCGGCATATTGCTGGCTGGCAGCATACCTGTACATGCGGCGTAGATTTCGACACCTTTTCGGTCGTTTTAAGTCACTGACGACCCCTGCGACTCAGTAGGTTGTACCCGTGCATTGCGACGAAGGTCGGTGTACATTTGAGATGAACGTTTCGGAAGAACACGTTAACCCCGCTGGTATGCTGCACGGAGGGCTGACAGCTACTCTTGTGGACTCGCTGTCGACCATAGCGCTACTGACAAGCAAGTGTGGCAAGCCGGGGGTTAGCGTGGATCTGAGCGTAAGGTGAGCCTCATCTTTGATTGGCCTACCTACGGGTGTGAGCTGCCAACAGCTGAAAAGAGCAGCTGGGTCCACGTGTTATGCCGTGTTTGTGCCGCCGCGAAATCGTGCCCGCTACCGGCTTTTGGGTTGTTTTAAATTTCCTAGGTAGAGATTCGGTTCTATTAGGGCGCTATGCAAATATCTTATTATTATTATCATTATTCTTGTCTGCTTGCCCTGAGTTGGCTGCCATGCCGACAAATTAACTTCTTTACTGCAGCTATTTGAAAGGGGTTAAGAAGGGTGAAGACATTGTCATCGATGCCAAAGTGATCAAGGCCGGCCGTACCTTGGCTTTTTTAAGTGTCGACGTCATTCAGAAGTCAACTGGTCATATCGTAGCTCAGGGGAAGCACACTAAGTTCGTCGGTGACAGCTAGCTTGCCCAGAGGCAATGCTTGCCCTAAGCAGCTTCGGTGCCGAGTGGGCTGCATGAAGTCGACACGTGTGCTCAGGCTAGATGGTTTTGTCATTCACAACGAGTTTAAGATGCAGGTGCTGGTGCCCGTGTGGGACTGGTGCAGCTTCTATTGTGGTTAATTAGAGAAGTTGTTCGTGTTTGTATATGATGAGCAGGTATTGTCACTGACTCGTCTTAAATTTACCAAGCAGATGCCATTGCATGCATTACTGAAGCTGTACTGCCATTTTAATGATTTCATGTCAACAACTGGCTTTTGAAACCATCACAGCACAGTATTCACATGTATGAAACCACTGCAGGCATACCATCCCCATAACTGCTGCTTGGTGGATGGCTGCCGCCTGCCCACTGTGCAGCTGCAGTAATACAAATCAAGCACAATAATTTCAGCAATCTCTGGGAATCCGAGTTTGAGCAGTCTACATGCTACTGAAATAGCCAGTGAATTCACTGAGGTACCTGTTGCACGTGAAGTTTCGACGTGCAAGCTGAATCTTGCTTTGTTGTGCTGCAAGTCACATTCTGGAGCAGAATTGCAAGGCGCACACCTGAGCTACTGCCATAATAGTATATGACTGCTGCAAGATCAAGGCCATCTGCAATTCATATGCAGACGCTTTATATCAAAATTATGCATCTAGCAAAACAGCTTAAATAGACTAAAATGGAATGCCATCGATTAGGCAGTAGCATAAAGACAAGCTGACACACAGGCAAGTCTAAAAGAAAAGGGATAGAAGCTGCTCCAACCTCATCAGAAAGCGAAGCGAACATCTGGTGCATAGCCTAAGCTGTCGAGGTTTGGGTTGCAGGCAAACTTTATCATGGGTGGTGGCCCGCACATGAGGATGAGTGTGTCTGGGCCAGGTGGCGGCAGATGTTCCTTGATCATCGTGGTATTGATAAATCCATCACTATATTTCCAGCCTGAAAGAAGAGTCATAGAGCTACTATGGGTATGTAAACAGTGTTGCGAAAAATACTTGCAATATGGCTGCTGCTGAGATGGCTGTAAATTCCTTCGTGTGGTAAGAGGATTTACTACGATGCTAGACATACAAAAGTTGTGTGCATCATGTAAAAATATTTATTGAAGGCCCAAAATCAAACTCATATGCTGCTGGTATGTATGAGTTTAGTATGATCTCGTCCTCTCACACTTCTTAGTTACCTCCCTCGGCTGGTCAGGCATCGAGGCCACCAGCTTATGCATTGTCTCTTCTGTGGTAGAACATTCCAGTGCCCGAGTTGTACTGAAAAAGTCGACTATGGCTGTAGGCCAAATACCGGCCTCGGCCGCCTGTCAAATCGCTCTGTGGTCATTCTAATTGGATTCAAAACGGGTGACCGGCTGGGCCACTGCATCAGCGTCAAACAAGGATTTGTCAAAAAATACTTCACTGACCTTTCGGTGTGCTCAGGGCCATTATCTTGCTGCAAAATGTAACGACCCCAAGCGGAATATTTTAGCTTAGAAATCCAAAACTTGCCTGACCAACCATAACTTGGAGTAAACACTTTTTGACGAATCCTTGTAATGGTGCAGTGGCCCAGACAGTCGCTTGATTGGAACCCCTTTGAACAACTATGGATATTGACTGCCAGCTGAGGCAGTGTTCGGCCTAGACCAGTAGCCGACCTTTTCAGTAAAACTCAGGCTCAATGCAATGTGCTACAGCAAGCACTACAGCAGAAGAGGCAATGCAGAAGATAGATCCCTCTATATGAAGGTTGTGGCATACATACCAACAGCATGTGTTAGGTTTTGGGGTGTCAATAATTATCTTCACATGATGCACACAACTGTTGTATGTCTGGCATCGTAGAAAAGCCTCATCACCCGAAAAAATTTACAGCTACAGCAGCAGGGGCCATATGAGGATTTTTTGCGACAGTGTAAATGCAATTCATGGCTGTGGTATTACAATAGTACGCACACACAGCGAGCTTTGCCTGCCTGCATTTAGAAGCAGTTTTTTTCCAAGATGTGGTAGGCAGTGAAGTTTTAAGACTGCTTGCTGCCGCCATGCTTGGAAGTAACTTTGCTAATGTCCCTGCATATGCATGAAACCCTGATCTGAACTGTGCGAGCAAATGAAGGGGGGCAAATGAGATTTTAACCATCGCTGCCTGCCCTAGTTTAGCTCAATGGTTAAGGTGCTCTCTTTTCCCTTTGACGACTGAGGTCGTGGGCTCGAGCCCTGTGGCACATGTGGAGCACCTGAATAGAGATTAAGTTCTCTTAGGGTGCTGTACAAAGGAATTATATTTTTATCGCTCATGGCATTTGGCTAGGGCCGTGCTGTAATAATTAAAATAATAATGCACTTGATAAAGCGCCCTCAGAGAACTCAATCTCTTTCTAGGCGCTTTACATTTGCTGCAAAGGGAAACGCGATTGAACGGTGAGTAATATCATACTTGATAAACAACATGAATAACATGGCTAGGGGTGACATGCACAGGGTCAGCATGCAAATGTGGTTAGTGGCAGCATGGACAGTGTCAGTACACATAAGCACATGAAGGACGAATCGCAGGGACCCACTAAATGCTGTCCTAAATAGATGTGTTTTTAAGTTCTTTTTAAATGTGGTCAAGTCAGGGAATGTTCTGACGCAAGTCGGGAGGGAGTTCCAGGCTTCGGGAGCATACGAACTAAATACGCGGTCTCCGAAGGATTTGAGGTTGTGGCTTAACAGTTGTGGAAATGCCAGCATCCCTAGATTTCAAGGTAATACCAGTGTTTCTGGGGGGCGACCGATTGTAGCACACCAGTACTAGATGCATTATCATTAAGTGTGTGTGTAAACATGTCAGAAGCATGTCAGCTTGGTGATACCAAGAATGTCGTAAATCTACCAATCTTGTGTTATGTTGTATCTTACATAGCTGTTAAGTTAGCAGCACCTTGTTCATCTCATGGATCGAAAATTACCTTCGGGTGGTCGATCTAGGGTGTACCAAAGTTTGAATCGGTTCGGATACTTCTTAGCAAGTTCTTCCAGAACATTTCTCAGGAGAATATCGTCCTCGGTCTGCAATACAAATATGATATGGTCAAATCTGCAGAGATTTAATCAGGGAAGCAAACAATGGAATATTGGATAAGTTGGCATTGTAGATTCACTTATGACGGAACATCGCAAGGATGTCAGCCATGCGCTGTTGTGCAAAAACATCCAGGGCCCTCATTGCCTCTGCCCAACCCCGTCCGATCTCATACCGGGAAAGCGTGGCTTCGGTGTGGAGATTTTTCATTCCCTTGACAGAGAACTGCTGACAGGGAGGAAGTTCTCATCTGTACACAGAAAGTCAGTGACATGTCGCTTTAATCGCTTAGCGTGCTCCTGCTCCACGATACAATGCGCCCCCAGCCACTAGCCAGGAGTGACATCAGCCTAACCGAGATTACTTGCTACTGGAGGCAGCATGCGATTCACCCTGCCATGGAAGGACCGTGAGGTGGTGGACACTGAATGATCAACCAAGCAAGGTGCAAATGACGTTCCACGCATGCACAAAGGTCATTCTTAACTCCGGTGGCAGCTCTCTGCCCAACGAATCCAAGACCCTCTCACACACACACTTTCCCAGGATGAGATCGGGGTCAACGATAATAGCCGGTTACAATAGTTGTCGACAGCAATTTACCTGATTGGCAAACAGAAGGTACAGAACGGTAGGGTCGTCCGGGTTCTTAATTGCTGCCTGAATGATCTGCAGCATCGGAGTGATACCTGTGAGAAAATGCAGTACTGCGGTTAAGCAACTTGGCGCCGGCCTGTTAGCTGCCGCCGGCTTGAATAGCAGCATATCACGTCTGGGGCAATGAGGATAGGCCGGCACTGTCGCCGGCTGTCCCCTACTAAATTGTGTGGAGGAAGTACCTGTGCCACCGGCGATCATGCCCACGAGCTTGGCTCGCTTCACTACAGGCTCGCTCTTCTTCGTCGGTCTGATCGCGAATGTACCTGCAATAAGCAAGCACGAGAGATGAGCTAAACCTAGCACGGCACATTCTGGCTAATAGATGGCATTAGTGTTATTGGCTCATTGCATGACTCATGACGACCAGGCTCGGTGAGATATGCACCCTTTTGAATTTTACTTTTTCTATCGCAATTTTCTTTTTTCTATCGTCCCCCTCAACGTATGCCAGAGTCTCAATGTTGCAGCACATAGCCTCGAGAAACACAATGATTTTAATGGGCTACATGTACACGTATCTTAATAGTAAGGTTTTCGACCAGTGATGAGACCGGTGAGCGAAAATAAGACCTTGTTTGAGCATAGCTTTGTGCACCCACTGCCTGTCAAATATCGTCACGACTTTTAAGGTACACAAATTCGAGGGTGCTGCTGAGGTGGTATCTTCCTCCATATACAGGTCGCATCTGTTCACAAAAGTTCTTAGCATAGCACTGGTACCTTACCCGAGTAGCTTGCTGAGAAAACGTACCTGTCCCCTGGTATATGCATAGTCCATTTGGCCCTCGCACGTCGATGGTATCGCCAATGGCCATATTCTCAAGGTATTGCGACATCACACCACCATCAGGGAACTTGGGATTAACGTTCTTGAAGTAGACCTAATCAGAAATAGCGCACAGTGACGACCTGTACAACAGTTTGAGTTGAGAATATGTAAAAGCTCGGATATACCATATAAGCGAATTCGGTGCTTGGACAGCGCCAGCGAGTAAGATTAAAATACGGCCAATGCAAAATTATTAAAGGGCTATATTAACTGTCTCCACGAACATAATCTACTGGCATCTTTTATGGAAGGTAAGCAGTTAGCCAGTGGCAAGACCTGGATGAACTGCTAGGGCGTCAGCATCAGTTTTAAGGGGTAGCAGGTTCAACTATCGAGGACAAGAAGGTATCCTTCCTCTCTATCATTACGACTTTGCTTGTATTATATAACAGTTTTTCCTGCACCCATTTATTTTTAACAATAAATAATAAATCACTCATTTATATAGCGCCCTAAGAGAACGTCATCTCTATTCAGGCGCTTCACATATGCCAAAGGGCTCGACCCCACGACCTCTGTTATCAAATATATTCACATTGACCTTGGTCGGGCCGAGCACCTTAACCTTTGCGCCAAACCAGCGCATCATTTATATACAGGTCCTCTGCAAGGTATGACCACCGATATAAAACCATCTGCTAGTGCGAACAAGCTACTCGAAGCTCATGTCCAAGTGCTTTTGCAGCGTTGGCATGACTACACCAGATTCTTGTGTCTGTGCACTGCAAACGTACTGGACCACAGGGAGCTGCACCCTTTCAGCTCAATTCGCTATGTGGTGGCAGGCTACATACACAAACAGGAAACCACAACGCATACACATATTCGAATTGGCAGGCCTCTCTCTGGATATAACACACATCATAAGCACACACGAACGTACCTTGATGACAAGATCCATGAAGCCGTGATCGTCGTCACTGGAGACTGGTGTGTATGGGCGGACTACAAGTTCACCGTTGACAGTGGCAGTGAGGTAGACATGCTGACCTGAATGAAAGCGAGGACCATTTTTATCCGATTTCTTTCATCCGATTGCCTCATCATATTTCTGTACACAGTAAGGCAAACATAAGGAAGATATCCACTTAGCCGAAGAGAAGCTTCGAGTACAGATATGGGCCGAAGGCATGAATAGTGCCGACACTTGGGAGTGGAATGGGAGAGAAAACACGAGCACTGGGTTTCAAACACGCACTTTCTCATGCCCCGTCCAAGAATAAAACAGGATGGCTTACATACTACGTCTGCGAGGCCGATGAATGTGAGCATACGATAAGAAACTAAGGATTTAATGCAGTCTTCCTGGCAGGGCAGCCGACTGGTATCCTTATGTGTTATTTGTCTGTTTCTACATTTCTTAGCCCTCTGGCTGCATTTTTAAAAACGTAAGACCAGATCATTGTTAGTATAAAATATACGGTATTTGTATAGTACCATACGAGAAGTTAATCTCTATCTTGGAACTTGATACATACCGTAAGCTAGAAACAACAACCTCAAAACAGGTTACATATTCTGAAAGAGCATCCCAAAATTTACTTAATGAATCACCTATTAGATTGAAAACAGCAGACAAAAAGTTTTATTTGCATGCCAGTGAAATATATTCTATTTGTATAGTGCCCTAAGAGAATTTAATCTCTATCTAGGCATGTCGCATATGCAGTAGGCTCGAGCCCATGACCCTGGTCGTTCAAGGTGAGCACCTTACCACTGGGCCAAACCAGGACGGTACAAAGATTGCAGTGTTAAAATTAAGTGCCTCCACGTGTGAAAGAAATTGTTCGCCTGTGTCTAACGAAGCTCCCCCATCGAACAGATCGTCTACCTGCCCATTGGCCTATCCAGAATTTTGGCAAAGACTGAACCTCATCCTTGTTGGGCTATTAGTTAAACTGGCTGTCGTACCATATACTTTTATTCGAACTCCAAGCTGCATGCAAAGGATATCTCATTAAAATATTTTCTCAAATGCTCTAAATAATGCTGTTTAATAGCAGCAGGATCAAAAGAGACTCAGCACCTTTTTCAACTTACTTCCCGAAATAGACTGAATACAAAACTTCCGTAATTCATAGCCAACAGTGCTATTTAGCAGCTCCTATATAGGTCAGAAAATGCTGCTATGGATGAAATAGTGGTATGGTTGTAATGAATCAGTGGTGCATGAGATTGTGCTTTGGTCCAACCCAAGCAGGTCACACCGGTACAGTGCAGAAATAAAACTTTCCGGCAGTGCAGCAAGCAAGGACTACACTCCAGCTCGCCAGCTGGCTCAATTGCTCGCCAGCTCAATTGGCAGCAGCACGGTAATATCCAGGCCGGCTCAGCTACCCAACTTCAACTGCAAAGGGCCTTTGGCTCACAGTAGACGGTCGGAAACGCACGTGGCAAGAGAACATAATGGCGTGGCAGGGGGGAGCGACGAAGTGGGAAAGAGATGTCAGGAGGAGAGGCGGAGATAGCGATAGAAAAAGCCCTGAGAAGAATGAGACAAAGGAAGAGAAGACTAGGCCGAGTTTCTATGCTTTTTCCTTTAATAGTCTTTTGTGTTTAATAGTTCTTCAAGGTGCTAACGTTGCGAGAGTTATCGTAGTGGTCGAGCACCTTCTCGTGATATGCACAACTTCGACAGCACCGAGGTCAGATTAGGCAGAGACTTTGCCGACAAGGACGAACCTAGTCGAGAATCACGAAGGAGAGCTATCACTGTCCCAGTCAACAGCGATTGTTTCTCCCTTTTCTGCTTTTCAAGCATCATAACTGCTGGTCTTGTCATTAGGAAAAAAGGAATTACTCGCCTGGGCAATTCACTGTATAGCAGCTCATAGCAAAGGGTGCCATGATATAAAATTATCTTCATTCGTTGCACAGCTTCTTCCCAGCCTTCCCATGAGGCTTATGAGCTTCCCATGACCTATCCAGCATTTTAATTTCTTGCCTTTTACTCGCATATATTCGAGCTCCACTCGACCCAGCATTGCTCGAGTAAGCTAAGGAGCACATCAGCCGGCACGGTACTTCCTTAGTAAGGGCAGTAAGAGGCCATTGACAGTTAATCACGAAGTCGAACAAGTCGGAAACGCTGCTCTACAAAGCATATCGTGTCCATGTCCGAAGTTTTCGAGCACAGGGGCCGTATTTAGGGGGTATGCATCTCTGTCTGTAACACCAAACAGTCATAAAGACTAAGCAGATGTTACCCAGGCGAGTTTTCTTTTGCACATTCAAAAACCTAAGCAGCTTTTGGTGCACATACGGTAGCCAAAAGATGCCATCTCAAGCAATAAAGAGAGTGAGAAGCATAGCTGTGTCAGGAGGGCAGTCAAGGAAGTGGTCAGCATGGACGGAGTAGAGCAGAATGGCTGGAAAGAAAATGCTGGAGTTGGTAGCAGGAGAGGTGGTGCGCAGGAATTGTGGAAGTCTAAGGTCTAAGACTAGGATATGTAGAGCAAAAGCTTCTGTTGCCAAGGGTCTTTAAGCAAAAAGAATGAAGTAGCTTATTTATTATTTATGGAGTAGCTTACTTAAAGGGCCTGAGGGCACAGAGGAGACTGAAACAAGTACAGCAGTTCAGCTAGGTCTTTGTGCCAAGCCACGGTGGGCCATGTGGGTCAGAGTACGAACTTTCTTTGTATATGATGATAATAAAATACTTGATATAGTGCCTTCAGATAACTCAATCTCTTTCTAGGCACTTTACATTTGCTGCAAAGGAAGCACGATTAAATGGTTAGTGGTAGTATGCTGAATAGACAGCAAGAATAACATGGTTAGGGGTGACATGCACAGGGTCAGCATGCAAGTTTGGTTATCGGCAACATGCACAGTGTTGGCACACACACGTACATAACGGACGACTGGACGTGATCAACCGGGGTCATAACAGCTCGTTGAGCTAAAGAGACACATGGCTAAACCTTTTGGATTTTTTTTAACAACCTTGCAGCCAAATTCATCCCCAGTTGCAGAAGCTTACTGACTTTTTTTCGGTGGCACAGCAAAAACTGAATCGCTGTAGTCCAGTCTAGGCAGTATTGCGGAATTGGTAAGATTCTTAGCCAGCCACTATGGTGGGTAGCTCTTAATCGCCATCAAGGGATCGAAAACGACGACTAGCTGAGGATGGGATGTTCGGAATAAAACTCTTATTAAGAGGACACCTAAATTAAGACCACGTGCTGACGGTCACACTACAGCATCGCCAATTAGAAGAGCCGAGTTTCGTAGTCCAGCCATACTTTTAGGTTAGGAAGGTCGTTGAATAGCAAGTCAGTTTTATCGTAGTTTAGCCGAAGTTGGCCGATATCCAGGATCAAGCAGAGACAAGTGAATGTGTTTTGCAGAAAATCAGTTCTGCAAGTAGCAGGATGCAGTTACCTGTAGGTAGTCCGAGGATATGATTTGGCGAAGGTAAGGCAAATCTGAAGCGCCTGGTATCGTGAGTAATGACCTGCAGCGACATTGAACAATTTAAAAATATGCTCTAACTTATGGCGATCTCATTTGCAATTGTTAACTCATAAAAGGTTGTTGAAATAAAAGCACTGTACACTAAACTGCGCTACAGCAACAACGTTCAGATATGGCATTATCAAGATGCAATCGAATAGTGCAGCCATATTACCCAGTAAACTAGACACACACATACGTACATGTTTCTCAATGAGTTTAAGAGGTACTTTGACCTCTGGATCTCTGAGCGTCACCAAAGCACCCTCAGCTGGCTTGGTCGAGATGCCACCCATGCTGTACTTGGTTATCCGAAGCTAATAATTCGTACAGCAACCTGCAAATTCAGAGCAATGTTTGCTATTTCAAGATATCAGCTGCAATGCTGGTTACGTGACAGCCTGGAACTCCCTCCCGACCTGCATCAGAACATCCCCTGACCTGACCACATTTAAAAAGAACTTAAAAACACATCTATTTAGGACAGCATTTAGTGGGTCCCTATGATTGGTCCTTCATGTGCTTATGCGTGCTGACACTGTGCATGCTGCCACTAACCACATTTGCATGCTGACCCTGTGCATGTCACCCCTAACCATGTTATTCATTTCGTTCGTTTATCAAGCATGATATTACTCACCATTCAATTGCATTTCCCTTTGCAGCAAATGTAAAGCGCCTAAAAAGAGATTAAGTTCTCTGAGGGCGCTTTATCAAGTGCATTATTATTATTATTTAAAACCATTGCCTAATGCCACCCTGCCCGATATCCCTCGAGAGATGGTGTGAATCACTAAAACTTAGGGTTATGGGCCAACTATTGCCTCGGCTGCTCAACTTTACACGTCTTTGGAATGCTTGCTAAATATGTAATAATTGATGTCGATCTCGACCAGCTTGCTTTGATCGAGACCTGGCTGCAATCGACACAGTTCGACTGTAACTGATGTTACTCCGACGGGTTTATCAATTTTTCATACTTCTAGATCAGTAAAAACCGGGGGAGTCTAGATTGTCACCCATTCCTCCCTCAATCACAAACCTTTTGCAGCCCCCTCGAAGCAGTCTTTCGAACCTCTTGTTTTAAGTACCGCCGACAACAAGCTGCCAATGGTGGCAGCAATCTATCGCTCACCAGGTATGAAGTCCTCCTTTATTACAGATTACTCTGGTCTCATTTCAATTATGTGTGAGAGAAATCAATCTTTCCTCATAATTGGTGATTTCAACATTAATTTTGACGACTTAAATGATGCCTTATGTGCTGAATTCCGTGTACTGACTGACTCTTTTTCTCTCATGGCTCATGTGCATGACCTCATTCACAACAAGGGTCACACACCCGATCAAATATTCTCCCACAAGTGTATGATATCATCCCTTTTATTACAGACTCGTGCTCATCTGATCATATGCCGATCTCGTTCAATCTACAGTGAGTGCCTTCCTCTACATCCAAAATCGCCTGCAAATCGCGAAATCTCAAGAACCTTGACATCTTAGCTGAACTGCTGCACCAGCTTCAGCCTCTTTGCACCCTCAGGTCCTGTGTGGACAATAAATTAGCTGCTCCATTCCTCTGCTTAAAGACCGTTGGCGACAGAAGCTTTAGCTCTGCAGATCCTAGACTGTGGAACTCGCTTCCACAATTCTTACGCAACGATAACTACTCTCCTGCTGCCGACTATGGCTCATCCTTTTCAAGCGATCCTGAGCTGCAACTTCCATGCTACTCACTACTTCAACTGCTCTCCTGACTCTGCTACGCTTCCCACTTTCTCTTTGTTGCGTGAGACGAAGTCTGTTGGCTACCGAATGCGTACCGAAAGCCGCTTAGGCTGTGAGTGCGCTATACAAAACTCTCCTGCGTAACACCCACATGGTCTTTATGACTGTGTGGAGTTACAGAAGGAGATACATTACATTACAAGAAGGTATTTTTGCTCTGACAGCAAAGATGTATGTATCTCCTTATGTAACTGACTTCATGCTGACACTGTGCTTGCTGCCACGAATCATATTTGCATGCTGCCCCTGTGCATGTAACCCCTAACTATGTTACGTTTGTTATCCCTGAGCATACTACCACTAATCATTCGATCGTGCTTTCTTTGCAGCAAATGTAGAGTGTCGAGAGAGAGAGAGAGAGAGAGAGAGAGAGAGAGAGAGAGAGAGAGAGTGGGAGAGTAGGTTCTCTGAGGGCACTATATCAAGTGCATTTTTACTATTAGTCTCGGATCCTAGGTAGCAGGACTGCATTAATTAGCACCTGCTTCAACGCTAACGGGCCTACTCATAGCCACTGGCACACGTTAGCCTTTATTGCCTGCAGTATTTTCTCTGATTAGGGATGTCGCTTGACCCATAGGACAAGCTGCATAGCTACTGCCCCTTGAGGTCTCTCATCAAATGACCTTGCAATGGGTTCTTTTTTTTCGAGGCTTGCTCTCTCACTTATGGCTTGGCTGACCTGGCTTGTTTCTCAGCGTTTCACTGTCCCTGTCTATCTGTCTCGTTTAGTCAGTCTCTCTCAACCGACTTAGCCGATCATTCTGCAGCTATACGTTGCTAGCATTATCTAATTGGGTTCGCTAGCCCAGGGCAATTGACACACGATAGTGGCAGCTGGGAGACACCCAGCTGCTTGGCCCAGCTGGGTGCCCCCCAGCTGGGCCAAGCCTATCCTTTGAAGGTGGGATAAGGGCATGATGGTCGATGACAGTATTACTTGGACTTATGTACCTCCGTCAGTAACTCCACAAAGTCATAAAGACCATGTGGGTGTTACGCAGGAGAGTTTTGTATAGCGCACTCACAGCCTAAGCGGCTTTCGGTACGCATTCGGTAGCCAACAGACTTCGTCTCACGCAACAAAGAGAAAGTGGGAAGCATAGCAGAGTCAGGAGAGCAGTTGAAGTAGTGAGTAGCATAGAAGTAGCAGTTCAGGACCACTGAAAAAGATGTGCCATAGTCGGCAGTTGAAGAGTAGTTGTCGTTTCGTAAGAATTGTGGAAGCGAGTTCCACAGTCTAGGACCTGCAGAGCTAAAGCTTCTGTCGCCAACTGTCTTTAAGCAGAGGAATGGGACAGCTAATTTATTGTCCACACAGGACCTGAGGGCGCGAACAGGCTGAAACTGATGCAGCAGTTCAGCTAGGTACGACTTAGCAGTCGGCGAGAAGTTCTCAAGACGGCCAGACGTTGATATGGGCATGGAGTGGTCCCCTCGCTCGGCACGGGCTTCCCGAACGACAGGTTGCTTGCGGCACTGGACACCATTGCAAGCCCTCCCCCACCCTGACGAACAGAGACACTGGCTGCCGGACCGCTCAAGTTAATCGTGGCACCATTCTGCGCACCCTTAGCTGCTGCGTTCGTGGGGCTGCTCCTGGAGATTTTGTTGGTTGACGCTGCTACAGCAGCAAGCAGTTCCCCGTGCCTCCCCTCGGGTCTAGTGCGCCGGCGCCCAGGTGTTCCGGGAATCGTAGATAATCCCTCTAGTTTGTTGAATCCGGGGTTCTCCAGTAGCACTGCTTAGCTTCCCTGCGGTGGGAGCACGCGACAGTGTTATATAAGACAAATTGAACTGTCGCTCCTCCGGCACCAGCACGCAGACAGCCATGCGGCAGGGAGCCAGCCATTTGTCGGACGGGAGGGATCCACGAGGGAAAGCCACGTACCGCTCTCGATTTATAGACATGCGGACCTGCACGCTCTAGATCGGTGACTGCACTGAGTGACGCCTTTGGTCCAAAGTCGATTGCACAGCAGCTAAACGACGCCTTTATGCGAGTCTGTGCGTGCCCTATCGACTAGCCGAACTGGCAGAGAGACCGACCGACTTGCTAAATATTCGGTAACCGGTCGCTCATTTAAGGGCAGCCACCGTAAGGGCTCGTAATAACGCATTAAGGGTAAAAAGAAAACTCTGCGGCAGAAAAACACGGGCAACGTCGGAGACTCGCGAGTGTACACACGGCGGAGCGCGCGCACACACACACACACACACACGCGCGCGCACACACACACACACACGCACGCACACAGGTTAGAACTGGGCTCTGCGTGCCGCAGTCACCGGCCTCGAGAGGGAAGGAGGGCTATTCAGCGTTTGCTTCAGGTGATCAGCTGCGGAATTTCAGCTATGCAGTTGAACGCAGCGCAAGCGCCATACGCAGTAAGTGGGATCGCCGGTACGAAGGCGCAATGAACAGCAAACTCAGGCTACGAAGCGCAACCGCGGCGCCACGTTGCGAGGCGCCCCGCCCTCACCAGATGTCACCCGTGACTGTATGTTCTGAATCGGCCCAGTGCTCTTTCGCCACTTAAATAAGAGAGCAATGAATAATTACTTACTTTAAAGGTCAAACAGGCAGGAACAGGCCTCACTCGACCTCAAGAGCTGTCGCGGCCCCTTAGACAGGGGCGTTACCTCGGTACACCCGGTGATAGTACGGTAGTTATATCCCGAAGCTCAGCGCTCGTGGTCTACAAAGTGACCTATTTAAAGTGAGCATCTGCTTTAAAGAATTTTTATTCGCCATTCGATATGTTTAAGACGTTATACCGGGGATGCATAGTCCGGATGAAGAGCCCTTACGGGGAATAGTGGCTTTCGGGTCAAAAGGGGGCGTGATGCGAATCGCCCTGTCTGCCTTACTTAGTCCGATTCCTTTCGTCTTGCACCTGTCTGTCACGGCTAGATATTACTGTTTCAGCCCAAAATATTTATTGCGCAAAAATAGCACAGATTTCTCCAAGAATTTCTACCCTGCCGGCTGCCAGAATGCGAACTACACATATCTGACGAGTAGCACTTTGTAGCGCCTTGCTGGCCTAGGCTTAATTTTAGCGCGAACAAGAGCTGTTCGGCGGCTGGCAAGAACTTCTTTGTCCTGGAGCAGTGAGCCAGAGAGGAGCGCCAGTGCGGTTAGAGAGCAAGAGCTTAAGAGCAAGCCAGGAAGCTCTGAGACCAGACCGATACCCGCGGGAGCTGCTGATTGACGTTGGCTGGCCTGTCAACCTCGGCCATAACTCTGTCCAAAAAGAATCATCTGGAACCTATTCGGCATTCAAGCTGGACAGAAGTGCCTTTCCAGTGGCCTATGGACGGTATCAATTCCTTACCATAATGGGCCACGGTGTCAGGCGCAATACCACTAAGCTCTTGTCCCCATTGTCTCAGCTAGGCATTTAAGAGTCGAGCGACGGTCGCTCTTGGTCTTTTGTTCGGCTCCTGCTCTTCGGCCTCGCTTCGACGCCGTCGGACTCGTTTCTCTGAAAAGCGAGGGAGGAGGGCGGGCTGTTCACCGGCGATTGACGGAACAGGACGAGACAGCGCTAGGAGGATTCGGTGGACTCCACCGAATACGGTCGTATCGCGCCCGAGCTAACATTTTGTGTTTCTTCTGTGTTTTGTGTGTGCACGCTCGCACATGGTCTCGGCATAAGGATTTGCCGGTGCGAGCTAGACATAGGGGTGGGTGAGATATTCCATTGGTTCGGGCTCATTCGTTTATTTGGGCCGTTCCCCCTTAAGACGCAGGTAGCCTAAGTGTGGAGACGTGTTTCCCTCCGAAAGGGTGCTTGAGGTGGTGTATGTGGGGTATTTCTGCCGTTAAGGTGGAAGCGGAGCCCTAGTTTTCCAGTCAGGGTCTAGGTTCCGGTTAGGGCTCCCCGTCTCATTCGGGTCGTTCCCCACAATAGACTTAGGTAGCCTAAGTGCGGGGGACGTTTTTTTTTAGCGTGTGAGGAGTGTGGAGATAAAACTGAGCTAGACGCGCAGCGACTTTGTGCGCTTGCGAATAAAGTTCAGTAAAATCCCCAATTTGTGTGTCTCGCTTTCCGATTCACGCCGCGGACTCACAACCCTCTTTAGTAACGATAAGTAGGTCAGCGCCGGAAACGCTCGTTTCGTGGCGGGCTGCTTATTGCGCGTAGACGCGCACCGAACGGCATCAGGCGGCAGGTTACGCCGCTAGGTAAGCGGCAGGTTAAGCCTACTCCGCCGAGCCTTCGGCGTTACAACTTTGAGCTCACTCTTCATTGACCCTCGTGTCTATTTTATTTTTATGTTTCCATTGACCGCCTCACCTAGCCTGACATTATAGTTTTGGCCGTACGTTTCCTGAGTAGTCGATTAATGGATAGCAGGGGAGGCCTTTGCGTGTCGTCGGAGCGGCACCATCGGCGAACTCTGGCGACCCACTTAGAATTCAACACTACGCAGCTAACGTTTTACCAGCCAGTCTCCTTATGGACTGGTATACAGAACGCTTAGCGAGCCGAACCACTAGTCGCATTCCCTTTTCTCTTTTTTTCAAAAGACGATGCGGTTTCTGGTTTGCACTGCCTTTACGGACGAGAACCCCTCTGCATGGGACTACCCAGACTTCTCGAAAGAGGAGACAAAAGAGGGGGCGACAGGAGGTGACAAAAGAGTGGATAAAGTGTTGCACATCACCTACTGCCTCTATAACTCGACCATCAACTCGGAGCCCGGCTGCTGCTGCTGTTGCTATTGCTGCTGCTGGTATTAGAAGGCACTTGCTTCTTTCCACCGAGGCTTGTCTGTCGTGAGCGTCGCAGTTGTCACATCACATCACTTCTCGCCTACCTACACTAGGTACCTGTTAAGCAACGCATCGAGTTCAAGGTTCTGTCACTCACTTTTAGGTCCCTTCATTCTTTGGCTACAGCCTACCTATCAGGTCTACTCCCCCACCAGGCTAAGCATCGCACCACATGCTTTTCGGAATCCAACCGTTTACCTATAATTCGTATGAACCTCAAATCCTTTGAAGACCATACCTTTAGTTTGTATGCTCACAAACAAAGCCTGAAACTCATTTTCGACTGGCATCATGACATCTCTTGACTTGAAGACATTTAAAACAGAAGCTAAACACGCACCTATTTGTCACAGCATGTAGTGGGTCCATGTGATTTGGCCTTTGTGTGCTTATGAGTGCTGACACTGTGCATGCTGCCGCTAACCATTTTTGCATGCTCACCCTGTGCATGTCACCTCTAACAATGTCATGTTTGTTGTCATTGAGCATGCTACCACTAGCCGTTCGATCGTGCTTCCTTTGAAGCAAATGTAAAGTGCCTAGAGAGTGATTGAGCTCTCTGAAGGGCGCTATAACGAATGTACTATTATTATTAACTTGTGTGAGGTTGAAAGCAGTACCCTATGCTTCCTTTGTGACAAGCACAATATCACTGCATTCGGTGAAGAAAGTGATGTCCTTGGGAGCTTAACCAAGGCCGAATAACTCTATAGAGACCTGCAGGAAGCAGAAGGTAGAGTGCAAGCTGCTACGCGAACGCTCAGGTACACAACGCGCGGGAAGAAGCATCCGAGGCTTCATGCTGGTGTCCGTTGTCACGGCTAAGGAAGATCAATCTGCTCATAGAGAAGCTTCAGTAAAGGCTGCAATTGTATTCAGGTAGGACTGGCGCATGCATACAGGTTGAGGTGAACATTTTCAACAAGATGTTCTCAAGTAGGACGGTATTTACGACGTCCTTGGGTAGCCTTCTCTGTTAGGAACGTCGACATATTTTTCAGGCGATTGAGTACATAGAGCCGGCGAACGTTCAATCCAGGATTGGATTTTGAGATATGATGGTAGCTTCTTTGCTTCGCTTCACAAACTTCTGTCTGATACGTCCAGCTCTTTACATAGATATCACTGCCGAAAGATTGATGTTCAGGCAGGGTGCGAAAAAACTAGCCTCTACTATGGAGTATGAAGCTGAAGCCGAGAGAGGAAAAGAAATTGAAGTTGTGTGGAGATAAGAAGCCAGAGAGGCAAAGCTTCTAGGAAAAAACCTTGCCAGAAAGCAGACATAGCACATGAACACCTACAATACCTATCTAAGAAACGAATATAGGTCTAGAAAGCACAGAAGGAAAGGTGTGAACGTCGAACGATTTTCCGGAAAGGAATTTTGTACAGCGAGTTAAGAGATGCTATCAACTTACTAAGATATACTAATCTCTGTCCAGGTCCGTCACAACTCCTGCAAAAGAAGCAATCACCAGAAGATAATGAGAAGCAAGAGATCATGCTAAAGCAAGCATTCGGCATTTGTAAAGCGCCTGAATAGAGATACAAGACAATACAAGATACAATCCTCTTAGAGAGATAAGCAAATGAAATATATTATTGTACGCTACACACGAAGTCATTAACGAGTAATCAGTTTGGCTGCTTTACTGTTGTCAAAGCATGCATTACTTATGGCAACATTACTCAGCAGTATGCCAACTTGACGGTGGAGGTACTCTACTCGTCCGATGAAGTCTGTTTTGAACAGCCCAGGTTGTGGTTTGACGTCAAGGGAGTGATGCTTACTAACCATTTGACCACTAACCACTTGATCATGCTTTTTTTTACAGCGCATATGTTATATGCCTAGAAAGAGATAAAGTTCTCCGAGGAAGCTATCAAGCGCATTATTATTACAATGTATTATATAATTGTAATTATTTTTATATAATGATAATTATTATTTATCATTATATATCTTGATCGTGAGTTCGTTCAACTTTCGAATGCGCCTAAAAATATTACCTGGTTGAACAGGCACATTGGTATATAATCGCTATCACTACCGCTTGAAGCTGGAAATAAAGAATGGCCCACTGCAGGATTCGAACTCACGACCTCAATCGTGAAGAGCGAGCACCTTACGTCCTGGGCCATCACGACGCTAGACCTGAACTCTTAATTCTATAGGACCCCAGTTAACAGTCTTCGAATGGGTCTCAGTTGGGGAGTGATGAGGTCGCGTGTAACAAGCGGGGACTTTACATTTTTTTTTTCTTCGACATCAAGAAACTGACTGACTCAAATTAATGTTAGCCTTGGTGCCAATTTAGGAAAACGGGTAGCTAGGTTTGGTGGGTAAACATTCTAGACATTAGTGCAATTTTTAATCCCCTTGTTTCGAAACCCCTTTTCTAGCTGCTCGGCCTTTGACTCACTGACCTCAAGGGGAATAGAGAACGCTTACATCCGAATGCTTTACCTTTAGCGATCGAATCTATACTATGTTCCCACATTTCTTGTAGCCGGAAACATCCCAGCCTCCCGCTTTTCCAACTGAGTGAGATGTCTATCTAGAGCATACAGGTGTCTAAGCTATTAGCGAGCCATTTATCAAACGGATATAATTAGAAAACTTCTTCTAAAGTTCTGCAAACCGTGAGATCTCTAAAAGTTGCAGAAACGAACAACATGTAACGAGTTGCCGATTTGTAGCACTGCAGTACCTATCAAGACATAGAAGCACAGTAACGAATAGGTTCAGCAGACATGCCATTATCAAGAAGCTTTATGGTTACATAGCTTTATCTGTTACATAGTTTTATTTTGAATTTTTTGTTACGTATTCATTTCCTTCTTTTGTACAGTCTAGCGATCTATGTCTGCAGAGGATTTGCTTGCTACCATCTCCCCCACCAGGTACTGCACACATTATCTTACATACAGGTACATCTAGTTAGACCACAAAAGAATTGAATTGTCATATCATGTCCCCGATACAGAACATTTCGTGGTCCTCAACTACATGAATGCATTGAACGAGAAGAGACACGAACAAGAACACTGAATGAAAAATTCAGTGTTTGGACCCAGCACAGCACAGGTACTACTATGCATAAAGGCAACATGTATTTTGCGATGCAGCAGACAAGAGGCTGATCTGCTGAGCAAATCACGAAACCGCAATGTCGTATGGCATAATAGAACCTAAAAAACGATTCTTGGACTAAGGTATGACGGGTCATCGCCGTTTTTCTTTTATGACGGTTACTACCAACAACCACAAGCAGGAGTAACAGTAGTCCAATTGGCTACCAATCTGTACTGTTACTTCCATCACATAGTTGCTGCCGCTATAGTCAGACATCTCATTCAGTTTGATGTATCCTGGTCTTCAGTCAATAACACCGTGTCACATATCTCGAAATGCCAATCATGCTGACGTCGCTTGCAGCACTGCACCGTCAGACGGAGAATGAAGCCTGGCAGTTCCATTGTGAGCAGTGCCCTCTGCAGCCGTCGTCCAGTGGCCCCATCAGCTAGCGCTTGCTCGGCGGTCATACCAAAAAACGTCTCCTACAAGTTCAGGATGAAAAGTATTGCACGCATGCAAAAAATCTTCCATTCTTGAAAATCGACCCCAGTAATATATCGGTCTTATTCTGTGATTGCGAAAGTAACTAGGAAGGCTCAATGACAGACGTCTTCAAGAGAACATGTTTAACCATTAACTGGCATACACAGCGTAAACAATACATCCATTAACAACTAATGGGATACTCACCGCCTCTGTGCCCCAAAGCAAAACGTTGACACTTGTGTCACTGTCTGACAGAGTGAAAATAAGCAGAAAACACAGCATCAGTGCCCCGAAGCATTTTGGGCATTTGGCCGCATTGTCTCCGCTGATTTTGCTGGTTACTTCGTGCAGATCGAACAAACCGAATGGCAGTGCATTATCCAAAATGAGAAGTGTGCTACCGCTCGGTGAATCGCGGCTCACGGCTTTCCTTTAAAAAAAAGTCAATACATGGCACATTCAATATTATCGGGTTATTCAGAAACAACAGAAAATCAATAGGTCTAGCAACTCCAACGCAAAAAGAACGAATACTTCTAGAGAAAAGCAATCCTTTTGTTATGCATCTACACTTTACTCGGGGATGAGTCTGGCTTTCAATAGAGATAGAATGCTTTACATCTAGTAGATACAGCTCACTATGGTAAGTTCTCATAAGTGGGCAGCATCTCTCCAGAGAAGTGTGCAATGGGGTGAAAGTCAGCTTGGCCGTCGCCTTGGATGTCATCACAAGGGGTAACACAGATGGGCCAGTTTCTCCTCCGGCTCTGCAGAACTACTCTAAGAGCACTCTAGACTTTAGAAAGACTTCCAAGTCATTCATGCCCCTAGCAGTCGTGCCTTTGCTTATGCCGGTACGACTCATTCAGTATGAGCAAAGTAATTTGACAGAGCAGTTCTTTTTAAGTGTGCCGCCTTTGGCAGTATTTGACCAAGAAACTAGTTGTACAGGAGATGTAGCAAGAATGTGGTCACTCTTTGTGGTCACCTCTGACTCCATTGTTTGCCAGGTCTTCGGATATGTACCAAAAGGACAGCTGAGGTTGAAAAAAGTTATAAATACCAAAAATGAGTGCACATAGCAAGCATTCAGATACCTATGCCAAAGTATGCATGTGCAGAGAATCGGTACATATTATAGAGTTCAGACCCTCAGAGGATAATAATAATGTTATTAAATTTGCATAGCACTCTCAGAGAACTGAATCTATTTCTAGGTACGTTACAGATGCTGTAAAGAAAGCATGACCAAATTATTAGTGGTAATATTAGCAATGTCATTAAGCATAACGTTGTTAGACGTGACAAGCACAGGTCCACGCGTAGACAGGGTTAGTAGCAACTGGCATAGTGCCAGCTAGCACCACCAGCACATAAAGGACGAATCACAAGGACCTCTGTAATTAAGAACGATCGCACCGTTGCGAAGGCTGCACAATTACTATGTGCATTACACGTGAGAGCATGCCGGTCACGGGAATAGCCATTTCCTAGACACAATTTTGCAAACACATGAACTATTGACAGCTGACTGCCCTACTCTGATCTATACGGGCCATGATTTTAATAAATGTTTGCTGCAATTTGGCTGATTAGAAGGCGGACGAAATGCTATCACCTAACGGAACCTTGTTTTATAATAGTAAAACCAGATTGCAGGCAAACCAACCCTGAGGTTAAATTTATCCAACGTGAGGGTGACACCAGACTTATAATAAAATAATAGAGAATACATTTGGTATAGCGCCCTCAGAGAACTCAATCTCTTTCTAGGCACTTCATATTTGCTGCAAAGGAAGCACGATCGAGTGGTTAGTGGTAGCATGCTCAGCGAGGTAACAAACATAACATAGTTTTAAGGGGTGACATGCACAGGGTCAGCACGGATATACATATATTAATGCAAAGGAAGACTTCTTCCCTAGCTTTCCTGTGAACTTGGTTGCTAGCGGCCCTAATCCGTTGCGTTTCCTACTTTGGTTGAAGTTCTTCATTGCTCATCCCTCGGCATATGCTCGGCTTCTGTAAAACGTAGCACTAGGTAACAGCTTTCCTAGGGTACAAAGTCTGTTTCTCTCATCCCTGGTGCAGAAAATAAATACAAACAAGCTATTCTCACAAAAACTTCACGTCTGTGGTAAGAACAGGGATATTTTGAAATTCTCCGGTTTTGCTCAGCATGCACGGCGCTGACGGCAGATTTGCACACACAGAGTGCATTGTACCGCTAATTAAACTAGTGAATGTTAACCCACATAACACTATTGAGTAGTATCCATAGACGTGTAACAGTGCAGGTGCCTTAAACAAACATTTCAGTTTATTTTATTTCAGAATAACAGAATAGTTCATTAGCTTAAATTTCATTGACATGGCGTCAAGATGTTGTTTGCTCCCAGCAAATGCATTTTACTAAGGTGTGTAAAAATTATCAAGAGAAAAAAATACTCTCTGAAAGCGTCTGCTAAGATTGTGATGTCTACAAGGCATGCTTCGGCATGCTTTCGGGGGATCAGGGCTAGCCATGGGCACCTCCCTTCACATAAGAACACTGCAAAAAAACTCTATAACGTACGGCGAAAATTTGCTGCTTGTTAGATGGAATTTCTTGTAAAATGTTAAGTAATGTGTGCAACATAATTTCTTCATTTATGTAATTTTGTTAAGTTTATATGCTGGCGATAAGCAAATTATTGGCAGAGTTAAGGCATTTACAAGGTACGAAGCTTCACTGAGAATGAAGCACTTTAAAAGATACATGCATGCACCTCAACAAGCTTCATGCAGTTTCTTCAATCTACCAATGTTCAACAAGTTGCATTAAAGGTCAAATATGATGCTGAAGTCGGTACATTTTTTACTTGTAGATATTTTGCATCCGGTTTAGATAAGGATTAGTCATGGTTTGCATAATCACTTTTTCTTTTATGTTGAAGTCTCAGAACTTTGATCCCATTTCTAACACATTTGTCTTTTGAAAGGTACCATAAACATATATTCGATCGTCGGGCCAATTTTAAAAGTATTTTCATAACTTTCACCCTTAACAACTTTCACCCCTGCTTGCAGCTGGCAATAAAGGATTGCCCCACTGCAGAATTAAAACCCACGACCTCGGTCGCAAAAAGTGAGCACCTTACCTCTTGGGCCATCATGGCTCCTAAGGATTTGAGGTTTGTACGAGGTGTAGCTAAATGATTTGAGTCAGAAAATCAGGTGGTACGATGGCCTGGTGGGGGAGTAGATGTGATAGGTCGGCTGGAGCCCGAGAATGGAGGGACCTAAAAGTTAGTAACAGCACCTTGAAGTCGATATGCTGCTTGACTGGGAGCCAGTGTAGGTCGCCAATAAGTGGTGAGATGTGAAACTGCAGCACTCACGACAGATAAGCCTACCTGCAGAGTGTTGCACCAACTTTAAGCACCTGATTGCATAAGCTGGTAGACCAGCAAGCAATGAGTTACAGAAGTCGAGACGGGATGTCACAAATGCATGTACCAATTAAGATAATAATAACGCACACTTAATAAAGCACCACCAGGGAACTCAATATCTCTTTCTAGGTGCTTTACATTTAGTATTTCTGTCTAAGCAAGCCCGAAACTTAGCAATGCTATGTAGCTGAAAGTAGAAAAAATTGACTGTGGAGCTGATGTGGTCATCTACTGAAAGGTCACTTTGGAACAGGGCACTAGGAAGTGAAAGCCTAGATTGTGCCTGGCAATCACATCGGCAAGAGGGAAAGTATAAACCATGAAAAGAACCGGACCACGCACACAACTGGGAGGTACACCGTACTTCACTGATTCCTCGGATGATCTTTGTCTGTTCACATCAATGCTCTGGAGTCTCAGACTGAGATAGTATCTGAACCATTGCAGAGCTGCGCCAGTGATGCCCAGGCGAGATGAGAGGTCCTCGAGAAGGACCTGGGGATTGATATTATCAAAAGCTGCCGAAAGATCGAGCAAAACAAGCAGAGACACTCTACCTAAGTCTGCATTCCTAAGAAGGTCATTATAGACACGAAGCAATGCTGACTCTAGAGTGATAAGCTATAAAACCAGACTATAACTTATTAGTTATGTTTGAAGTTTCAATATATGAGTTCAGCTTGTCTGCCACGACTCGCTCAGGTGTCTTTGATAAGAACTGGAGAAGGGAGACTGGGTAAAAGTTGCTCAATTTCTTTTGGTCTAGTATTGCTTTCTTGAGTAGTGGCCTGACTACAACCTTTTTGTAAGGTGCTGGGACATGACCTGGGGCTAATGATATATTTTAATTTTATTTATGTGAGATAGCAGCAGATCTATTTGTTGCATCGTAGAAGCAGGACAGCAGGAATAGGGTCTAGAGGACTAGTTGTCTTTTTATGATTGAGATAAGAACTTCAGAATGAGACAATCGTGGCCTCCTTGAACGTAGACATTAAGGTGCTACACGGAATTGAGGGACAGGTGTCCAGAGGAGATGCTGCCACCTTAGGGATGGACTCTCTGATCTTGTCCATCTTGATTACATAGAAGCTAGAGAAGTGATCAGCAAGATCATCACAGGAATCACTAGGTAAGAAGCTAACGTGGAAGCAGTTAAGGAGGTGGTTGATGGTAGACAATAAGTCAGCAGCTTTCAAAGACCTCCAGGATGTCTTTACTCAGCTGGCAGAAACAAAGGTCAAAGTTGGTATCTTCGAGGGACCACAGATAAACAAGATCACGGGGGGGGGTAGCAACCAATTCGACAACAAGCTGAAAAGGACAGAGATGGCAGCCTGGAACAGTTTTCTTGCTATATTTCGTGGCTTTCAGAGAGAACACAAGGCTAAAAATTATGAGCAGCCGGTTCAGGCTCTCATAAAGAATTATGCCAAAATTGGACGGAGAATGGCTTTATAAGTCCAAATCCTTGATGCTCATCTTGACACATTCAATGAGAACATAGGAGCTTACTCAGAGAAGCAAGGCGAGCGCTTTCGCCAGGATATACTGAATTTTGACCGTCGTTACCAAGGACAATATAGCAAAAACATGATGGGGGTATATGTTTAGAGGCTTGTTAGAGATAGCGATTTGCAGTATGGCCACTAATCTAGAACATCTACTAATTCCTGGCTGCTTTGCGGTCGTCATTTTTATATGACCTCAGAGTAAATACGTAATATTTGTGATCTATTTGCTGTTCTTTCTGACTATGTGTGACCCAAAAGACACGAATTTATCAGTTTTTAGAAGGAACCGGGTTAATTTCAAGTTAGTCCCTGTCATGATCACAAAAGCAAAGTTTGTAGGGAATATTGACCATTTTCTACAATTCTAAGCATCCGTAATTAGGAAATAATACTTACAGTGCAATGTCAAAAATTGTATTACATAGTCAAACAGATAGGGCCAATACATATCATCTCAAGATCCTCTGTGCCTGCCAACGTTGGCAGCAGCTACGTAATGCTCGAGTCTTTGGTGCTCCATAGACTACTGCTTGCATTTCCCACAGGTTATGCCAAACGTAAGAAGATAACTTACTTTTGATCCTGTTAGGAATTGGTCTCTTAGGATCTCAAATGTGCACACAGCATGGTTGAAGTTTGAATTCTTCGTCACAAATATATATAAGTCTTACAGCGGCAGCATGGAAGTAGCAGCATCGGCAGCAGCAGCAGCATTGAGCACACGAAGGCACCTATCCAGCACTTACATAGAAGCAGCTAGCGATTTTTAAATAAATCTCACAGTTACACAAGCCCGAGCAATTGGCATAAGATAAACAGCTTTTGGCTAAAGAGCTTCGATAGCACACCGACGGCTTGTGGGTCATTAAGAGTGCATGCATCACTGGAGCAGCCACTTTCTCCCTCTTTCAGTGCTGGGTGGAACATGCACTTACGCTTTCCGGCACTTAGGGCAGTACCAGTAAATGCACTTCTCTACAGAAGTGGTCGCATCATCGGGTACCAGCAATTTCAGCTGACCATCTACCGTGTGCTTTGTTCCCACCCTGGTCTGCATCAACTGAGCCACTGTGGTAATGACGGCACCGTCAGCATTGTCAGCAACTTCGGTGGCATCGTGAGCACCAGCAGCGGTCACTGCAGCGGCAACAGTCGTGGGCTGCCCCTCCACGACACCAGTGATAGGCAGACTTTGTGCACCGCCAAGCGCAGTCGAGGCAGCAGCAGCAGCAGATGGGTGGTGTGGTGCTGCTTCGCTCTGCCCAGTGGTGACACGCTGCTGGGCCTGTCGATCCTCAATGGCCGCCCTGCAATAAACGATGTGAATCTCTCAACTACTACTAGTACAACTACTACAACTACTACTCGAGTGGGCTTGCCGACGATCAGCTGCTGTCTGTGCATACAATACGGTCAGACAAGTGGAATAAACCAACGAGCAGTGGCCATTACTTGCCGACTTTCTCCTGATAAGCTGGCTTCAAGTAGTGGCTGCACGTGCTGCCGAGGAAGAGGGCACCACTTGCAAGTTAGTGAGTACAGTAAACGTGCCAGATACAGTGACACGGACAGAGACAACCTGGACAGGCCCTGTAGGTATACCTTAGACACTTCTAGACCCTGCCACTAAATCTTAAATTCCTTCACTATCCTGTTCCTGAATACTTAGCTGAAGTTTTTATTTCTCAGCCTTGCTATCGTAACATTGGTTCGGCTGAGCGTTCTGATTGTTTGTTGTGCTGCTAACCAACTTTGTATCATTAAGAGACTTCACCTGCAGGTTGTATGCACCCAAAGCCAGGATATAGCATCTCGCTGAATATCTGTTGACTTGATGACAATTGAAAGGAAGCTCGAAACTCAAGTGTGGAACATAGTATAGGCTCCATCCATATGAACAGTTCTTTGCAAGGCCAGAACATGCTAAAATTGTGCATACTGTTATCACTAATAAGCTGAAACACTTCCTTTCAGCATATTTAAAAGATCTAGAAAAGAGTTCGTTATCTTGGGGTGTTATATAAATATTCAAAATATATAATTAATATCGAAAAGGTGTTACATATAATGTCCATAACATTGGAACTAAAAGGTAATCAAAATAATGCCTGTCGGCAGCAGTTTGGTTTGTGGATAGCTTTTAAAAATTACTTTGGCATTTATGAGACATTTTATAAAAGTATAACACCCATTTACTCACAGATAGTAGGGTTCTTGCCCTTATAATGTTCATTGTCCTCTTTTTGGAGCTTCTTCGGTCAGATGCCATGCCGGGTAAGACAGTTTGGCTTACTTTACCGGTCACATAACTGCCCAGACCTTGGTCGGTCAGATGACAACGTAAGCACAACCTTTCTATATGCAATGAAAATCGTCCGATGGAGGGTATGCACAGAGAGGTTCCCCTGCATATTCTGTCGAACACCTAGTATGGATGGATACCTCTGTCAGACTGTGTAGGGTCCGTTATTCATACGGTAAGTAATAGGCCACTGATGATGGGGCCTAGGACAGTTTGTGACCAATCACGTGACTAGTACAGCAGGCCCAGTATTTTAGCTTTCGTTGTGGCTCTGATCAATTGAAGCAAAAATGTAAACTACATTTTTAAAATATAAAACTGCTTATATGCTTATACAATGGAAAATCAAGAAGTCAGTCCACAATCACCCAGGAAGCACTTGACAATGGGTTAAAAACTCCTTAGAGCCAGCTGAAAAGCCAAATCAAAGATACTGTTGTGCAACACCAGCTATCCTTATCAAGCTAGGCATCGTGCCACAAGCTTTTCTGAATTTAATCGTTTAGCTATACCTCGTACAAACCTCAAATCCTGTGGAGACTGTGCTTTCAGTTCATATGCTCCCAAAGCCTGAAACTTACTCCTGACTGATGTCACATCACTTGACTTGACAACATTTAAAATGAAGCTAAAAACACATCTATTTATCACAGCTGTTATTGGGTCAATGTGATTCGTCCTTTGTTTGCTTATGACTGCCGACATGTGCATGCTGCCACTAACCGTATTTTCATGCTGACCCTGTGCATCCCACCTCTAACATTGTTACGCTTGTTGACATTGAGCATGCTACTACTAACTATTCGATCATGCTTCCTTTGCAGCATATGCAAAATGTCTAGAAAGAGATTAAGTTCTCTAAGAGCACTATGCAAATGTAGTTATGGGCAAACCCAGTGTGATTCACAAATTGGAAAGGCTGATGCTCAAAATTGGCTCTGCTAGCATATCTCCAGATGAATCAGCTCGAAATCTAGGTGTCATGTTCCAAAGCGACCTCTCGCTAGACGACCATATCAGCTCCACAGTCAAATCTGCCTATTTTCAGCTTCATAACATTGCTAAAATTCGGGCTTGTTTAGACAGGGATACTACATCTAAATTGGTCCAGGCATTTGTGACATCCTGTCTCTACCTCTGTAACTCACTGCTTGCTGGTCTACCGGCCTGTTTAATCAGGCTCTTACAGCTTGTGCAAAACTCAGCAGCTAGGTTTGTCTGTCGTGAGCGTCGCAGCTGCCACATCATGCCACTTTTCGCTGACCTGCACTGGCTACCAGTCAAGCAACTGATCGACTTCAAGGTTTTGTCGCTCACTTTTAGGTAACTTCATTCTTTGGCTCCGCCCTATCTCTCAGACCTACTCCCCCACCAGGCCACCACCCGCTTTTCGGAATCCAACAGTCTACAAATAACGTACAAACGTACAAACCTCGTACTCGTACAAACCTCAAATCCTTTGGAGACCGTGCATTTAGTTTGTATGCTCCCAAAGCCTGGAACTCCCTCCCGACTTGCGTCAGAGCATCCCCTGACTTTACCACATTTAAAAAGAACTTAAAACACATCTATTTAGGACAGCATTTAGTGGGTCCCTATGATTCGTCCTTCATGTGCTTATGCGTGCTGACACTGTGCATGCTGCCACTAACCACATTTGCATGCTGACCCTGTGCATGTCACCCCTAACCATGTTATTCATTTTGTTTGTTTATCAAGCATGATATTACTCACCATTCAATTGCATTTCCCTTTGCAGCAAATCTAAAGCGCCTAGAGAAAGATTGAGTTCTCTGAGGGCGCTTTATCAAGTGCATTATTATTATTATCATTATCATTATCTGGCTAGGAACTTGTACATGCAATCCACCACTAGACCAACGTTAACATGCTTTGCCTGATCTCTTACTGGGCTCGAGGCTTTGCTGCAAGATTCAGCCACTTTCAGGCTGTGCTGCACAGGCCATCGTAAGCTGTGCTCTCAGCATCCTGTTGTTGTCATAGGTAAAATTAAAGATCCGGTAACTCAACTGCTTTGGGTTGCACGTACTCACTGCATGATCAGGCGACTCTCCAGTATAACAACTACTCTACAAAGCTCTACTACTACTCTACTAATCTACAAAGCCCTAATGGCTTTAAGATTAAACTGACAATAGAGATTCAGATACATATCATCGATGGACCACCAAAGTGGCATTATATCACTATGATTGGCAGTAATTTGCTGGAGAACCTCGTCTTAAGCCCGAGTGGGCATGGACTCAAGTGATATGCCCTAATGGTACGGTTTGCTGTACAAGCCAGTGCCTCTGCCGGTCACCTTTACCGTGGTACAACTTAACCTATCACTTTCGAGCAAGCTCTGACTAGAGCAAGCATGGTCGCATGTAGCACTCGATCGAAGCTTCTGTGAGATGGTGAGCATATGAATGTTACATCCCAAATATGCAATTGCTGGTCCATATACGACTACTGAATCACGAGGCTGACTGTTGCTAACACTGTTACCAGTCAATATCTGTCTATTTATGTCATTTGTCTAGTGCTCTAAGGGAACAATATTTACCAATGTGCTTTACATTTAACAATAAAAATGCATTTGCAAAGCATCCTCACAGAACTTAATCTCTTTCTAGGCACTTTACATATGCAGTAAGGGAAGCATAGCAATATGGTTACATGTAGCATGCAGTGTTCGCATGCATAAGCATACAAAGGAACATTTACAAGGACCCAGCAAGTGCTACTAGAGCTGGTGCGTTCTTAGCCTCTTTTTAAATGTCGTCACTTCAAGGGGTACCCGATATCAACTGGGAGTGAATTTCAGGCTTTGGCAGCATATGCATTGAAGGCACGGTCTCCAGAGGATTTGAGGTTGGTTTGAGGCATAGCTAAACGACTTGAATCAGAAGAGCAGGTGGCACGATGCCTAGCCTGATTGGGGAGGAGTTTTGATAAATTGGCTGGAGCAAAAGAATGAAGGAACCTTGAAGTGAGACAAAATCTTTTTAAAGTCGATGCACTGCTTGTTGGGGGCTAATGCAGGTCGGTGAGAAGTGATATAACGTGGCAATTGTAACGTTCACGACCAAGTGTAAGCACCTTATTGAACAGACCGTAAGAACTGTAAGTAATGAGCAACAGAAGTCGATATCAGTTGTAACAAATGCTAGGACCAACTTGGATGTGGTATCCCTGTCTAAACAGAACTGAATTTTTTTCAATGGGATATAGCTGAAAGTAGGCAGACTTCACTGTGGAGCTGAAGTGGTCGTCTAGTGAATTTTCACTTTGGAACAGGAAACTTGGATTTCGTGCAGATTCAACAGGAGATATGCTGGCAGAGCCGAATTTGAGCGTTAGGTTTCCAAAATCTGAATTCCACTAGGTTTGCTCAAAACTAAAACTAAACGATGATACAACTAACTTACTAGTTATGGGCAAACCTAGTGTTATTCAGAAATTGGAAAGGCTGACTTTCAAAATTGGCTCTGCCAGCATATCTCCAGTTGCATCAGCTCGAAATCTAGGTGTCATATTCCAAAGCGACCTCTCGTTAGACGACCACATCAGCTCCACAGTCAAATCAGCCTATTTTCAGCTTCATAACATTGCTAAAATTAGGGCTTGTTTAGATAAGGATACCACGTCCAAGTTGGTCCATGCATTCGTGACATCTCGTCTCGACTTCTGCAACTCACTGCTTACTGGCCTACCAGCATGTGCGATCAGGCGATTGCAGCTGGTGCAAAACTCTGCAGCTAGGCTTGTCTGTCGTGAGCGTCGCAGTTGCCACATTACTCCACTTCTCGCCGACCTGCACTGGTTACCAGTCAAGCAACGGATTGACTTCAAGGTTTTGTCGCTCACTTTTAGGTCTCTTCATTCTATGGCTCCAGCCTATCTTTCAGAGATACTACCCCATCAGGCAAAGCATCGTACCACTCGCTTTTCGGAATCCAACAGTCTAGAAATACCTCGTACAAACCTTAAATCCTTTGGAGACCGTGCATTTAGCTCGTATGCTCCCACAGCCTGGAACTCCCTCCCGACCTGCATCAGAACATCCCCTGACCTGACCACATTTAAAAGAAACTTAAAAACATACCTATTTAGGACAGCATTTAGTGGGTCCTTGTGATTCGTCCTCGATGTGCTTATGCGTGCTGACACTGTTCATGCTGCCACTAACCACATTTGCATGCTGACCCAGTGCATGTAACCCCTAACCATGTTATTCATTTTGTTTGTTTTTCAAGCATGATTTTACTTACTATTCTATTGCGTATCACTTTGCAGCAAATGTAAAGCGCCTAGAAAGAGATTAAGTTCTCTGAGGGCGCTTTATCAAGTGCAATATTATTATTATTATTATTATTACCAAGTTAGCTTCATCGTCATTCAATTTGAGAACCTTTGCTGCCATCGAAGTGCGAATGTCAGCAATACATGCAGCAAGGGAGTTGAGAGATTTTGCCATTCTGGAAAAGCTGGGAGGGATCAAAGTATAGGTATTGCTGTGTGTTCTCGGCAGAAGTGAAAGATTAGATTGTGCTTGGCGATTACATCGGCAAGAGGAACGGTGTAAATACTGAAAAAAGTGGACCAAGCACTGAGCCCCAAGGTACACCCCATACTTGAGGGGCTCCTTGACTGATTTTTACTAGTTGACATCCATGCTCTGGAGTCTCCCACAGAGATAGGACCTGAACCATTGCAGAGTATTTCTAGCAGGGCTCGACTCCACTACCTTGGTCATGAAAGGTGAGCACCTTACCACCTGGGCCAAAGCACGGCAGAAGTCAACAAACGACGACCACATTATAGAGCCCTTTTACAGTTGAACATCTGTTTCCATTCTTAGAGCATGGTTTTATTAAACAATTAATCAGCAGTTACAATTTATCCTTAACTACTCCAAGATTTAAACGAGTCACTCTGCAGCACATGTTATTTTTCAAGCTGAGCTTGCATCCTGAACCTGAGTCACGGAACTCACACTTGCATCATTAAATATATGTTGATCTGACCTGTGTGTACTCAAAAGGCTCGCTTAAGAGTTGCAAGCCTTACAACAGAAAGTATCTGTTCACCTGCCACAGCAGACATCACAAATCAATACCACAACTGTCCATGGGCTTCAACAGGAAACATCTTGGCCACATGCAAGCCGAATTTATGCCAGTTATTACAATAGGCATAAAGTAATCCATGAGCTGGGCCATTGCTTGATAAAGGCAAAACCTTCGTGCCTTCCTTCCCATACCAGCAGCTGCTGACACGAAAACAATAGCAGCAGAGTGGCAGCCTTGATGTAATCAATTCAATTACTCATAGCTGCAATATAAGCAAATTCTAGTCTTATGTGGAAATATCAAGCAGCCTCCCACCAGACTTGTAAGAGGCTGATTAATGCTGCCTCGGGCCTCCGTGCCACACAATAATGATAGAGGTTATTAAAAACCGTGGAGACCCGACCTATTAAATTATTTGCCATATAAAAAAATATGTATTTATGCAAGATTAGCAAGCATTATTATATAAGTAGCAGAAATTCATGACGTATTCTTCTGTAGGCTAAGTAGAATTACTGGACACCAGGAGCCAGTACCATAGCCCAGGAGGTAACATGCTCGCTCTTTTCGACCAAGGTCGTGGATTCAAATCATGCAGTCAAGCGATCCTTAATTGCCAACTGGAAATGGTGGTGATAGCCGATAAGGCTCTTGTGCTGCTATACAAACGAGGCTGTTAAATCAGCTAATATTTTTTTAAGCCATCAGCAGGCACCAGTGGATGTCACGTAACCAGGTGGAAAAAGACTTTTGAGAAGGAATGCAGTTCCAAGTAAGTATCAGCT
This sequence comes from Cristatella mucedo, assembly GCA_009760855.2. NCBI lineage: Eukaryota > Metazoa > Bryozoa > Phylactolaemata > Cristatellidae > Cristatella > Cristatella mucedo. The sequence goes on along the minus strand of WPIO01000008.1, from coordinate 11,548,665 downwards.
GCCAGAAAGCTTATAACGGGCTTACACTGAACCCAAAGCAGGGCTGCCGCTCTGATTTGGCCCAGTGGCTAAGGTGCTGGCCCCAACCAAGGTCAAGGTGAATGTATTTTATGATAGTGGTAGTGGGCTCGAGCCCCGAAGCATATGTGCACGTTTCTTTACTTACGTAGGGTATAGAATTATGCAGGTTCACTAACAAAAAAGAAAGAGCTACCAGGTACATTTGGTACTTTGATTTCTCTATTGTTACAGCAGCATTCTACTTGCTTTTATGTTAATGATCGTCTTGGCGTTTCTTTACAGAGTTGCTGCCCTAGCTGTGAGCTGAGCCGGAAGGTCGTGGATCCAACGCATCCTCTTATATTGTCACCCCATGGTTCTACCTATATGACTTCACATCGTGGAGTAATGGCATAAAAACAAAACCAACGCGACGAGGATGGGATTCGAACCCACGCTCCCAGAGGGAAGTGGCTTAGCAGGCCACCGCCTTAACCACTCGGCCACCTCGTCCTGTCGGGTTGGACGAGTTAATTCTAATTATGTAACGTACCTACTCGTTCACCGATCGATTGCATTTCGCATGATTTGAGATCGTCTTTTAGGCTGCCACCTCACCACTCCCACCAATATTATTGGAATATTTGATATTGCTCAGATTTGGGAGTGGCATCGGGTGATGAACGAGATAACGCAAGCCTGCCGGTTACGAAACATTAGGCACCCATGCGGCTGCAGCATAGCAAACAGAAGTTGACACACCGGTTTGACTTCGCATACAGCACCAGTTTCGCCTGATCTCAAGCTGAGCTGACAGAGGCACTGGAATTTCCATGTATATTAACAAGTTGAAACGAGTGGTCCCTACTAGAAATGACCTACTCCTTAAGAACATGATCAGAATTGAGGGGTCATATCTGTCCAAGAGGCACTCCACACTAATAATACACAAGCAATTGTATAGAGCCTTAAAAGAACTAAACCTTTATGTAGGCACTTCTTATGCAGGATAGGAAGCACTATTTATCAACAAAGCTGGGTACCGGCCCGGTATTCTTTCAAGTGCATCCAATATTCACTCGTTAGGGGCCTCCCCAACCTGAAATCGGAATGTTTGCTTTGTTGTCGCATAGGTTTACGACTCTAAATTCACCCCGAACAAATTTTTTCTTAATGCAAAGGAGCGCAAATATATGCAACCGGAGATGCTTCTACTAGGGTCCATTCATCTGAAGTCCTTTGACAGACGTCCCCTAGCAAGGTAAACAATCCTGTGGTTCCGTGAGTACATATAGCTTTTCAAGGCGCTCTGGCTGCATTTATGAGGTTCTCCCCCTCATGGCTAAGTCAACGGCAATGACCGTCAACCAGCCATCCCCCTTGAAGCGAAGGCATGGGCTACAAGCAGGATAGAGGTGTGGTCAAAAGTTTCTTACTGCCCCTCAGCACAGAACCGTACAGCAAACAGCACTAGCAGTGATGTCGACCAAACTGAACGCTAGGCAGCTGTAAACTCAGCTAACCAGCCAGTGAACATCACCCCGGTGAGTCCCAAAAGTAAGCTACCTACTTTCCTGTGTCGCCCCAAAAGCCTCCCCTGTACCCCAGTTGGCTGCCCGCCTTGCTCCAAGGCTTCTTTCGGTGCCAACTTTCCAGCTGGCAGCATTCGTTATAAAGAATTTGGTCCTTAGCTCAAAGTTAGACCTTTGCTACACCCGAGGCATATTCAGAATCTAAGGGCATCAAGGCCTGTGCTGTAACATGTATACTACATGACAGCTAGCTTGGCACCTTACTGGAGAAGAGTTGCAGCAGACAGCTGCTGGCTTGGGTCTAATGCTGCTATCGTACCCGACGAATTAGATTGCAGCACAGGGTAGTATTTGCAAAGTCCTTGGCGATTAAAATGACCAATATACAGTCACTCACAACGGTCGTAGTAGCATTAGTATGAAAAGAGTTAGATGTTCAGTTTTAGATGTCTATACAAGTTGGTAAGGCTCCTTTTCTGGGACTCTTTCCATGTAGAAGAGCATCCAAATCTTGATCCGTGAACAGTTGATGCTGACCTAACCCAAGATTTACCTAGACTTAATACCCGACTGGCCACCAATAAGTTAAATGTCACTATGGGCTATTTTGCCTCGCATTATTTGGAGGTTTGGCATTAGGGAAAGAGGGGCACCAAAAGGAAGCCGAGACAGGCCGATGTAACCTCAAGGCATGCCATGGGGGGGGGCTAAATCTGAGTGAGAGCAGCTGAATTAAACGACTTGCCATCTCCAACGAGTGTGCTGCCTTTTTAAAATTATGCAATCGAAATTTATATAATAATAATAATGTACCCTGAGAGAACTGGATCTCTTTCTAGGCACTTTACATATGTTGTAAAGAAAGCATGACAAAATTATCAGTGGTAGCATTCGCAACGTCATCGAGACTAACATTGTTAGATGTGACATGCACAGGGTCAGCACGTGGACATGGTTAGTAGCAGCAGGCACAGTGTCAGCACACATTAGCACACAAAGGACGAATCATGAGACTATTGTCCTTTAACAAATCAAGTACAAGTTACTACTAATTTATCTGACGACGCATTGAAATGCACATGAACTAGAATGGACCGAGCCACACCTAATAAAGATAAATGAAAAGGTATGGTTCATATTCCCTTAGAGTCTACCGTACGACTGCGGGCATTCGGAAACCGAAAGGCCAATTTGACTAAGAACTCTCGCTCATTATTAGGCCTGCAGTCAGCTGCTCCATGGTATGGATATTCAGAATAGGACACAATTTGACACTTTATACCGGCCCCCTGTCTCAACCTCAGTATAGCGTGATTATTTGATCACAAACCGCTAACTGTAATATGCTTGTAAAGAAACTTTGGTGGTATCCATACACTACTACAAACATCCCTAGCAACACAAGAATGCATTGTTATTATAAGGAGTTCACAGTGCTGCATAACCTGCTATGTTTATAGCATCAGCATATTGGTACACGAGTGATCTAGGGCTGCCAATAATGCTGTAGCCTGTTGTTCGGAATAACAAGAAAAAGATTACAACTTCATGACACTGCTAAGTCATTCTGGCTAGTGTATACTGCATTTGAAGAATGCAGATTGCTATGGCTAGCTGAGGAATGGAAGTCCTCACTTGTGGTAGGCACGAATCCCATCCTGTGTCTCACGAGCATTCTATAATACGCTACTTAAAAGCCTTGAGCATCAACACTGCTTTGCTGATTTAGCCCGTGGTTAAGGTGCTTGCCTCGACCAAGGTCAAGGTGAATGTCTTTGACAATACAATAATAATAACAGCACACTTGATTAAGCGCCCTCAGAGAACTCAATCTCTTTCCAGGTGCTTTACCTTTGATGACCGAGGTCGTGGGCTCGAGCCGAGAGAGAGAGAGAGAGAGAGAGAGAGAGAGAGAGAGAGAGAGAGAGAGAGAGAGAGAGAGAGAGAGAGAGAGAGAGAGAGAGAGAGAGAGAGAGAGACAGAGAGACAGAGAGACAGACAGAGACAGAGAGAGACAGAGAGAGACAGAGAGACAGAGAGAGAGAGAGAGAGAGAGAGAGAGAGAGAGAGAGAGAGAGAGAGACAGAGAGAGACACAGAGAGAGACAGACAGAGACAGAGGGAGACAGAGACAGAGAGAGACAGAGACAGAGAGGCAGACTAAGCGAGTGTATCGGGAGGTTTTGAGAGTGGTAAATCTAAAGTCCAGCACCGTGGATGCATGCAGCCATAAAACTACCAGCAGGGATGAGCCAGCAGAGCACATCGCATCGTCTGCCAGTAATGCTCGGTTGTCCTTTTGATTATGGGCCTTCGTAAGATAGACAAAACACGCAAAACACATATCTCCACATGTGGCACATGCCCACAAGATCTGCTGTCTTTGGCTCCTACTGAAGTCCTCATAAGAGCGTCTTAACAAAAACAAAACTCGGTTGGCGGTGCGAGTGCTACGAATGATGGGTGTCCCACTCATAATTAGAGCTACTAGCCTAATAATGCAATAGCCGACCGACCGTTTGCTATCCGGTACGTGTCACCAGGCAACCCAAACTGTGTGTATGAACTGAGGGGCTTCCCCTGGCACATAAGAGCAGCTGATATTCATAAAATTATTGCTAAGCAGCTGGTTCACTCTATTGCACCTAGGGTAGGAGTTGGAAAGCACACCTAGAGTTACATGCAAAAGCAGTGCCACAATGAAATAGCAATAGCACAAAGTTCAAACAAGGATGTCACACGGTTGTCGTTGCATCCTTACTAAATAAAAATCATTGAAATCAATAGAGGGCAAGTTTGCTCAGAAGATTAAGTCGAGTCCGGGGCTGTCAGCCCACCCTTAAATCGAACCGAATGACCGAGCTCTCCATTAACAAGTCAAAAGCAGGCAATCCTTTCATACTTAGTGCGTTCATACTGGTGAACGACCAACAACCAACAATAGCCAACTAAATGCATGCTGAGGCACACAATGCAGTCAATGTTGTCATTCATAGCCAGCAGGTATATACAAGTCATATTCACAATTTGTAGGGGTACACATTGCTTATAATTTGGGCAGTTTGAGATGGATATCTTCGTATGCAATATGCAGAGTTAGATGATCAAGCTCCCATTCTGAAGGGTTTTCAAATTGTTTTCAATATCGAAATTTAATGGTAACCTCTTCAATTTCACTTTGTTGCACCGGTCTGCATTCCCCGGCCCCAATCTCCATAGTTTGAGAAATTTACACCTTTTTAATTGTGAATATTCACAGTTTATTTTCACGGCAGAAAATATACAGTAGTGGTAGTACTCTCTCATTTTTCCAGCAGCAATCGCTATGCTTACAGTAAAAGAGAAATATTTTTTTAGAGGTACTACAACAGGTTAGCCAAACCTTAATTCTTTGGTCTCCAAGCCCCACCCCAGTGGTGCTAAACTCACGAGAAAGCCGATCACACTCTTTATTGGGACACATTGGTGCTTCTTCGGGCCTAGAATTCCAATAGGGAATTCTAGGAATCTACTCCTCTTGTATAGAAAGTTGCCTTGGCTATCCATTCCTCCCCTGCAAATGACAAGAGTACAAGGGTAGGCAGTGGAGGTGGTGCACGAGGCTTGGCAGTGGGTGACCGGCTGGAGCCAGTTCCCACGACTCTCTGCACTTGGCTCAGACAAGTGCCGGCAGGCCAGGCTTGCTTGAGCTGCTACCAAGAGTATCAAAATAACTTCCCTAAGAGACAAAACCCAGAGACCCGTTGTTTGGTGGACTGGCAGGACAGCCAAGCTTCTAAGACAGCAAGCTACAAACGTCAAAACTTCGGAAAAGCAAGCTCTACGAATAATAACTAAGTCGACGTCAGCAGCAACAGTTTCTGAGTCTGCTTTGAAGCTTCTACTTTGAAAAATTTCCAAAGAAGGGGCATGTCAACTCTTAAGTGTGTCTAAAACTAGGGGTCTAAATTTCTTTTCGGTGTAAACAGCCCTATCGAAAATGAAAATGTGTATAAAACTAGGCATTTAAATTTCTTTTGGTACAAACTGCTCAGTCGAAAGTGAGGGTCTTCTTATTATGTTAATCGAAGGAAATCTAGAAAATGCCATAAAACCATACAATCTGAACATACCATCATGAAGACCATTTTGAGGATCTACCAAAGAAGCTGCCCCAAGGTTCAAGCCTGCCCACAAAAGAGTCAGCTGATTGCCATTCCACTTAAAGGGATCCATATTTACTATGTAGGCGACCAACTTGGATACTGCATTAATAGAAAATGAACGATATCAGACCTGAAAGCATCTTGCAGGGTTTGCACTCGGGTATCGTCCAAGGACAGGACAGTCAATCCACGGTTGAATTGAGTACCACCGTGCATCACTAGCTGTACAAGCTCTCTTTGTGGAACACCGACTGCTTCTTGCTCATCTTCAGTACACAGTAGTACATGGAGATTCTTCAGTAGCACATAATCTTTGGGCTAAAAAGGAAACCGGGTCACCATCACTATCAATTCGGCTACCTATCTTCACACACATGCACACACGTACACACACACACACACACACACACACACACACACACACACACACACACGCACATGCACACGCACGCACACACGCACGCATGCACGCACGCACGCACACACACACACACACGCGCGCACACACACACACACACACACACGCACACACTATTGCAGCGTAACGAAACTGCCGAGAGCTTAGTATTCACCAGGGTAATTAATGAGCAATCAAACTGCTGTGATTACCAGCAAAATAATCACTTATCGAGCATATTGGATGTCATGATCCAAGAAATTGGAAAGCATTAAGACTGAAAATTGGCAATGCCAACATATCCCCTGTTGCTTCAACAGGCATGTGCAAATCTGGATGCCCTGTTCCAAAATGACCCTTCATTAGATGACCAAGTCAGCTCGATGATCACGTATGCCCACTTTCAGACATGTAGCATTACGAAAATTCGTGCTGCTTAGATAAAGATACCACGGACGAGCTGGCCCAAGCATTTATGTCATTCCGTTTACATTTCTGTAACTAAGTACTTGCAGGTCTTTTTGCCCATGCACCTGGTGCTTACACTTGCTGCAAAACTCAGCAGCTATGCTTGTCTGTCGTGAACGTTGCTGCACCGGTTCTCACCAAGTGGTGTTTCTATTTCAAGGTTGTATTCCTAATTTGTAGGTCCCTTCATTCTCTTGCTCCGATCTGCATATTAGAAATACTTACTTTTCAGGCATTGTACCAGGTCTCCTGAGTCGTCTTTTAGCTACGGTTCTGATCAATCTCAAATCATCTCGAGACTGTGCCATCAGTTCGTTGGCACCCAAGGCCTGGAATTTACTCCCGACTGACCTTATGACATCTCCCGACTTGGCAAGGTTAAAAAGAAGCTAAAAAACACGCTCCTCAAAGCATTTGCTCCATTCATGCGAATTTTCCTTTGTGTGCTTACGTGTGCTGCCACTGTGCATGTCATCACTAACCAATTGATATGTTTCCTTTCAAATATAAAGTGCCTAGAAAAAGATTTAGTTCTCATAGGGCATTACAATTTTTTTGTATTAGTACTAATCTTAATTTGGAGGCGCATTTACAATGACCTTTTGAACAATGCTGATTAGGCTAGGGCCTCTCTGATGGGCACTATTAACCACCAGATCCTTCGGTGGCACCTCTCCACACACCGGAGCATCACTGGCATCGTGCTAAACTCGGTGGAGTTCTACCTCAGTGAGAGATGATAGAGTGTGGATGTAAACGGCGATAGAGCATGGATGTAAACGGTTGTCGGTCATCTATGAAGCCCTTACAGTATGGGGTACCTTATGGTTTAATCTTTGGTACCCTTCTCTTCACAATACTGCCTGCATTGACGACATTAGGCAAAGCTAGGGTCACCCGATAGTTAGAAGAACTAACACTCAAGATTGGTTCAGCTAGCATCACTCCAGTGACGTCTGCCAAAAAAAAATCCTAGCTGATTAAACAGCCTTTTTTGTATAGCGACAGAAGGGCCTTACGGCTATCACCACCGCTTGCAGTGGCGATAAAGAATCGCCCACTGCAGGAATCGAACCCACGACCTCGGGAACAAGGTCGTGAAAGCAACCACCTTACCTAGTGTGGGATAATAATACAAAAACGGCTTGCCATTAGATGAGCACATTTCTTCCACTCTTAAGTCGGTCTACTTTCAGCAAAGGAACATCAACAAAATCAGGGCCTGCTTAGAAAAGAGTATGACAGCCAAACTAGCTCACACATTTGTACCAAAGCAACCAGATTATTGCAATTCTGTTTATTCAGGAGGCATGTCCTGTGCCCTTAAACGTCTACAATTGGTGTCAATACACAGCAACTGGTCAAGTCTGTCATCAATGGTGTAGCTGCTATATCAAAACACTTTGTCTGAGCGCTGCTGGCTCTTCATCAAGCATCGAATCGATTTTAAGATCCTCTATCTGGCTTATAGGTCACTCCATTCGCTAGCACTAGCCGGCCTATCCGACCTCCATGTTCCTCCGGAGTGCTCTTGCACCAGTTGTTCCTCAGCATCTAGTCCTCTTGCTGTCCATCACACTAAATTGAAATATTTTGGCGATCGAACCTCCAGCGCGTATAAACTAAATTAATATCTTTGGGTGATCGAGTCTTCAGCTTGGATACACCGTAAGTCTAGAAGTTACTTCCGGGTATGGTCACTACTTGCAATGGCCTTTCATCCTTAAAGACTCAGACGAAGATGCATCTGTTCAGGTCAGCCTTTCCTTTGCCCCAATGAACTTTCCTTTTTGTTCAGGTGTACTTTGTGTGCGTACCTGTGCATCATTTAGTTCATGCTACTGGCCATTGATCTTACCAACCGGTAGCCATGAGTTAATTCGTGTTGATTCAGCAATCTGGCCTACGCATGGTATTGGTTTGCTTTTGCAAGCTTGATACCTTGCACACCACTATACCTTGGGTACTGAAACTCTTGCAGTGAGTTGTAAAGCACCTGGATAGATAAGGTTCTCTTAGGGTTCTATACAAACAAAAAATTAGAAATATTATTATTATTATTATTATTATTACAAGAATATTGAATGTCGGCAGGTTCCATACTTTCCAAACACGTGGACTGCTGAGGTGAGAAGAAAAGAATCCTAGGAAGGTTACTATAGAAACGATACAGGCAACGCTTTCTTTGGGGTCATTAAAGACACGAGTAGGCTTGGAGTAGGCCTATTTAAGTCCAGCCTTAATCAACATTATTAGGGCATCGCTACCTACAATCAATTTTGTTTTTTCACGTTCGGTGTGTTTCTGCTTTTAACCAAATCCATTAAATCCAAGTCTCCCACAACTTCCAGATCAAAAGCCTGGAAGGAAATTATAAAGTCTTACAAACCATGCAATACGAGGTAATGAGTAGAAAGGCATTCTCTATTCGAGAATGATGCTGATCTTTGTAAACTGTAATTCGCTAACTCAATGCTGCAGTGCCCAACTCATACTCTATACAAGAATCGAGATCTGTTTCGATCTGGAGTGCATAATGACACAACTACAATTACGTTGACTCACCAACAGAGGCATGGAGCAAATCAACGCGGCTGCATGCAATTCAAGGTCCATCATGATATCAGGAACAGGCACACAGAACAGACTATTAAACCTCTAATGATGAACTGTGAGAGACAAGTGATTAGTTGAGCTCCCATCAATATAGTCATACCTTCAAGTCATAAGCTTGTACTGTATGATTGTCAAAAATAAAGATGTCCACTGAAAGATCTCCTGCCATGCTAGCCAGCTCTACATCCACAGATACAGTGACACTTTGATCAGCCTCTTGCAATAATGAGAGGTCTTTTGATTTGAAATAGCTACAAAATATGCCAGAACAACTTTGATTAATGCAATGATGTAAACAGTAAGAGAAGTTAGCATGTATCATCCCTCTGCCACAAAACCCTGCTTTTTCCATGTGCTGGGCTATCTTACGTATACTGTATTTTGTTTTAAGGCAACACTAGAAACAACAGACTAGATGGCAGAAAGTCTTCACAGGACCATTCAATTAACACTTACCACGGGGTTCTAGTTCCATCCCAAGCTTTGAGCAGGATGCATTCGTGTGGTGTCAACTGACATACTCCGATGACTTGGCACACCAGATCAAAGTATATACCTGCGCAGTTCACACTGCGTAGCAACCGGAAACGAGAACTCTGAATCTGCTGGTAAGACCAATTACGGAGTTGCACGACCTGAAGAATGCAGACTGCAACATATACAAGGTGCCTAAACACTATTTTGTAAAGAATAGTAGCTGCCACAAAAGAAAGCACAAAATCAACATCGCTGTATGCAGTTCTGTCCAGACCTTTGTCTTCTTTCACTCAACTTTGTAACTCACTGCTGGCCTACCGGCATAAGCAATCAGGTGCTTACAGCTGGTGCAAAACTCTGCAGCTAGGCTTGTCTGTCGTGAACGTCGCAGTTGCCACATCACACCACTTCTCGCCGACCTGCACTGGCTACCAGTCAAGCAACTGATCGACTTCAAAATTTTGTCGCTCACTTTTAGGTCACTTCATTCTTTGGCTCCAGCCTATCTCTCAGATCTACTCCCCCATCAGGCCAAGCATCGTACCACCCACTTTTCGGAATCCAACAGTTTACCAATACCTCGTACAAACCTCAAATCCTTTGGAGACCGTGCATTTAGTTCGTATGCTCCCAAAGCCTTAAACACACTCCCGACTTATGTCAGAACATCCCCTGATTTGACCACATTTAAAAAGAACTTTAAAAACACCTATTTGGGACACCATTTAGTGGGTCCCTGTGATTCGTCCTTGATGTGCTTATGCTTGCTGACACTGTGCATGCTGCCACTAACCACAATTGCATGCTGACCTTGTGCATGTCACCCCTAACCAAGTTAATCATGTTTTTTTTATGTTTATCAAGCATGATACTACTCACCATTCAATTGCATTTCCCTTTGCAGCAAATTTAAAGCGCCTAGAAAGAGATTGAGTTCTCTGAGGGCGCTTTATCAAGTACATTATTATTATTTTGTTATTATTATTGATATTACTCACCATTCAATCGTGTTTCCCTTTGCAAAAAATGTAAAGTGCCTATAAAGAGATTGAGTTATCTGAGGGCAATTTATCAAGTGTATTATTATTATTATTATTATTATCAACACGCGTGCTTAAAGACACAGCATGCCCTGTTGCCTTAGTCGTGCTAACATTTACAAATTTACAAATTACAAAGCATTTTTCATATCTTCACCAACGTCTGACTTTTTATAAAATAGTCCAACTCAAATAATACCTTCAAGATGCTGACTGTTAAAATTCCATTTCAACTCGTAAACTGATGGGAACGGAAAGGGAAACGGCAAGTCAGACAGACTGGGAGTTAGACACTAGTGCTAACAAGATACACAAGTGAGCCCGTGACATGGACATGTAAGTAAACGCGTAGGCGATATATAAATGTATGCCAAAAACTGGTTCTACGAGTAAGATTGACAAACCTGATCCTTGTCACGATCGGATAATGTAAACTTCGATGTGGTCGACCTGGGGGCCAGCTCGGCGCCGACTTCTCCGCTGAATACGAGGCACGCAAATCCGGGGCCACGCTGGCCCTGCAAGTCTTGCCCATGACTAATGACCTACACGGGTAGGCACTCGAAGCTGCATTACGATGACAGACAAGTGCAGGTTGCATGCTTCAGCTCTCAAGCCACCGCGCATTGAAAAAACCGAGACATAATAACCTTCAATCGATGAAAGCGCACAACGTCCCCAACGTGATCAATGTCAGGCAGCAAGCTCGAGTCGTTTTCGAAGAAAAGACACTTCAACTTGTTCATTTTCGAATTAGGAAGAGATGGGTCAGTAATGCTGCAAACTAGGACATAACCTACAACATTAATACCATCACTATCTTGTCCATTGCAATTGTAATCCGGTCCCCCCCCCTCTGATGCATGGCATCCCCGACTGTCATATAGCGATGACCTTCAAGGTGTGGTTTTGATCATCCTGAGAAGCCTCAACTGGATACTCGGCACAGGTATACATGGATTTTGGCTGAAAGGGCAATCGACTATTGACATATGTGGACAGCACAGTTTCCCAGTTTGACACCCAAAACATCAAAACCCACGAAGTCCTTCGAAATTAACTACAGCCTGCCAGCTGCAGGTAAACTTAGCCTGAATAACCACACCCTTTGAAGGACTGGCTTAAAGCTAGCTCAGCAACATATACCTGTACAATGTTGACAAAATGTTATCAAACTTAAATGACTGGCACACATGTGGGTCCGGCATACAAGGCTAGTCACAGCCATATTTATGTATTTATTTTCTATTTTAGTTCATACTCAACAGACATGAAATTCTGTCTACTTGGTTCAAGAGCAAACAGCAGGTTTAAAGTTTAGTTCTTAGGTAATCAGCAGACGCAACACTGACACCTGACTCATGAGTTATGCTGGATGACCCATACGATCTAACTCAGTCCCTTACATGTCCAGGTAAGAATTACTGAAGACATTAAATCACGTTCTGACTCAAGAACAGTTTCATGAGCAGAGGTTTGGCTATGCTGGCATATTTACGTGGATTTACTCACAATAACTTATTTGCAGTATGCAAGTGAATTACATCTTCTACTGCCAGGCACTTTGATTCACTATGTGAGCTCAGTTAACTTTTTTCTAATTACATGATTTTGTCAATATATAACTAGCTTACAGAAATACAAAGAGATTGGGATAGAAAACACGTCACATAGTTGCGAGTATATATTTGCACATACACCTTCGTATGCTGCAGGAATGTTTGCATGCCTTTAAAAGTCACTGCAAATGATCCGTGCCCATAAGTAATCGAGCAGTAGATACGTTTTTTTGGTGGCCCAACAGATGTATTCGCCTCTCTCTTTAATTCGCCATTTTCGCCTCCTGACATAAAGCTCTCTAACGTGCGTTCGTGTTCGTTGCAGAATTCTTCCGAAAACCGAAGTTTTTGTGAACATCGTATACGGAAACGATACAGCTAAGACCTGTTTAAAGTTATTCTGATTCTTATTTGACCGTAGCACGATAGAAATTACGTGCCTATGGACATCTAAATGCTTATCGCTTCGGGCTGCTGGGTCTCCCAAGCCGGCTGCTGCCTTAGCTACGTCAGTGGCTAGTAGCCTGCATGTTAGTAATGATCGTCAGCAGCTGCTATCGCTTCGTCATCGTAGATCAATGCATTCCTAGATATTAATGTTGTTGCCAAAATTCGTGAACTATGCATTAACAAAAGAAAAGCACCTCGTAACCACCGCAGTGGCCGGAACCGCAAGGTCAGACGCTGCTCGTTGGGCGGGAACTTCGAGTTGAGTACCTGCTCGTTTGGTATTCCTAGCATTGTCTCGAACCACTCAGCAAGCTCCCCCATATGCGTCACTGTGAATCTCTCTAACTTATTGGTCATCAGGCCTGTTGTAACTCCATCGGCCAGACTTATCGCTTGCCTTTGGAATCCTTGCTCAATGTGCAATAAGCCTCTGGTAATAAGCGACCTTATTTCTGAAAATGGTATCGACCTGCTCGCCCTAACTGAAACTTGGCTAAAATCGATAAACGGCCCGACAATTAAAGACGCTACCCCATCTGGTTTCTCGTTCTTTCACATCCCTAGATCAATCAAAACTGGAGGTGGAGTTGCTATTATCATGCGCTCAAAATTCAACTTCAAGCCATTTGCAGTACCCTCGAAGCAGTCTTTTGAATCAATTGTCTTGGTCTCATCCGAAAAAAGATGCTACCGGTAGTGGCAGTAGTCTATAGCCCACCAGGTACCAAATCCTCCTTTATCTCAGATTCCTCCGATCTCATTTCGATTCTGTGTGCAAGAAATCGATCCTTCCTCGTTATGGGTGATTTCAACGTTCACTTTGATAACTTATCTGACACTTTCGGCACCAAATTTCGTGCATTGACTCACTCATTGTCTCTTGTGGCTCATGTTCATGGCCCTACTCACATCAAGGGTCACACACTCGACCAGATTTTCTCAAACAACTGCACTTGGTCATCACCAATTATTACCAAATCCTGCTTATCTGACCACATGCAGATCTCATTCAATCTACAGTGTGTGCCCACCTCTTCCTCTAAAATAACATGTGAATCGCAAAACCTCAAGACCCTTGACATCGATGCTGTCCGTGCGAGAATATCTGCTTCACCTCTGCTGCTCAGTCCTCCCTCCGATCTGTCATCATTGGTAGATAGCTACAACAAGATACTATCTGACACGCTCGACGAGTTTGCACCTCTGACAAAGCGCACTGTGCACCCTCGCCAAGACGGCCTATGGTTTAAAACAGACATTAAACATGCCAGGTCTACAAAGCGGAAGCTTGAAAAATCATACAAAAGATCAGGACTGACTGTCCATCGACAGGCATATGAAGACTACTGTAGGTCGTACCAATCGATCCTAGCAAAGGCCAAGTCTAGCTTCTATAAAAACATTGTTGAATCACAGATGCACAATCCAAAAATGCTAATATCGACGATCAACCATCTCCTCAACCGTTCCCAGATTAGCTCCTTACCTGATGATCCTTGTGATGATCTACCCGATCGCATCTCTTGATTCTTTGTGCAGAATATAGACAAGATCAGGGAATTCATCCCTGCGATGACAATATCCCCACTAGAATGCTGTTCCTAGATTCCTGGCTGCACCTCAATGTCTACATTTAAGCAGGTCACTAGTGATCTAGTCCCGAAGTTCCTATCTCAATCAAAGAAGACAACAAGTCCTCTGGACCCTATTCCCACTGTCCTGCTCCTACGTTGCATTAATCTGCTTCTGCCATGCATAACTAGCATCGTTAATATGTCATTAGCCTCAGGTCATGTCCCATGTTTTGCTCGATCTTTTGGCAGCTTTTGATACATCGATCACAAAGTTCTTCTAGAGCGCCTCTCATCTCGCCTGGGCATCACTGGCACTGCTCTGCAGTGGTTCAGGTCCTATCTCAGTGGGAGACTCCAGAGTATTGACGTGAATGGACAAATATCATCTGAGGTACCTCTGAAATATGGCGTACCATAGGGCTCCGTGCTAGGTCCGGTCCTTTTCACGGTTTATACTCCCCTTCTTGCTGATGTGATTGCCAAGCACAATCTAGGCTTTCACTTCTATGCAGATGACACTCAGTTGTACCTTTGCTTTGATCCCTCCCAGCCTTTGAGCACCTTAAATTCTCTCAACTCACTTGCTGCATGTATTGATGACATCCGCACATGGATGGCAGCAAATTTTCTAAAACTATATGACGATAAAACTAACTTACTAGTTATGGGCAAACCCAGTGTGCTTCACAAATGGGAAAGGCTGACGCTCAAAATTGGCTCTGCCAGCATATCTCCAGTTGAATCAGCTCGAAATCTAGGTGTCATATTCCAAAGCGACCTCTCGTTAGACGACCATATCAGCTCCACAGTCAAATCTGCCTACTTTCAGCTTCGTAGCATTGCTAAAATTCGGGGTTGTTTAGATAAGGATACCACGTCCAAGTTGGTCCATGCATTCGTGACATCCCGTCTCGACTTCTGCAACTCACTGCTTACTGGCCTACCAGCATGAGCGACCAGGCGATTGCAGCTGGTGCAAAACTCGGCAGCCAAGCTTGTCTGTCGTGAGCATCGCAGTTGCCACAGTACACCACTTCTCGCCGACCTGCACTGGCTATCAGTCAAGCAACTGATTGACTTCAAGGTTTTGTCGTTCACTTTTAGGTCACTTCATTCTTTGGCTCCAGCCTATCTCTAAGATATACTCCCCCATCAGGCCAAGCATCGTACCACCCACTTTTCGGAATCCAGCAGTCTACAAATACCTCGTACAAACCTCAAATTCTTTAGAGACCGTGCATTTAGTTCGTATGCTCCCAAAGCCAAGAACACCTTCCGACCTGCATCAGAACATCCCCTGACTTGACCACATTTAAAAAGAACTTGAAAAACACCTATTTAGGACAGCATTTAATGAGTCCCTGTGATTCGTCCTTGATGTGCTTATGCGTGCTGACACTGTGCATGCTGCCACTAACCACATTTGCATGCTGACCCTGTGCATGTCACCCCTAACCATGTTATTCATTTTGTTTGTTTATCAAGCATGATATTACTCACCATTCAATTGCATTTCCCTTTGCAGCAAATGTAAAGCGCCTAGAAAGAGATTTAGTTCTCGAGGGCGCTTTATCAAGTGCATTATCATTATTATGTAATGCACGTACGCACTCTAACACTTATAAAATTGGTCAGGCAGTCAAATATTTGTTTAGGATACCTTACAAAAGACAAACCTGTTCGAAATGGGATAAGAAATTCCGACGACTTTCACGTAGAAAAAAGTTTATCCAAACCATGTCTAACCCGGGTGTAAACCGGAAGCAGCATAGCAGTAATAATAATAATAGCTGACTTAACTGCCTCATTTGTATAGCAGCAGAAGGGCCTTAACGTTTATCGCTGCCACCTGCATTTGTCAATCAAGGATCGCCAACTGAAGGATTTGAACACCCGACCTCGGTCGTGAAGAGCATGCACCTTACCTCCTGGGCTATCACGGCCCATTTTAACATATCTACAAATAACAAACTTACTTACCTCTGCATCATATGCGACTTACATACATACTTGTTGAACCTTGGTAGATGGACGTACATGCAGAAGCTTGTTGAGGTGCATGCTTGTAATTTTTATATAGCCTTCATTTTCAGTGTAGCTTGATGCCTTGTACATTCCATAAATCGGCTAACACTTCACGTATTAGAGTGAAATTTGAAATCAGAGTTCAGCTCTGATCGTACAAAATGATGCTATATTATTTCTGATTTCGGTCAGATAAGTTTTGTAATATATATTTCCATGATTGCAGAAAACAAAGCTCCGGAGCGTTTTTTGACATGTAGAGCAAAACCTATCTGAACGAAATAAGAAATGATCTATCTCATGTCGTACAAGCAGAGCTGAATTCGCAATTCGAATTTCACCTTGATATTAGCCAAGTTATGGAATGTACAAGGTATCAAGCTATACTAAAAATGAAGCTGCATAAAAGTCTCAAGCAAGCACCTCAACAGGCTTCACACATGTACCTTCATCTACCAAGAATCAACAAGTACGAATACAAGTCGTACGTAATGCTGAGATCAGTAATATTTTCAGATGTGTTGCTTCCGGTTTACATCCGGGTTCGATATGGTTTGGATAATAATTTTCTTTCATGTGAAAGTTGTCACAACTTCCGATAGCATTTCTAGCATGTTTGTCGATTAAAAAGTATTATAACCAAATATTCGATATCCGGACCAATTTTATAAATATTTTGTTGACGCTCCGCCTTACGTAGGAAAGTTCCACAAGACTCGGTGGCCGACTCATATTGTGAAGAAGGTCCACTGTGCTCTCTGAACAGCAGGCATTCCTCTCTGGTTGGCAGGGCTAACCAAAAGAATGGAGGCGAATCGTGATTATCCAAAATCAAGGGTGTTGAATCTGGCAATTGCTATTTGTCAGGGAACATTGGCCAGAACCTCTCGTTAGACGACCACATCAGCTCCACAGTCAAATCAGCCTATTTTCAGCTTCATAACATTGCTAAAATTAGGGCTTGTTTAGATAAGGATACCACGTCCAAGTTGGTCCATGCATTCGTGACATCTCGTCTCGACTTCTGCAACTCACTGCTTACTGGCCTACCAGCATGTGCGATCAGGCGATTGCAGCTGGTGCAAAACTCTGCAGCTAGGCTTGTCTGTCGTGAGCGTCGCAGTTGCCACATTACTCCACTTCTCGCCGACCTGCACTGGTTACCAGTCAAGCAACGGATTGACTTCAAGGTTTTGTCGCTCACTTTTAGGTCTCTTCATTCTATGGCTCCAGCCTATCTTTCAGAGATACTACCCCATCAGGCAAAGCATCGTACCACTCGCTTTTCGGAATCCAACAGTCTAGAAATACCTCGTACAAACCTTAAATCCTTTGGAGACCGTGCATTTAGCTCGTATGCTCCCACAGCCTGGAACTCCCTCCCGACCTGCATCAGAACATCCCCTGACCTGACCACATTTAAAAGAAACTTAAAAACATACCTATTTAGGACAGCATTTAGTGGGTCCTTGTGATTCGTCCTCGATGTGCTTATGCGTGCTGACACTGTTCATGCTGCCACTAACCACATTTGCATGCTGACCCAGTGCATGTAACCCCTAACCATGTTATTCATTTTGTTTGTTTTTCAAGCATGATTTTACTTACTATTCTATTGCGTATCACTTTGCAGCAAA
The DNA here is from genome assembly GCA_009760855.2 of Cristatella mucedo. Classification (NCBI taxonomy): domain Eukaryota; kingdom Metazoa; phylum Bryozoa; class Phylactolaemata; family Cristatellidae; genus Cristatella; species Cristatella mucedo. The sequence continues at coordinate 11,530,746 of WPIO01000008.1, read as the reverse complement.
TGTAAAGCGCCTAGAAAGAGATTAAGTTCTCTGAGGGCGCTTTATCAAGTGCAATATTATTATTATTATTATTATTAGAACAAAATTTACTCATCAATGCAGCAAAGCAAGTGGCTTTTCATGATTTTTCTCTACCTCACCGTGCACTGACAGAAGCATCTACCAACAGGCAATAAATGTACTTGAATAGCCTGATGGTGGCCAGGAACAGGTAAGAACAATGGCTCATAGTAGCCATTAATCTCTATGTGCATACATTTTGTATCTAAATTGATGCCTCGATTTGGTTAAAGATGTGGTTCTGTTAGGGAGTTATACAACCGAAGTGCTTTTGTTTTTCTCAATTACCGAATTCGTGTACTTATAAGTATGTAATTATATATCTAAGTTGTGGCCAACGCAGGTACACATGTCCATTGCCTCACATGCAGCATGGGCACTGACAACAATTGGTAAACGGCAGGGCATGTATTCACGGCACCTGCGGTATACGCTCAACAGCAGTGGCAGCATAGCTTACCGGTCCCCCGAGTTTTATATGGTGGCTTGAAAAACTTGACAACTCCATACACATCGTAGCATTTGCCCTCTTCGAGATCCGCAAGGTGAGTGTACGTGTGCTGGGGAGGCATGGTCGAGGACGACTGAAACACACAGCATGCCAGTTCGAATGCATGGGAACCGTGGCAAGTCAGACAGCCACAAACAGCCGGCTAACCTACCACCCCACAACAACTGCAGTTGGGCAATATCTGAGCCGTGCAAGCATGCCACTGAGGCACAGGACGGCGCAGCAACAGCATCTTCCGATAAAGACCATTAACAAAAACCTGCCAAGACAGGACAAACTAGGGACAGGCCCCTCAACCATCAACACTGCCATGGCAGCCTGAAATGCCAGCTTCAAAAACAATAAGGCTTTGACCTCACTTTGATGATGGCCGTCCGAGCTCAGGCTTCTACTGTATCAATGTATAAAAAATTAAGAAAATAAATCGGTTCCTGCCTTTAGGCCATAATGTAATATAACTTTCAGAGTGACATGACGTGGAACTGCATGGCAGTAGCGAAAAGACTGCACAGTAATAGCAGAAATACATTACGGCTCACCACCCATAAGATTGAGACTAGAAGTGAGTGAGCATCCGAGTCCATTAGTGAGTGGTCAATCATCCAAGTATTGGATATGCTCTGGAAGCATGCTGCCAAAAGTGCAACCTGAGCTAACCCGATAGGTAGCTGGAGGCTTCGAGTATGGACTATCGGCAAAGCCGTATTCTGTAGAAAACATGTCTTGCTTCGGCACAATAGAAACAATTGTAAAAGGTCTGCGGCCAACATTTAAGAGAGCCTCAATTATCACAGACTGGTCTTGATACACGATCGATGCCCAGGGGTGAGCAGCCAGCCCACTCTTGCAATATATCTGATGGTTTAGCATGGTGGCAGTTATGAGTAATGACTGACAGGCTATGCTACCTAGAGATCATAGAAAATAAAATTTTAGAAGATGATTAATGCAGCTATAGCTCCACTGAGCAAGCCAGCTCCTGCTTTTCCTTACTTATTGTGGCAAAGCATTCCCTGATTCAGGCTGCTTTAGGAAAGGAGCTTGGTGTAGTGGCTGGTGGCACAGAGCAAACCGACGAATCCAGAGGCCCAGATGGTAGCAGTGGCCACTGCAATAGTAGCATACACTCACGGTATTGTGGGATAGAAGTCATCGGAACCTGCCCGTGCATGCAAGATCCTAGAAGACAAATAATGGACCATGCTAACGACAGCTTGCTCAATCGTTTGCATTGGCTTGCGAGCACACACACAATACACCCACTACCGGCCTACAAGATGCAGGCTGCTAAGAGTATCACGACTGCGATCGGCATACTGTGAGAAAAAAGGCACAGGAAAGAAGCAGCAAGCAAGCAAGTACGGATCTGGCTGAGGTCGTGGGCTCGAGCCCCGATGCATATGCAAAGCGCCTAAATGGAGATTACGTTCCCTCTATTTGCATGTCTGCCTGCCGGGCTCAGCCAACCCATGCCGAAGCTGGGCTGCCACCTCGCTTACGCCCGAACTCAATGCCCAGCTTTAATTCGCTCGAATGCCATGACAGCCTCTGTGAGCAGCCAAGTTCATGAAGATAGAATATATCAACAGATTAGGCATATTAACAATAAGATGCATCATGCGGAATCGTGTATCGACCATATGATATACTAATCAGAAGACAGATGCTGCCAGTAGTTTTTTATTTTGTTGCTGGACTATAAATGTCACTTTAGAATATGGCCGAGCATGTGAAGCCAGTTGAACTCCAAGTGCAAAAAAAGTCAAATAATCAAGCAATGGACTTCCTTCTAATCACTATAAAAAGAATGATCATCATTCCTATTATTAGCATGCATAGCCAACCTAGATTATGCCAAACCTTACCTTGACCTATGTATGAGGCCTAGCCTGATCAGCAGGAGCACTGAGCTCCGTCCTGCACAAGCTAACAAGCTTAGCTATGAGTGATGCAGGGGAGGTCGTCTGTTGAGATACGTTTTACAACATGCAAAATATAAATATCTATGAGCCATGTCATCAACCAGTAAAATACTTTATATGTTTTTGTCGATTCCCCAAACAGCCAACACCTGCCCAAGTCGATACAAGCAGATTCTTTGTTAGGATAGGTACAGGCGATCATTACATGCGAAGCAACTAAGGTGAGCGGCTAACTATTGTTGCTTGCCCCAGCTCATCCCCCCATAAGCCCACAGTTCAAGTCCCAGAGTTGACGAGTCAATTATATTCTTTCTGCTTGTTCCACGACAGACTTCAGAGACTCATTCTGGCAACATGTAAAAGCGGTTGCTTTGCAAGCACTCTTCGAGGATTCTGTAGAATCAAGCTTCTGCGAGTAGTACCAGCCTCTCGATGGCTCCGCCTCTAGCTGCATCTCGTGTTGGAATGGCAGTACGGACGGACATCTGCAATCGTCGGGCCAGAAAGGCCCGCATGCACACAGTCATATGCAAAGGTCGGCTGAACCGACAGCCTTATTTGTAGCGGCAGATGAACCCTAACGGCCAGCATTCCGCTTAAAAATGATTACCTTTTTAGTCCCAGCTAAAGATACAGCTCTTCCGGTCAGCTTTCCTTCGTCCTAGTGAACGCATCTGTTTTTGTTCCGGCATACTTTGCGTACGTACTTGTGCATAATTCAGTGCACGCAAATAGCCAGCGTTTTTAATAGCCGGTAGCCACGAGTGTATTAACGCTTGCTTTAGCATGCTGAGCTTAGCGTATTTCTTGCTAGCGTTTGCTTGCTTGATATCGTGCGTGTAACTAATCATTTGGTAGGTCTTCTCTTATAGATATTCATAGAGCACCGGGATAGATATTGAAATCGCCTAGGGCGCTATAAACAGCTATGAATTAAAATTATTATACAACAGCTACCTGTCTAGAACCCATGACCGAGCATGAAATGCGAGCACGGGGCGTGAAATGAAAAACCAACACACAGCGAAGCACCAAGGCAGCGAGCGTTTCGGTTCGCTTGAAGCCACGCGCTATACATCAAGTCAGAGAGATCACAGTAGACCAAGAACTCTACACACGCGCTCTGCTGTCACGGGCCAGTCCAAACCAGCGATTACTCTTGTTTCTTACTATGCCGCACTCCTTCACTGATTTGTAAGAGTTGGAACGAATCAATAAAGTTCAAACGGTCCAAGTTCAAACTCTTAAATATTTTGTAATAACCTTAGGTCTCGCTCGCGTTAGCCTGCTAACTTCAGACAACGACGACGGTGCGACTAGCACGGCAGCACGCGAAAGTACAGCCAGAATTAAGGGACGATGCGCCTGCGGGAAAAGCTTTCACTTGAAACTCACGAGAATAAATTATATAAGCCATGTGCGTTCATATGAAATCTGGCCAGCAGGATTGGGCGTACCTTACGCTTTACCAAAAGCATCGCGCCTTGGAGTTCAAACGGCGCGCTGCAGGGGTAGCATTGCTATGAAAATAATGGGCCTGTTGTAATGTGTTCCTCCCCACCCTCCCGATGAACCTTAACTGTAGTGCTGGGTTCGTCACTGCGTATCCTCACAGAGTCCCTCCGTAGAGATTTAGAATTTTTGTACATATACCTTTACTGATAACGGCATGCCTGCGCGTCTCTTTTTCTTGGCAGAGCTAACCCCCAGCCCACCAGACTACGACGCCGGATGTATACCCTACAACATCAAGGTCATTTGCCCGTCAGGCGTGATGGCTTCGCCGCGGGACAGCAGTAACGAACTCTTCTACTTACCACCTCCACCTTCTGAAAATTTTGAACCCATTGGCGAATCCGTTAGCCGAAAATTCCTGAGGAAAGCCAAAGAGAATCCTTTCGTTCCCGTCGGTTAGTAGTTTGGTACGCTTCCCCGCTGCACTACTGGTCAACGGCCGACCTCTACGGGCTTGGCCTCCCCTTGGTACAGGTAGCTAGTGCTGGCCAAATCTCTCCGTGTGCATACTGCGAGCATGTTTTTACTGTTTCATAGTCTCAGCATGTGTTTTCGTTCTTGCGATCACATTGGCTTCGTTTCATAGCGACGATAGCATACTGCCTTCGGGTGCTTACGTAACCGCGCTGTGCCTGGATGGGGTCCGCAAGCGAACTCCACTGCTATTTCTTTATTGAGCAGCAGGGTCTAGCGGTTCCTTCCCTGTGTGAGCTTATATATCTCGCAGCGACTACTACCTCTGGTTCTTTGATTTGTTTTTTAACTGCTCTCTCTTGTCCAGGTTCAGCATGTTCCCCGATCAGATGTAGTACCGCTGCTCCTAAAGCATATTAGGCTGCCTATGTCATCGCTACGAATGACGCTCTTTGCCAAGCGCTTTGTCTTCAACCATTCTCTTCTATCGATTATCTCTGCGTGCCCTTACACTGCGTCTCTAGTTAAAGTCGTGCAGCTTGGTCGTGTTATGATGTATTGCATTTGTGGTGACTCCTAGGATGGCACCTTCCCCCCCCCCCAGCTAGGGCTTGCTATAACAGGTAGCTCCTAGAATGGCGAATCCTCCCACTCAGTTAGGCCCCCTTAACACGTGCTCCCTGGCCTCGGTATCCGAGCCTGATGCATGCCGAGGTAGTGGCAGTGAACGAAACGCAAGGGCTGTGGCAGTCTGGCTTGACCTCAGCCGACCTTGTTAGCAGACTGGGCCACTCGCCTAAATAAATCTTTAAAAATCCGGTGAGATGTTTGGGTCCGCCAGTTTTTGAGCACTTTGGCTGACTGTTTCGTATTCAACCAGGTAGCTTTATTGCATCGTCGAAATACGCCTCTTTGATGGATGTCGGTGAGCAGAACTAACGAGTGATAGCAGCACGAGTGAGCCGTCTGCTGCATGCGGCCAATCACACACGGGCTGCACGATGTATCTCAAGACCGTGGGTCTTGGGTGCACTCTCTCTCAGTGAGCAGCATAGTTAATAGCGATTTTTATGTACCCAGCCTCACCCTGCCGAATCACAGTTTTGTTCGTGTGAATGGTCTGCCTGTACTGCGATCTTGCATAGAGCAGCAGCAGCCGCATGTGCTGAGCTGCAGCACATCTTGCAGGAATGACCCTGACGACTGCTGCTCTCGTGGCCGGCCTCTGGCAAATGAGAACCGGAAATCGGTACATGTCGCAGATGATGATGCGAGCTCGCATCGGTGCGCAGGGTGCCACCGTCGTGGCCATCCTAATGGGCGTCTACTTTGCTGCGGCGGGGAGCAGAAAGTAGATGTGCGGCTGTCCGTGTGAGCCTACGAGAGTGGAGGAGCAGGAGTGGACGGTGCCGAGGCGCGATTAGCTGCTCTCTAGGTTCGAGCTGCACCGGCTGCTGCCAGCCGGACCCTGCCTGCCCGCGTGCACTGCATGCGGTCAGTCGCTGGCAGCAGCAGCAGTGCCCTGTACTCCTCCGCACAGGTTTTTGGCGGCTGTCTGGCACACTGTCGATCCTGTGCATTTCGTGTGATGTGCAAGTGAATACCATACCATTAACATTTGTTGTGGTAATTCGTATGCCTTCATGTATGTTATTATCAGGCTGCAGCGGCAACCGCTCACTCACGTAGACACCAGCCGGCAGCCTGCCCTCGTGTCTGTTAGAGCGCCAGCCCTGGTTAGGTGGCTCGCGGGATGTGGCCTGTACCCCAGGGGCCGCCGCATAGCAGAGCGATGCTGCGTTTGGGGGCACATTCAAGCATTCTTTCGTGCTAATGTAATAATTCGTGTTCTCACTAATATCGTGTGGAACAAGTACTGAAGGCTCCTGCACTTGTCGTGACCAATGAACCTTGATACTTGATAGGTAGGTGTATTATGCAAAGATGTGAAATGGTGAATGCACGTAAGTTGTGCTCTTTGTGCACATAGCAAGCATGTGTGGCTGGTGCCTTGAATTTCCTGATGCTACTGCCTTGAATTTCCTGATGCTTTTATACCCTATGTTGCCTCTTATCTGGACACCCGGTTCTAAGGAAACCTTGCCACGCTGACCTGGTACGAATCACCACATTTGCTAGGCAAGATGAAGAGTTGGAGCAAGGACCATGCAGGGCTTTGCCGGACTGATTCATACACACGCTCACACTGGTAGTGGGAGTGAAGAGTCCTTGCGCTGGCTAGAATGTGTGGACTGACTAACCTGCTACGTGTCGATGGTCTATCTATACCTGACGTCGGCAAACTTTTTGGACTACCAGGCCATTTCAGGAGGTCAAGAAGGCACACTAGGCCAGAAGAAACCACGCCCACTCCGCCGGGTTGACAGTGGGAGAGGCCTGACGAACAAACAAAAACAGCCTACGTATTGAAATGGCAGTCACGGGGGGGGGGGGGGTAGACATGTATCACCTCTCCCTGGTCAGGTGCTTCTTTTTCATGCATTTCATTTCATGCACATTACATCAGCTATCAAAATAAACACGGGCTACAACTTGAGGTCCAACTAGCAGTAATGAACAGGAGCAAAACTGCTGCATTTCAATTAGGCCGGATCCAACAATTTATAACTAGGGGGCGTTAGGCCAGACTGGAGTACTTGCTAGGCCGTAGCATCTGGCCTAAAGGCTGGAGTTTGCCGACCTTTGGTCTTTGCATTTGCCGCCACTGCTGCTGCTGCTGCTGCCATTGTGACTTGCTGGTGCCTCGACCTCGACGTATATTGCTTCAGCTACTGGCAGCACCGTAGCTACCCGCTCGAATAAGGGGAGCAATGAGAGAGAAGTTTCTCCAGACTTAACCAAAAATCCTCTTGATCAGTTAATCCCTGAGCCTGAGTGTGGTACATCTCAGATTCTTTATTGCCAGCTGTTCCAGAATTCTTACTATTAGGGCACAATGCCCGGTCTGTCACTAGCAGTGGAACTGTAAGCAGCGCTGTGTCATTGCAAGCGAGATTGACAGCAAACAGAACAGGGTGGCAGGAGGGATAACGAGAGGCATTTCCCCTGCACAGCAGCAAAAACGCATTGCAGAAACAAAGCTACTTCGGTGGTATGTCAAAACTGGCAAGAAATGCCAGAGCACATTATCACCAAGCATTTTTTGGCCCAAGCTGGTGTATTGGCTACTCTCAGTTTGCCTATTATTGAGCAAGCTGTGGAGAGACCGGTTTCGGTTATGAGCCTTTCCTAGACTGAGCATGGGTATAATTACCAAAAAAAATAGTAACCCATAATTCAGATTAAATTCTAGTTGATTTATCGGCCTCTTTTGTGTAGAGGCAGAAGAGCCTTTAGGGCTATCACCACCGCTTGCAGCCAGCGGTGATAAAGGCTCACTCGCAGCAGAATTCGAACCCACGAGCTCGGTCTCGAGGTCGTTGGTTCGAAACCTGCCGTGGAAAGCAACCGCCTTACCTAATGCGCCGTCACGGAGGCACACCCTAACTAAGTCCCAGCAAACTCTCTCTGGCCTGTTGGAGTGTAAATTAGGAGTCGCAGATGTCGGGATGGGGGGGTCGCGAGAGGATTGTGGCCATGAAACTGGCATGCAGGCACCGAAAGCACCCTTTGGTGGGTGTTTTTCTTGCTTTTGCAGTGTTCACGGCAGGCTTAGCGTCGGAGGCAATGGGGGGGGGACGTTGTCGCTAGGATTGGGGTGCTGAGCTTTCCCGACGCAGGTCTGATGATCCGTTGGAGCCGAGACGTGTCACTCTAGACGGGCCGACTGGAGGGCCGGCCGTAGTGCCGAAAATTTTTGGTCATGGCTATCCTATGCCAAGCCCCAGTCGGATTTTCGAGACCAACTCGGATCCCAAATTTGGCCCCTCTGCTGGGCCTTGATATAGAACTCCTTACGGTTGTGGTAATTTTTTCAAAGATATAGTGCGTGTAGAACTATTTCGTGAACTCTCAATTACTTTGCAAGACTTAATCCATCATACATATCTAGCTCTATTGCAAGTCCTACGAATCCGTCCTGTCTAAGGCGAAGGCAAGTTTCTATAAATAATAGTAGAATCACAAATGCACAATCCGAAAAGGCTGGTGTCGACCATTAACTGGCTCCTTAGCCACACACAGGTCAGCACCTTACCGAAGGATCCTAGTGATCAAGCATATCATTTCTGTAGCTTTTTTATCAGAACAATGAACAAGAACAGCTCAGAGAGTCAATCCCTAAGGTAGCATCACCACTGGACTTCTCACTCTTTCTAATTGCTATGCCTCAACGTCCACCTTCAAGACAGGTACTGCTGACCTTACTTTGAAGTTCATCTCCTAGTCTAAGAAGACTAATAGCCCTCTAAATTCCATGCCTGCAGTTCTACATCTGAGATGCATAGATTTTCTGCAGCTCTCCAAAATTACCTTAATAATTATATGGTTAGCTTCAGATATTGTCCCTCCTTCAGACGATTGTTTTTTGGCTACTCATTAGGAAGTCCAGCACCAGATTAGGAGAACTGATTTAGCAGCCTCATTTATGTAGAAGCAGAAGAGTCACTACCACTCAGTGAGTGAGCTCTTCTTTATTTCCCCATGTCGGACTCGAACCGGCAACCTGGGTCGTAGGTTTGAGTCATTACCCCTGAGCTAAGACTCAGAGCTCGTTCAACATTTCTCCGGTCTTCTTATTAAGTTTCTATCAAAACATTGGAACGTGTTGTGGCAGGCCAGCATAACTCTTGGATCAACACGTAGAACCTGGGAAGTAAGTTTCAGTCAGGTTGAAGAGCTTATGTTTTCACACAAGAGTTATTACTGTTACGAGTGTATAACGACCTTCCTGGGAATGTTGGCTCTTCAGCTAGTTCTGCTGGTTCTCTTAGCAGCATTTGATACTTTTATTGTCAAGACCTTAATAATAATAATAATAATAATTCACTTAATAAAGCCCCCTCTGAGAACTCAATCTCTTTCTTGGCACTTTACATTTGCTGCAAAGGAAACATGATCGAATGGTGAGTGGTCTCATGCTTGATGAACAACATGAATAACATGGTTAGGGGTGGCATGCACAGGGTCAGCTTGCAAGTGTGGTTAGTGGCAGCATGCAACAGTGTCAGCACGCATAAGCACATTAAAGACGAATCACAGGGACCCACTAAACGCTGTCATAAATAGGTGCGTTTGTAATCCTTAAGCTACTATCACCTTGCCTGGGCATCACTAGCATTGCACTGTATTAATTGAGGTCCTAGGTATGGCAGATCTCAGAGCATAGATGTCAAAGGTCATCTGGGGAGTTTAAAATATGGGGTACCTCAGGATCTGTGCTTTATCTGCTTCTTTATGAAGTTTATATTCTGTATTTAATTTTACTCTACATAAAAAATAGGGCAATTGATGTGTTTGAAGGAAAGCTGGACAGAGTAGATTTCATCTATAACTCAAGACTTAAGTGATGCATAGTCAGTGTGGGTGATGACATTAGCCGGGAGCAAGTTTAAGATATTTAGTACATACCAACCAAAGGCCTGATCAACAGAAGTTCAATTTAGCACGAGCAACAGTGAGACGGATGCCGACGAGAAGTCAGTGGGAGAGCAGACTGTAGGAACGAGGTCGTATTGGTAGGCTGGTGGAAGCAAGTCAAGCCACCTGGCCAGAGATAGGATTTGAAGTTGACACGATGCTTGATAGGGAAGCCATTGAAGCTCAGATAGAAGTGGAATTGGTCTGAGTTCTTATGGGTGCCGACCAGCGGATTGATATGCTTTTTCGAGCGTAAAGCAGCAGCACCTGCTTCATCTGCACGTGCTTGCTGCCGCATGCTGTCATTGCCACCAGTGGTGAACCTGCCGAATCTGCAGCTGCCGAAGCTGGCACTCGGCCAATGCCAGCCCACCGTCCGGTTCACTCACTTGCCGGCATGCCAGCCTGCTTGTCGGTCCTTTAGCAGAGACATGTATATTGCTAGAGACCGATGTTCCAAATCTGCTGAAGAGGTTAGCTTCAAGCTCCGACCTGGCTCGTCGACCGCCGGCCTGGCTAATAAAATCGTGCAGCTGCCCTGGTGCATAAAGTGCATAGCCTTGGGTCTTAGCCCAGGGCTAAGGGCTCTTCATGACCCAGGTCGTGGGTTCGAGTCGTATGGTGGGCGATCCTTTATTGCTCATTGCAAGCGGTTGGGATAGCCCTTAAGGCTCTTCTGCCACTATACAAATGAGACTGTTGAATCAGCTAATATTTCTGTACAGTCAAACCTGATATGCAGGTCTCACCTGCCCATAAGTGATGTCTTCTCGCAGCACATACAAAGAGTCCGTGTGCAGCATCTAGAGGTACATGCATATCTAGCAAAGTTGCCGTGCTACAGGTAGCTTTGTCTCACCGAGTCGCCTTGCTAATGTTATATCGGTGTAACACTCACTAGTTCAGGTGGCACCACGTAGCACGAGAAATTATGCTTGTTCAGTGTGCATGTTAACCATTTGGGGATGCTTCCTTAACAGCATATGCAAAGTACTTAAAGAGATCTATTTTTCTGAGGGTGCTATACAAATATATTTTTATTATTATGTGTACAGTCCTAACGCTGGTAAAACGTCTAACAATATATAGATGGAGCGATCGAAATCTCTCAAGCAGGGCTATCATCAAGATCGAACTCGTGCAAGTACATCTGGTGGGTCAGGTGACTCTGGGCAGGCTGGGTACAAGCTTTTAGCAGGTAATGCTCAGGGCAATGACTCGGCGACTGGCCGACCTACAGCCGTCAGGTTCTCTTCTTGCATGCCAACCACGTCCGAAGTCGTGGGTTACACAAATAAATTATCGCACAACTCATAAGCCAGCTTATTTCGGTTATTTCGCATGCGGTTTTCAGTTCCAAGTCAGTGGCCGAGCTCAAGGTTCACTATCGCAATAAAAAAATACTAGCTGATTAATGTTTTGTGTAGCAGCAGGAAAGCCTTTCCTGCTATCAACACCACTTGCAGAGGCAATAAAGAATTGCCCACCGCAGGATTCGAACCCACAACCTCGGGGCTAAGGACATGAAAGGCACCCACCTTGCCTAGTGTGCCGTCACGGCTCACCTCATCGCACTAGGGAGACTTACTCGTGGCGGCCAGCTGAGCGTCGCCCGTCGACTGCTTAGCCTGCATGTGAGAAGGCCTAAAAGCCAGCTTTTCGTTTCGATAGAAGACCAGACAGGGGCTCTTTCGATGAACATTCTTTCTTAAAACATTGAGCGAATTGGCAGCTGTAGCCCAAATTATTGTCGTGGACGGCACAAAGCGCTAGCCGACGAGCAACACCACCAGTTTATTCCTCATCCACACGGAGCAGCCGCTGCGTTTCCGACCTGCACCGCATATCCGATCTGAGCCTTGTCTCCTACCTGTGCTGCGTCACAGCCCACTTGCGTCGCCGATGAGCCTCCGACCTGCTCCGCATCTCCGACTTCCTCCGAGTCGTAACACACCGGTTCGTCGCATGCCAGCGTCACCTCCACGGCTTCAGCTACCTCGAAGGCCGTTGCCTCGTTGCACACCACGTTCGCCTGGCAAACCGTCACAGCCTGGATCGCTGTCACCGAGTTCCACACGGTGGCATCCTGGTAAACCGTTGTCGCCCGGCACACCGTCGGCGATTGCTGATGTTGCTTCTGGTCCCTTTTGTCGCCGCCCTCTCTCCGATAAGCATTAGCTAACTCAGCGCTCAGCAGTCGCGCTTTACCTACAGGGCTAGCCAGCGCTGTTACCAGAGCCTCGCGAAGCAGACGGTAGTCATCCTTGATTGCCTTCGGCATGTAAGAATACACATAGAAGGCGCTTCCTTCCAGGAAGAGAGGCGGATATTTGTGCCAGATTGTTGGAGTGACACCGTACAGCTCGAGCCGCCGCTCCGAGTCAAACAGCCAAGTTGCGAAGTCATCACCGACTTGAAAATGCTCAAGCAACATTGCTGTCATCGCCGCCGCCGGAAATAGCTTGTAGCCCGAATTATCGTCGCGTACTGCACAGAACACCAGCCGACGAGCAACACCACCAGTTTATTCCTCCTCCACACGGAGCAGGGCGAAGCACGACTCTCCTCGCCCCTCTCGCCCACCGGAGTCCCCCCCCCGACTCCCTTGTCAAAACAAACACTAATAGCACGTCCGGGCTGCTTACCACATCGAGTGTCACAGCCCACTTCTATGCTGACGATACTCAGTTGTATTTGTCATTTAAACCGTCGGAATCTGCTGCAGCAGCTGAGAAACTGAATGCTTGCCTTGCCGATATTCGATCCTGGATGTCGGAAAACTTCCTGAAATTAAATGACGATAAAACCGAACTGCTTCTCATACGACACCCTAAGCGTGTGGCTGGATTAAAAGGCTTTGCTGTTCTAATAAGTGATGCTATTGTGCGACCTTCACCACGTGCTCGTAATCTAGCTGTCCTGTTCGACAGCTGCCTCAATTTCAAAAGCTTCATTCAGAAGACTGCCTCTACAGCTAGCCATCACATCCGATCCCTATCCAAGATTAGGAGCTGTCTCCCACAGTGGCTTGTAAAAAATTTAACTAGCTCTTTAGTTCTGTTTCGGCTTGATTATTGTGATTCCCTTTTGGCTGGGCTACCAAAGAAAGCTATTATGCCACTACAGCGGACTATGAATATGGCTGCAAGGCTGGTCTTCAAGTCCCAGCGGTTTGAGCACGTGTCACCTTTGCTGAAAGAGCTAGGATGGTTGCCGGTTGAGCAAAGGATACAGAGCAAAGTTCTTACGCTGACCTACAAGGCCCGCCACGGCTTGGCTTCTTCGTACCTAGCTGAACTGCTGCATCAGTTTCAGCCTCTTCGCGCCCTCAGGTCCTGTGTGGACAATAAATTAGCTGTCCCATTCCTCCACTTAAAGACAGTTGGCGACAGAAGCTTTAGCTCTGCAGGTCCTAGACTGTGGAACTCGCTTCCACAATTCTTACGCAACGACATCTACTCTCCACCTGCCGACTATGGCACATCCTTTTCAGCGGTCCTGAACTGCTACTTCTATGCTACTCACTACCTCAACTGCTCTCCTAACTCTGCTATGCTTCCCACTTTCTCTTTGTTGCATGAGACGAAGTCTGTTGGCTACCGAATGCGTACCGAAAGCCGCTTAGGCTGTGAGTTCGCTATACAAAACTCTCCTGCGTAACACCCACATGGTCTTTATGACTTTGTGGAGTTACTGACGGAGATACATCACATCACTCGTACAGCGATCAGGGGCAGTGTCATCAATTAAATAAAACCACAGCAGCACAGCTGTCCTACGCACAATGTACGACTGGTCTGGGCCAGGATAGCCCAGGAGGTAAAGGGCTCGCTCTTCCCGACCGAGGTATCGGGTTTGAATTCTGAATATTTATTGCCAACTGCAAGCGGTGGCGATAGCCGATAAGGCTCTTCTGTCGCTATGCAAAAAATATATCTTCTGTTGCTATAAAAATGAGGCTGTTGAATCAGCTAAGGTTTCTTTTTTACGACGAGCCTTCAATTTGACACTAACGAAAGAGATTGAGTTCTCTGAGGGCACTATATCAAATGTACTATTATTGTTAAAACGAGCTACCGATGGGTAATGTTGACCAATCGGCCTCCATGCAATCTCTCAATTGCTGGTGGTTACAGGCGCCTATGCGAAGTTCTTAAAAGAAATTGGCATTCCTAGCGGGTTTTGCTCGATCACCTGCAGAAAGGAAACGAGATTACCGACCGAAAACTGAAGCGAACGAAAAACCGCACCGCCCATAAAGACCGGATACTCCGAAAGTCGATGAGCCGATACCTGCTACCAGTTTGCGTGTCCCACGTTTGACCAAGTCCGACCCGGCTGGATGGCCCCCGAAGATATCTGGGAAAGACAGAGCTTGCATTTCCTGGGGCACGGCGATATTAAGCCAGCTCAGGCTGACTGGCTCGCGGTAGCTCGAGGAGCAGTACCGAATTCCCTTCGGCTTGCCGAGGACGTAGCTCCAAGTTTTGAAGGCATAGTAGGCTAAAGAGAGAAAAAATGACACCCCTGGTTGTATTCCGTAGCAGCGACGTCATCGAGAGTACCCGAAACCCGGACATAAATCCCTGGCATCAGAGTCGTGATTGCAATCGCGAAAATGAAGCATCGGAGCTCGGCATTTAAAAAAACGCCCTGTCGCAGTTTCTTACTCAAGTTCGTAAGCCGAAAACGTAATCTCGTAACAGTTACTCGATCGTAAAGCCTTCAGATTTTGCTCACTACCTCGGTGCCATCTTCACTTATAATGGCAGCTTTCGCTCCCTCTAAGCCAAGTTTGCACGGCAAGACTTGCTTCCTACCTACTTATGTGCTACTTCGGTCTTCCTCTAAGACCACTGCGCATGTATTGCCCACTGCAAGCGGCGGTGACAGATGTCAAGGCTCTTCTACCACTATACAAATAGGGCTGTCGAAAAATCTAACCTTCAGCCTTTTTTCTGGAACGCGCTCCTCCTAAATCTCGGTTACACGATGCCTCAGATGGGAGACTGCTAACTTCTCAGCTACGTAGTAGCCAGTTAAAGTTCCGGTGACTTGAACGCTGGTCTATGAAACTCGCTCTCGACAGACTCCAGTGGCGTATTGAGACCTTTCTTAGCCCGAGGACAAAGCTATAAATGGACCTCCTTCCCTAGTCAAAAATTGCTGCAAAATAGCCTCACCACAGAAGAAATGCAAAAAAACGCTCGCAGGCATATCGAGTCGAGAAAGTTTTAAAAACTAGCAAAGGTACAAGGTTGCTGACGCAGCTTTAACTTTGGTGAATTTTTCAAGCCTCGAATGTGGCAAACTGGTTATTTTAGTTAGAAAGTCAATATTTTCCTGTGTTTCTTTTTCTATCTTTTAACAAGACCGATTAGGAGAGCTAATCTTACCCCATTGATGCTCTCATATAATACAGGATTGTATTCAGCTTGCAAGATTAACGTTTACAACTTGCAACTGATACAGCTATAGTGAGAAGAACTTGCAAGGCAACTTTCAAATGAGGAAACACATCTCCATAATTGACCATGAAACACACGAGTTCCAGAGGGGTCTGTGAAGTCGCGTCTTAACACATTGCAAGAAGCATTTTACGGTCGCATATTTCTTTGTACAGCTCTTTTTCATCTATATCTGGACAATAGAAGTCTGCTAGATCTATACATTACTGGCAGAGTTTGGTCTGGCCAAGTGTCTTTAAAAGCTGCTCAACTTCCAATAAGAAGCCAAATTTGACGTCAAGATCTGTGAGCCGGAAAACCTAGTGCCAATTTCTTGTCGGAGATAAGTCTAGGCTGATCATTATTCTTGAAATCTTCTCTGCAATGAGACCGACATATTGAGAGAGTTCTCTAGGCATATGTATCTTTTGGCGGATTCTTCGTTCAACTGCAACGCACTTCCCACGTTTCACATCTCCCTTTGGCATCTAGAAGTGATTCTTGGCACAGGTCTCCTCGAAGTCTTAAAAACTCAATCTCAAGAGAGTAGAGGTCAGAAGACGCGTTTTTGAAGTTCATATTAGATCCTTTAATCTTTTTTGAACACGTCAATCTTCCTTAAGGTCCTGTACCAAAATGGCAATACAGTCAAAATGTTTTCCACTTATGTCCTCAGAGAATCGATCCAAAAGATCTACAAGGCTGTTTATTTCATCATTGATAGCTTTCTCAGCCTATAATCTTGCACTCCACCTTGTTGCAGAGTCTGGACAGCGATGGCCAAGATCTTCAATTCTTTCGAACCTCAGAGTTGATCTATTAAAGAATAAGTAGGTGCTCTCTATCGTTCCAAAAAAGGTAACGACAACGGAATCTTGACTTGCATCATGAAATCTTGCGAGAGTCCAGCTGTGGTTATCACAGTTTACAAAATTCGTCTTCTCATTTCTGGACAGTGGTCTCATTTGGACACCTGACAAGTGCCCAAACATGACTGCTGCATTGTCATAGCACTGCGACCTGCCATCTTGCAAGGAATTTTTTCTCCTTCGAGTTTGTCCGAGATGAGACCTGAAATTTCTGCAGAATCTTTGGTGTAGATTTTAAGAAAGCCCGTGAAGGACTCTTTGATTACGACTATTTTGTTGATAAACTCAACATCGACATAACTAATGACCTCAGATATCTGCTCGAGGTGGGCCAAATCACGAGTTGAGTCAAACAGAATTCCGTAATACTTATTTCGCCGTATGTCACAGAGTAGCTTTCGTCTGACTGTGAGTGCAAGTGTGATTTCGTTTAATTGATGGCACTGCCCCCGATCGTTGTACGAGTGGGCTGTGAAACTCGATGTGGTATGAGGTCGGGACGTGGGATTAGTGATTGTTGTGACAAGGAAGTTGCAGACTCCGTAGGGCGAGAGGGGTCAAGAGAGTTGTGTTCCCTCCCCCCCCCTGCTCCGTTCGTAGTGGAATAAACTGACGGTATTGCTCGTCGGCTGGTGTTCTGTGCTGTGCACGACGGCAACCAAACTACAGCAAGTATACTAAGGAACTCGATTGGGGCTAGATGAGACAGGTTGAATTCTGTCTGGCGCGGTCCAGTTGTGATTGCAGAAGATGATCGCACCGAGCTAGAAGATGGAGAAGTTCTCAAGAAATTTCCAACTGTTGTTCTCACCAGCCAGGCCGAGACTCTCTTGGTGACCACGCAATGCCAGGTTTTGAGAAACCAAGAACTTGATGCAGCTGAGTGCTCTCTTTGGGACTTCTTGCCATCGCATTTTTATAGAAGATTTGTGCCTCAACAGCAGTGCCTATTTCACTTCCTGTGTTAAGTCGCCTCGCTGTATCTCTCCATGTGGTTAAAGCCTGCCGGTGAGAAGGGCTGTTTTCGTGGGCAAGTAGTTTTTCAGGTTTCCTCCACTGGCTAAAACCATTTGCCAATTCAAGCGACGATCGGGAATTTTGGGTGGACATAAAGAAGAGCACAAATCAGAAGCGTTAGGCCGACTGTTTTGAGGGAGAGTAGACCAGCCAAGTCATGCTAACTTCATGCCCCTTAGCAAGTTGCCTCTTGAACCAGGCCGTGCTCATGACTCGACCACCTTTTCGAGCAAATGGACCTTCTTTGTTCTAAAACTATCTTAATCCTCGTAGTTCTAGTTCAGTTCGAAGTTTCTGCAGACTGACGTGTAAAACCAAGGTATGATCAGACTTCAGGTAGCCAATATCGTTCAGGGTCAGCACTTGGGAAATTGCAGTAGATTCTGCATATTCTTCTCTTGTAGTGAGTGTTTTAGTGCTGTCATGCTTTCTACCTTCGCTCTATTCCTCCTCTTCCCTGTTCCTATGATTGTCTCCGGCCTGCTCGCTTCCGTCCTCCTCAAACTGTTCTTCCTTATTCTCTCTGTGACTGCCAACATGTTCCTCGGGTTTGCCTGTGTCCTCACTGTTCTTCAGCTTTGCCTTCCTCATGAAACCCTCCAGTACCTTGACGGACTTGCTTGCTTCTTTTTTCTCGAAGTTTTCGCCATCTGTGCTGGGCACCACTTGCCTTTTTTTCTCTCATGTCTCCTAGAAATAGATTGGGGTAACAAAAACTTGCAAAAGCAGACGGTAGTCATAGTGGCAATGCAGTTGACGGAAACTGGTCTGGAGTAACACCTTTTATGCCGCTGACCCTTCTCCCGAGGAAGAGGTTGAGCCTTATGCGAGCACGACAACAACAAAGCTTGGGAAGATCAGAAGTGCCGACATCGTCTACATGTTGGTGCCAGGAGACTCGATGCGTACAACGTCTCCAAGCAAGATACAATCTAAAATAGACACTCACTAATCACTTTCTCAAACTTACTGCTTTGGTGACCAACAGTCCGAGAAAGCTGCTGACAATATCCTGGCGAAAACACTTCGTGGACCGGATGAGCTCTGATGGCGTGTGACTGGCTGGCACAGCCAGCTAAGCCTAGCTCCTAGGTCCAAGTCTGTAAACAAGCTTACGCAGAAGAGGCCTGAGCGGCTTTCAGTGTGCACATTGGGTAGCTAACAGACTTCGTCTCACGAAGCAAAGAGTAAGTGAGAAGCACGGCTGAGTCAGAATTTTGGTTGAGGTAGTGAGCAGCATGGACGTAGCAGCTCAGGACGGCTGGAAAGGATGTGCCACAGTCGGCAGCAGGTGAGTGGTCGTCGTTGCGTTAGAATTGTTTAGTGAGTTCAGCAGTCTAGGACCTGCAAAGCAAGATCTTCTGTTGCCAACGGTCTTTAACCGTAGGAATGGAACGGCTAATTAATTTTTCATACAGGACCTGAGGGCACGAGGAGGCTGAAAGCAGTTCAGCTAGGTAGAAAGGAGCCAAGCCGTGGCGGGCCTTGCGGGCCATCGTAAGAACTTTGCTCTGTATCCTATGATCAACCGGCAGCTATCCAAGCTCTTTCAGCAAAGTAGACCCAAAGTCAAACCTCTGGGATTTGTACGCTAGCCTTGCAGCGATATTCACTGCCAGCTGCAGTGCTTTTTTCGGTAGCTCAACCAAAAGGAATTACAATAATCTAGTTGCTACAGAACCAAGTTAAATGTTTTGCCAGCCACCGTGGAAGACACTTTCTAATTTTCTAATCTCAACTAGCTCGGCTCGCAGTAGTCAAGTCCATTGAAACAAGGACTTGCTTTAAATTAAGACAACTAATTTCAAATAAAACGGATTTTAAAAAATACGCATAATTCATTTTGCTTTTGGGGCTCCTTGACCTCGGCCCCTGGGGATACCTGTCATCCCACCCCCTTGCTATGCCACCAGTAACTTCCCCTCCCCTGGCAACTCATACGTAACTGAGCAGCTCCATCTTAGTTTCAGGGGGTAGATTCGGTAGAGGGAGACACCGCCACTCAAGGAGTTCCGCTGATCGCTAGCAAAATGCAGAATATCGTTCATGGGCCAAAGTGGTGGCCTTCAGAGGTTGGCGAGACAGGGCCGCTCAACATTTGCATAATCCCGAAGGCACGAGAACTCACGAGAAAGTAGAAATTTCCAGAGGTATCTTCGGAGATTGCTACCCACATACCCGGCTTTGCGGGGTATGGATCGGTCATTCGGATTTCAGGACCATGAATTTGGGCCTTTAGATCACCGTGCCACTTCCTGGATGGATGAATTCAAAGTGGAATAAAAGGTCACAGTTTTTGACGTCATAATTTTGTCATTGGAGAACTGGTACGATTTTGATCACTGGACACTGGCTGCAGTTTACCGACGCACGGTGAGTTCTCACGGGAAAGGTGCTCATACTCCATAAAATAATACTAGCTGATTTAACAGCCCCATCTTGAATAGCGACAAAAGAGCCTTTACGGATATCACCGCCGCTTGCAGCGGCGATAAATAATCACCCATAGGAGGATTCGAATCCACGACCTCCGGACCTAGGTTGTGACTAGCAGCCGCCTTACCTAGTGTGCCGTCCCGAGGTGAAAGCCGACCTCGGCGCTTCTGCCACTACTTACACGATGCTATTGAATCAGCTGACGGGAACAAACGATTGGAAAGAATGAATTCTCCGCTTCAACTCTTGACCTATGCTCCGGGCTCTAAATGCTTTTACATGCAGATATATCTAACAAGCTAGGATCTAGGCATACAAGCGTATTAGCCCTTCAACAGCTAGGCGTCAAAGGAGCTACCTTGCGCTCGTAACCTTTTAATGGCTCAAAATTGAATTCGTTAAGATCAGTTTATAAACTAAAAACCAAATTCACAAGCATCCAGTCGCCGTCTGGCTTGAGAGGATTGTCGTCGGGTGGGCAGCGAGGTGGACTGCCGAGTTTCAACCCCTTCAAGCTGCCCGAAGCGCTGCCAAAAAAGCATGCTGGCTTGGGCGAGGTCGAGGCTCTCAGCTCGACCTTGCCCTAGGTGGTTCGGCCCTCGTAACAAACTCCCAACTTGCCCCAGGATGTGGCGGTGGTTTTGGGCTTTCGCTCTCGATGTGCTTTATTACCTGGCTGGCGTGCTGCGGCAATTCGCCTCCAGCTCCTGCTTTCCCGGTCCACCTGGACAGGCTGCGGCTGCTTGTTATGTTACCGTGTACGTTATGTTATGTTGTTATGTTACGGTTGCAGCAGCAGCTCTGGTGGAGTCTCGCGGAGACACGGAGACACGAGAGCGGGCGAACGTGAGCGGTGAACGAGACTCTAGCCCCCACCAGCGGGTACATATATGAGCTAGGGAATGACTCGCCACGGATAAGGGAGTGCATCCGCGGTGAGCCACCGTGGTGGCTCACATGCCCATATCAGAGGCCGCACCGAGCCAACCGCCCAAACACCCGCCCACATCAAAGGCCGCACCGAGCCAACCGTCCAACCACCCGCCGAGAGCAGGGCACACGCCAGTGGCCGAGAAGCAACAGGCACACACAACATGCTCTGGACACCTCGTTGGAAGGCAACAGTTCCTTAATGCTTGCGAAGCCCCCAGACTTGAAGGCTGCTGCCGCTGTGACACTGCCGCGTCGTTCAAACTCAAGTTCACCTGCCGATTAATTCAATTATTAGCTCGGGGTAGCGAGGACCTCAAAAGAAGGATTGTTCTAGATAGGGATGTTGCAGTGCGTCAAGTCTGATGCATGGTGAGAGGAAGGGAGAGTGTGTCAGCATCTTTCCTAATAATAAGAAGAAGAATAATTATGCATTTGTTATAGTGCCGTCAGAGAACTCAACCTCTTTCTGGACACTTTAAATTTGCTGCAAAGGAAGCACGATCGAACGGTTAGTGGTAGCGTGCATCAATGAAAACAAGCATAACACGGTTAGCGTTGACGTGCACAGGGTCAGCATGCAACTGTAATTATAACACATTTGATATTGCGCCCCTGGTACTCTGGCATATTTAAAGAAGTATGTCGACAATTGAGGTGCGTGTTTTCAAAGCTCAAACACAGAAAACGCTCCACAAAAGTAGCAGTTCGCCGCTGACCGGCGGTGAGGAGGTGTAGGGGCTCGTGGGCGCGCGATGGCGGCTGCGCGACGAAGAGCGAAGCCCCCACGAGCGGGTAGATGCGTTGTCGACGACGGCTGTATTGTATCGCATACATAAGCGAGCAAGCGTACATGCTGATAGTAGCCGTCGTGCGTGCTGCTCCGGAGCACGTGGTGTTAAGAGAGAAGAGAGTGGATAGCGTGCGTATAGGGCAACGCACAGCCAGAAAGTGAATTTCGAGGCAAGGAACGCGTCACGCGCCGGCAAGCAGCCCCCGTCGGACGGACGGAACGTCGGCTGGGGGGGCGGCGGAACCACGTGACGGCGACGACACGCCCGCAGAGGTCGCCCTCCGACTCGAATGAATATCGCATGACATATTCACGTAAAAAATACCTACGGCTATAGATTGTACTTATTTGGTGGTTACAATATTCTGAAACGCTTACGTTCGTAGATCTGCAGCGGTGGCGTATTACGGATTTTTTTTTAGCGATTTCCCGTCCAGTATGGTGAAGGATTTTATCATAGGGGCGACCTTGAGGGGCATTACTTAAAGTCAAGGCCTTCACTTCGAAATCCGCTCAGAAAGGCTCTAAATAAAGAAATACTAGCTGATTTTCTAGCCTCCTTTTTTAGCGACAGAAAAGCCTTTGTGGCTATCATCCCCCCTTGCAACGGCGATGAAGGATCGCCCACCACAGGATTCGAGCCCTACAACCAGCCTAGGGACCGACGTTATGAAAAGCCGCCGCCTTACCTGGTGTGCCATCGCGGCTCTCAACTAAGATAGCTCTACATACGTCGAAACAATTTTGTTTTAAATTATTTGTAAGTGTATTGTTCACTGTACTACCTGCAAGTAAAGAATAGAACAAATGAAGCTTAGTTGAAGGCACACACCAAAATATAATTCTTCGCCATCGCCACGGCACCGCACTCGGCGGCTCTCGCAACACCAGCTTCCAGCTTCAGCGGCTTCCGACTCAGAAGTGAACCGCGATAGTCTATGGTGTAGTTTTTGCCCCCAAGCTGCGACTTGTCTCTTCGTAAATCCATAATCTAAGATAACACCTTCCACACCCGACACAAAAGTTCAGCGGACCGTAAACTGGCCGCAACGCGATCAATAAGGTGATACATGGCAACAGACCATAAACCAGCCAAAGTAGGTTTATCTCTTAGACGTTTCTTGAAGCTGGAAACCGTGTCCCCAAGGTGTATTGGACAGAAGTGTCTCTCTGAACTTTCTACAACGTGGTTTCGCGAACTTGAATGTGCACACCACACGCTTACCGATACGTACGGCCCAATAGACCTGCTAAAAATGAATTACTCCTTCAGAAACCCTAAGCGTTTTCGTCCCATTAAACCGCATCTAGAAAGCCGAGCTCACTTGCCGATCAAAGCCGAAGTCAAACTCCAACAGCCTTTCTAGCCTCATGCTGGGCGTGGTGCCCGCGAGCTCATAAAATACTCGAAGCTTCTTTAAAATAAGCGATAGCCTCTTCCCGGGCAGCAGACTCGGGTTCCGCGAGCCGATGGACTGCCGACCGGAAGGGGTCGACAGCCTCTCTATAAAGGTGGCGGATAGACGACTGTGGCGTTTTCAAACAATGCGAAGGACATAGGCAGCACCGCGTCCTTATTGAATGCCGAAATTACCTTAATTTTCTTTATTCAGGACTCCCGGACCGTGCCCTCAATCGTCTGCAACCAGTGCACAACTCAGCGGATCATACGGTCTGTCGTCAACGGCGAAGCTTCCACGTCGAATCGTTTCCGTCAGAGCTCCACTTGCTCCCGTCAAGCGTGGAACTGACTTCAAGCTCATCTGTTTGGTTTTCAGGTCACTTGTTCCCCCCCCCCCCCACAGCTTTGCATCATCCCCCGGCGGTGGATGGTGGTATCGGCACGGGTCGCCGCAGTTGATTGCATGAAAATGCACGCGTACAATGGCGCGAAATTTTAAAGGACCACTTACACGATTATGTAGTTTAACATGAAGTCCAAATTTGAGAGTATTTAGAGCCGATTTACTTTACTGCAGATTATAGATGGGTTTCGGTAGTGACCAACATCTTTGCAGCTCATTTGCATGCGAGCAAACTAGCGAATTGGGAGGAAATTTGGCGTGAACCTTAAATTGACCATGTACGACGCGCATATAAACTCGAAATTCGAACCTAGCGCTGCTGCCTGTTTCCACTTAATTAGAGCGCATTTCGGCGATTCATCACACCTCGGCAGTGACTACCCGACTTCTGAAGCGGGGGAGGACACTAAAGCGAACGTTTTTGGCTGAGATGGGTGGGGGAGGAGGATCGGGAACGGCTGCTTCTTTAATTAGGGTAGCTCAGCTTCAACCACGTCCTCAACCACATCCGCCAGCCCTGCATCATCATTTCCCGAATCCGACGATGGAGACTGTTTTAGGTGGCTGTCTTGTGTGAGGATGTCACTAGTTTAGCAAAAAAATGATTAGGAAATCGATTAGGCCGGGGGGATCCATGCAGTCAAGCTACTTGGAAAAATTTAGCATTCGCTTCGCAGAAAACAAAGCCTACAGCTTCTCTACAAAGGCTGCGGATTGACGGCTGTGGCGTTTTCACCCGACGCGTAGCAGCACCGCGTCCTTCTTGAGTGAACAAATTGCTGTAATTAGTTTATTCAGGACTCCCAGCCCGTGTCCTTAATCGTCTGCAACTAGTGCAAAATGCAGCAGCCCCTACGGCCTGTCGTTAACGGCGAAGCTGCCACATCGCATCACTTCTGTCAGAGCTTCACATGCTGCCCGTCTATCATCGAATGAGCTTCAAGCGCCTCTCTCTGGATTTTAGGTCGCTTGCACATGCTTTGCATCATCCACGCGTGATTCAGAAATTGGAAAAGTTAACGCTCACAATCGGCTCTGCCAGCATATGTTCTGTTGAATCTGCACGAAATCTAGAGGTCCTGTTCCAAAGTGACCTTCCACTAGACGACTACATCAGCTGCACACTCAAGTCTGCTTACTTTCAACTGCAGAGCATTGCTAAAATTTGGGGCTTGTTTAGACAGGGATACCACATCTAAATTGGTCCATGCATTTGTGACATCCCGTCTCAACTTCTGTAACTCACTGCTTGCTGGTCTGCCGGCCTGTGCAACCAGGCGCTTACAGCTGGTGCAAAACTTTGCAGCTAGGCTTGTTAGTCGGAGCGTCGCAGTTGCCACATCAAACTGGTTCTCGCCGACTTGCACTGGCCCCCAGTTAAGCAATGCATCAAATTCAAGGTTCTGTCATTCACTTTTAGGTAACTTCATGCTTTGGCTCCAGCCTACCTATCAGATATACTTCCCTAGGAAGTTAAGCGTCGTACCACTCGCTTTTCGGAATCTAAACGTTTAAATATAACTCGTACGAACATCAAATTCATTGGAAACTGTGCTTTTATTTTTTATGCTCCCAAAGCCTTGAACTCACTTCCGAATGGTGTCACGACATTCCCTGACTTGATCACATTTAAAAATAAAACAAAAAACGCATCTATTTATCACAGCATTAAGTGGGTCCATGTGATTCGTCCTTAACATGCTTATGCTTGCTGACACTGAGCGTTTTGCCACTATGTTTGCATGTTGACTCTGTGCATGCCACCCCTAACCAGGTTATGCTTGTTGTCATGGAGGATACTGTAGCACAGCTCTGGCCTGGCTCAATTTTAGTGTCACAAGAATTGCTCAGCGGGAAACACATCTGTCCTAGAGCATTGAGCAAGGGGACGCAGCCGTCGTGGTGAAATCGTAAGGTGATTGATATTGGCTGGCCTGTTAACCCTCTATTCCCGGCTGGCTACTTAAGAATAGGGCAACGTGCGTTCAAGGTCGCTGTCGCCGCCAGCCATCCGAGAGTTGCCGGACAGGTTTCCGTAAGAACTAGAAAGGTTGCTGAAAGGGACCTGCGTCCTCTAGGATGCAGTGGTCGTGGTAGACTGTTCCAGTGAGAACGAGGGAGGTGGCTGAAAAGCACCAGGGTTCCTGAGCAGTGAACAAGAGGTTGCAGCGGTCGTGATAGGACCAGCAGGCCGATTGATGTCGGTTGGCCCATCAGCCCCATTGTCCCTGCTAGTCATTTATGATCAGGGCGACGATCGCTCAGGGATCATTCTTCGTCTTTGGGCTCCGTTTCGACGCCGGTAGTTGCCGGACTCGTTCTCTCTGAAAGCGAGGGAGAAGGGCAGTATTTCACAGGCGATTGACTGGACAGAGTGAGTCAGCTCCAGGAAAACTTGTTGGACGCCACCGAGTACCCGAATGCGGTTGTATAGCACTCGTGGCTCACATTTTGTGTTTTGTGTGTGCATGCTCGCGTGATTTCGGCGTAGGGATTTGCCGCTGCAAAGTAGAAGTCGGTGCAGTGTAGAGGAGGTATTTCATCGTAGGTTAAACAGCCTCCAGTATTCCTGCCTTTGCGAAGATTTTCCTGCCTTTAAGGTAGAAGTAGAGCCCTTGTTCTCTAGTCAGGAGTTAGGGTTCGAGGTATTCCTGCCTTTTCGAAGGTGGAGGCGGAATCCTGGCTCTCCGGTCGGGCTTTAGGTTGAGTTTGTTCGGCCACGCCATTTATTTGGGGTCGCTCCCCTCTATAGACACATTTGGGTCGCTCCCCACTATAGACGTAGGCAGCCTAAGTGCAAGGATTTCCCCAGCAAGAGTGCTTGTTTCGTTAAGGGCCTGCTGTGATTTGGTTTAAATGACAGCAATTTTAACTGTGGTTTCTGGACTGTGGTCTTGCTGTTATGTTGTGCTTTATCCCATGCCTTGATGCCTCGTGGTGCTTTGATCGTAAGTGTATTGCTGCTGGGATATGTGATCTGGAGATCAGGGATGTGTGGTTGTTTTAATGCTGTGCGATGAGTAGATGGGCCGTTGGAGTTTATGGCCGCTGGTTTATGGGCCAAGTCAGTTTATAGCGGGAATGGTTTACGAGGGTGAGTGAATAGTACTGGTGGTGGATGGCGGTATCGGCCGGGTCGCTAATAATAATAATAATAATAATATTGCACTTGATAAAGCGCCCTCAGAGAACTTAATCTCTTTCTAGGCGCTTTACATTTGCTGCAAAGTGATACGCAATAGAATAGTAAGTAAAATCATGCTTGAAAAACAAACAAAATGAATAACATGGTTAGGGGTTACATGCACTGGGTCAGCATGCAAATGTGGTTAGTGGCAGCATGAACAGTGTCAGCACGCATAAGCACATCGAGGACGAATCACAAGGACCCACTAAATGCTGTCCTAAATAGGTATGTTTTTAAGTTTCTTTTAAATGTGGTCAGGTCAGGGGATGTTCTGATGCAGGTCGGGAGGGAGTTCCAGGCTGTGGGAGCATACGAGCTAAATGCACGGTCTCCAAAGGATTTAAGGTTCGCTACAGTCGATTGCAGTCGCTACAGTCAAGCTTACTTTGACAGACCTGGCATTCTCTTCGCAGAAAACAAAACGCAAAACGCTAGCTCGCGGAACTAGGTATTGATTAGTGCTGCTACAAGGGCAGCCATACCGATGACGCCTGACTGAGCTCGGATGATTTCGGCTAGCGCTGGCGTGATCTCCTATCTTCGTGTCAGAGGTCACAAAGTGGACAACAGCGACGCCATTTCGTCATCGTTCGACGCACTAGCGCGTGTGGGCTGGGCTGGCGGGCGCAGGTGCGGTGAACCCGTCTCACTCTATTCAAACACTTTGTGAGCTCGTGCCTTCTACTAACGTGTCGGCCAAGGTCGTTTAAAGTAAGCGGGAATTCTAATCTTCGTCCAAGCGAGACGCTTGTGGCAGCTCATTTGGTATGCTGGGTGCAGCCCTTCGAGGCGTCGGTTGAGAGCGTGCTGCAGAGGCTCCTCTCGAATATCCTCTGCCGTATTCGGACGGCGCCAGAGCATTGTCATCAGAGATGAGCGAAAAGCGTCGAATTAATCGATTCGCCTTCTTTCGACCGTCTTCGCGCGGCCGTTGTCGAGATGCCCTCGACGCAGTGCGCTCGGGCGAGAGCCCGGCTCCCTGTCGCGTTCATTCGTTTGCCAGCGCGGCTGCTAACCACCACCGTTGTGGTGCAAAACTGTGCCGCGCTCGAGCAGCGCCGGCCATGCGGTGCCCGAGTGCAGGCGGTCCTTGACCGGGGCGTTCCGGCTGCGTTGCAGAGGGCAAGCAGAGGAGAATGAGCGAGCCCGCCGGCGAGGCGAGCCAGCCGTTGGACACGGCGGCTCCACGTGAGTTTCTCCGCGACGCAGGCCTCCACCCGACGCGGCAGCGCTCGCGATCGTGCGGCGGCGACGGGAGACGGCAGAGGGCAGGCCAGCGAGCTCGTAGCACAGCCGGGCCGCCGAGCGGTGGAGCAGAGAAGACTCGAGAGATCGCATGCGCTTCGCACTCGTTCGTTCACGCGCCAGCGTTCACCTGGTTCGGAGTCGACATCGGCGGCACGCTCACGAAGCTCATCTACTTCGAGCCGGCCGAGATCAATGGCGGCGATGGGCTGGAGGAGCTGCGACGGCGAACGTTCGACACGATACACCGCTACCTCACGGGCAACACCGCCTACGGGAAGACGGGCGTGCGCGATGTGCAGCTGGAGATGCCGAACGTCATGCTAGGCAAGCGTCGAGGCTCGCTGCACTTCATACGCTTTCCGACGAGCGAGATGCTGTCTTTCCTTGAGCTGGCCAGGGCCAAGCACTTCCCGCTGCTGGCGACCACCATCTGTGCGACCGGCGGCGGCGCTTTCAAGTTCGAGACCGAGTTCCAGCAAGTACGGCCTGCATTGCAGCCGGCTTGTGCAGCAGCAGGCCGGCAGAGCCCTAGCCACCCTTTTGCGCAAGTACCCGCCAGCTAGCTTCCCTTTGCCCCGCTCGCCATCGGTCGGTCAAGCGACGGTGAGTGTCTGTTTTTCGCAGCACCCCTGATCCGATCCCCACACACTCGCACAATGCCCGTCTGTAGTGCACCGTGTCGCCCTCGACATGCGGTTGCCTCGCGCTGCCAGACGAAGGCGTCGTGCCACGACGACTTACGACAATGCAAGCGCTTGCGCACACTTACGAGTGCACGCACATCCACCCTTATGCGCACAGTGAGATACATGCACGCATGCTCACACGGGTGACGTGCATCGCATGGAGCTTGGATGATGTCACTCACTTGCTCGTACGTGCGTGCACCGCGCTCGTGTTCCTCTTCCGTGTTCAGCTGCTCAACCTCAGGCTCTGTAAGCTGGACGAGCTCGAGTGTCTGCTCAAGGGCATCCACTATGTGGACAGCGTCAACGCCAACGAGTGCTACTACTTTGCCGAGCCGCACGACAGCGAGCGTTGCGAGAAGCGCCCGTTTGACTTCCGAAACCCGTACCCATATATGGTAGTCAACATGGGCTCCGGCGTGAGCATCCTTGCCGTCCGAGGCCTAAACGACTTCCGGCGTGTTGGTGGCACTAGGTAAGCCTGTCGTGCCAGCGGGAAGGGTCACGGGGTCACTGACGTGTCACGCCGAGGGGAGCGGTGTCGTGTTGGGGGAGTGATAGCTGGCCGGTCGCACGCACACAGTGCAGCCGTCTCCTCTGTGTTGCTACTGCTGCTGTTGCTTGCACTCCTTTGCAAGTGCGCCTATTGGATAGAGCCCAGCCGTGGCTGTGCGGCGCTGGCGCTTAGAGGATGCAATTTTGTACTGCACTTGCCTTGCTTTGTCAAGGGGCTTGCTCAGCTGGCTGCTGTAAGGTCTTCTCAGGTTTTTCGAATAGCAAGCACCCCGACGAACTTGGCCAGTAGGCGATTAGAGTGGCTTGTCGGTAGGGTGGGGCTAGTAGTCATGGGAGTCATGTGCCCGAAACAGTGAGAAGTCACCGATGCAGAGACGGCTGCCGACGTGTCAGGTTCAGCGAGGCTCTGGAACCCGTGCACTTCGCCGGGCGACCTCCCTGTCAGGTCAGGAGAGCGCAGTTGCTATTAGTGCCGGCCTGGGGTCGGTCTGGTGTATCTCTCTAGCATAAACAACGAATAAACAATAAAGCCAGCCGTCTGTTGACCATCAGCCGGTCAGTTTTTTGAAGCCTCGGGCATTCTGGTCGCTGCCCACGTGCTCGGTTTTGCTGCCATATGCACGATGATAAGGTGCCTGGCACGACCATCCAGCACATGTACACACACCGCCTGGCAGCCTTTCAACTGCGTGTGCATTCGTCTGTCTTATCTCAACCGTTGGACGGCACGTGCAGCCATTGGCTTGTAAGTGCCGCACTTCCACCGACTTTGCCTGGCCTGCCGGCAGGACCTTCGGACTGCTTGCTCGCTGTGAAGCAAGCACTTGTCGAACGCAGGCTTTCTGCGACCTTCACCCTTCTTTTGTCCGACCTCTATCTCTCTCTCTCACTCTCTCTCTCTCTCTCTCAGTCTTAGTTGTCTTAGTTGTGAGTGTGTGCCAGTTGTTTCTGTCTTCTTCTGCTTGCAGCTTGGGTGGGGGCACGTTCCTCGGCCTCTGCTGTCTGCTCACCGGATGCGAGACGTTTGAGGAGGCCATCGAGCTCGCCTCGCACGGCGACAGCACCACGGTCGACAAGCTCGTTCGCGACATCTATGGCGGCGATTACGAGAAATTTGGTCTTTCTGGCGACATCGTGGCAAGCAGGTGCGCTGCGCCCCTGGCACTTCCGGCCTGACCCACCCCACGGCCTCCGACAGGCTCGGCACTCACTGGGTGCAGCCAGGACTGCTTTCGGCCCTGACCACGTCGTGCCCCACAGCAGTCCCGGATTGCGATGCATCTTGGACTGCTGCGATGGCAGTGGTGGCTTTGTAGCTTCGGTCACATGATGTCGAAGGAACGCCGCGAGGCAACGTCAAAGTACGATCTGGCGAAGGCCTGTCTGTCGATGATCACGTACAACATCGGCTCGATAGTTCGGATGACGGCCCAGAACGAGGTACGCCGTTTGCCCGCCCCCTTCTGCTCCTGCCGTACTGCTTTAGAGCTCAGCAGTGGACTGCGAATTGGGCCCCCCCCAGGGTAAATAGCAGCCTGCATCTTCTTAGTCCGAGCTATTCGACAGTGCACTTTTTTTGGCGGTTCGGCAGACTTTCATGGAGCTTTCGTCGGTGAGAAGTGAGACGTGGTTGAGGGGGGCTCGAAAGGGGAGGAGGATGACCTCACCAGCAGCCACAGCTAGTCTTTGCTCGTGCTGCCACCTGGCGGTGCCGCTGGCAGGCATGATGGGGCACTCCGATTGCTTCATACTGCTCTGGGCGCAATTTTGAGCATGCACTCTAGTCCTCCTTTCCGGTTTCTTGCTCATGAGATTAAGAGATTAAGTTTTCTGAGGGTGCTATATAAATATATTATTATTATTATTATTAGTGTGTAGACGAGGATGTCTTGGCCACTCTCTCGATGCTGAGCATGCAGCGGAAGCTCGTAGCCAGCTCGCGATGAGATCCGCACCGTGCTGTGTGCTCTTTGCACCGAGGTTGGTGCGGTGATTCGAAGAGGGTCGACATGTGAGCAGACTGCAGGCAAGCGAGACAGAATGTCTGACAGCGGTGAGCCGTGATGGCACACTAGGTGAGGCGGTTGCTTTCACGACCTCGGTCCCGAGGTCGTGGGTTCGAACCCTGCAGTGGGCGATTCTTTATTGCCACTGCAAGCGGTGGTAATAGCCATAAAGGCTCTTCTGTCGCTATACAAAAAGAGGCTGTTTAATCAGCTACGATTTTATTTATTTAGTGCGGTGAGTCGCCGTGAGACGTCCAACGAGAGGAAGGAGTGGGGGGAGACGACCGTCGGGCGGAATGCGCGTCCTCTGTCAGGAGGTCCGGAGGTATCCTTCCACACAGCCTCCACAGCCCTCAGACCAAGGGCTCACCGGTGCTGCCTGCTGTCAGCTCCGGTGCTCCGCTGGCTGCGGCACCTCGCAGCCAGTTGAAGCAGCTGTCCTTCTGGATGGCGTTTGGCTGCATCGCCAGCTAATTGTTCACTCACCTGCCACAGCTGGCTGATGATTTCAGCTGCTGTTCCTTAGGCCGATCGTTGCTGCAGTCGTGGCTTAGGATGTGGTGCAACTAAGTGTCTATATTTCTTCGAGTTGGTGGCATCACTCTAAGCTGGCGGCTATAGGTTGCCAATGCCGTCTTGCCACCTAGTGCTCGTCGTCGTGCTCCGGCGGCAGTGGTGCAGCTCGGAAGAGGTGATGGGAGAGTGCACAATTCGATTAAGTGCATCGATAGGATGCCGCCAGAGAACGACATCGAGTCTTATTCGGTGACCGTTTTGAACTTGAAATGTAGCACGGTCGGCTTAATTTCTAGAGAAGCTGCCGGTCGAAGCCGAGCCGATTCTCTATTGATGTTTTGCCCGCTAGTGGCTACCTTTGCAGCTGGGGCTCACTTGCATTGTCCACTGCCCATTGCATAAGTTGAGCAGCTGGTGTAGGGAGCAGGGAGGTCACAAGGCGTAATCGCAAAAACCCATTGACTCATGCAAATGTTTTACATAAACCTCGAACACTCGCAGGTTCAGAATCCACATCCTTCAGTTTCTCGGTGTTGTGTTCTGGAGACGTTTATGCTTTGTAAGTCCGAGTCTTTGAAAGTAAGTTACGTGGGAGATCGGCTTCGACCTATTTACTCATCCCACCACGTGCAAAGGCCCTCGTGTTACATAAAATATATGCATGCCTTCGATTTTGGCATGGGGTGCTCCTGCCTCCCTAGCCGGTGATAGATACATTGATAGACAGATAGGGAACTAGATAGATAGAGTCTGTTAAACTCGTAGCCTTAGACACTGTATCTACCTAGGCTGTCGTTCACAGCATAGAATGAGCGGCTGTACCGGCACATCATATATCCCTGCTAAACTGAAGTACACCATCTAATGCAAATCATGAATGTATTTTCTGATTTGCAGTCATGTTTATTTTTTAAATTTAGCCAAGTCAATCTGTCGACTAAATTAGTCTGCCAGATCCAACATGGGGAAATAAGTTCACCAGGAGGCCTTGAAATTAGCTGCCAACCCAGCTCGAGATACATTTTCAGGCGTGTGGGTACGACACAGCTCATACAGTGTAGTACAGGTACCGGTCGAAAGTGTTTTCTTTTGGAGAAGTGGTTTACTGCATGTATGCATAGGTGTATCGAATCGATGGATCAGGTTCTTCCCCCCCCCCTTGCCACCGCTGTGATTGGCTTCCCTGGACAATATTAAGGTTCTACCTTCTCATTTTCTTAATCTTAGGCAAGCCTCTGGCATGACGGACACAGTAGCAGTACGTGTTAACCGATGGCTTTTTTTAAGGTACACAGTGAGAAGTGGGTAGCAACACTTACTGTCTACAAGTTATTTTATTTCGAATTATTGTATACAATGCTTTCTGCTGCTTAGGTATACTAGTTTAGCTGTCTCTGAGCAGCAGGGCCAAGAATACTGAAGGCACTTTTACTTGAATCGTACTATCTCATGTGCTAAGCAAGCCTTTAACCTCTAAACCACCTAGTCAGCAGATTATATGTCTTATTTTCTTTACTTTCATCACAGCATGTGTAGCACATGCAAACCACCCAAATCCAACTACTACACAGCCATGCCCACCACTTTGCCATGTGAATTAATAAATGAAAAAAGGTTAGCTGATATAGCAGCCTCGTTTATGTAGCGGCTTGGAGCAGATTATAAAGGATCGTCCACTTGTAATATATAAATCATAATTGATTTATATAGCACCCCAAGAGAACTTAATCTCTATTCAGGTGCTTCACATATGCCTCAGGGCTCGAGCCCACGACCTCAGTCAGACCTTGGTCGGGGCGAGCACCTTAACCGCTAGACCAAACCAGCTCGGCGACTCGAACCCACGACATGGGTCCAGTATCTTGGCCCTCGGCTAAGGGGAGGGGGTTAGCCTCTTAACACGGCAAATAGAAAGATGGTAGGAAACTGTTAAACGACAATAACCTGCAGAGCTGGCTGATAAGTAGAGCGCAAGCTGTCAACCGTGTGAATTAGCATAACTAATAAAAATTAGCATAAGTGGTGTATGGTTTTGCAGCATGAGACTCCCTCGAGCAATGCATACTCACTCAGCTGACACCGCCGGTCGTTGCAGTAGAGTTCTTCACCAGTGTATTAGCAGTGCCTGTACAGCGACTGCAGTATATTGTAGACACTCGCCACCTCTCCTGTAAGCATACCCCGTTAAGGGGCTAGCATAAAGCTATTAATGGATTACATTATTCAGTGATCAAATGGACTCATCACACAAAAACATTGCTCCTGTATGATTCTTGCGAATAGAAAATACCGGAAGAGGACGGAAGTTGATACTAGTACACTCGCGAAGCCGGGCTTCACCACTTAGCTATTGCATTATCAAAAAAATGGTTTGCCTTTGTCTTATAAGCATCATCCTCGTTGCGACACTAAGACTTCTCCGTTTTTTCCGCATTGCCAATGTGTTTTGCATGCTTATAGCATAAGTTGTTCTGCTTTACTTAAACTTTCTACTTCCACGCTTCACGCTACCTTGACTGTGCTTTTGAATTACTTATGCTTCTCACTTTATATTTGTTGTTTCGTGAGATGAAGTCTGCTGATTACTGCATACAAATGGAAAGCCATTTAGACTCTTGAGTTTGCTATAAAAACATTTCCATCATAATGTCCATTCAG
This sequence comes from Cristatella mucedo, assembly GCA_009760855.2. Lineage (NCBI taxonomy): Eukaryota > Metazoa > Bryozoa > Phylactolaemata > Cristatellidae > Cristatella > Cristatella mucedo. The sequence goes on along the minus strand of WPIO01000008.1, from coordinate 11,496,672 downwards.
TCTTTGTGGAGTAACCGATGGGAAATATGCTGACATGTATACGTACTTACATGCATGCACACGTTCGTACTCATAAGCCAGGCCCTAGGTAGGTGCCACGAAAGAGATTGGTGCTATGAGGGAAGGAAGGAAGGAGATCTGCTGCTGTCACTCAGTATCCTTCACCTGTCAGTGGCAGTCTTGCAAAGGACAGCAACTCGACCCGAAGTGGTCAGTTCTTATTGGTGGTACCCAAAAATGCCGGCGCCAGCTTTTGAATTGCTGCTGGCGACCTTGTGTGATAATGGCTGCATCGTGAAGGCGTGTTTGCACTGAGTCGCTGCCTGTGTGACATCGGAAAGCGGCTCTCGTGTAGGCCGGCGAGTGAACGGTGGCACGCTGACCCGTGGATATGCCGTATTTAGAAAGCTCATATTTAGAAAGCTCTCATCAGGAGAATACTGCAAGCAGTCCTTCGCCGGACGTCGGCGGCACTAGCTGTAGCTTCGGCGGCGCTGGCAGCGCAGCACACGCAGAAGCTAGTGGCAAGCTGCGGCGCAGCACCGGACTGAGCGCCGAGCCTCCCGCCCACCCCTGCTGCCACCACCCCCCCTGCCACAGCTGCTGCGCAGTTCCAGGCAAGGAGCGAGATCAGAATCTTGTCTGCCAGGGACGCTGCCTGGCAAAGTGGTAGGCTGGGCCTTCGGGTAATGGCCAACCGTCCGTCCATGGCTACGACTGTTTCTCGGGTCGAGGAGGGTCGGGCCTAGTCATTCGATTGGACAGAGCAGATGCAACGGGTCACATCTTAGCTTTGTGCTGTACCACTGCCAATGGGAAAGTTTTTTTTTTAATTTGCCTGTGCTCACGTAATGAACTCTCCAACCGCTAAGTCGATTGCTCGTCTTGTGCAAATGCTTAGGTGCAGGCAAGCAATTGTGTGCAGCATTAATTTTTGAACTGATTGAACAGGGGAGCCCGTGTGCTGCGCTGCCGCGTGGATGCACTGCTTGATGCAGATTGCCGAATGTCACCTGTGAAGTGAAGAAGTGGTGTTGCCTGCCTGGTCACACCAATCGCGTAACGTTTCCTTCCCACGAGCGTTGCTTGGATGTGCATCTTGGCTTCGATTTTTTTATGTTGCATGAACTAGCAGTGCCAGGCTAACCGGTTTGATTAGCTGTGTGCGTGGAGTTTGACCCGAACTGTGCGTATCTGGTGAGCCGCTCTTGCCTCCTCCGCTGCACCCTGCGCGCTTACGTTTGAACAAGCAGTGCGCTCATTGAGCTGACTTTAGGCTCACCTTTCAGGGAATCGAACGAGTCGTATTCGTCGGTAATTTCCTGCGTATGAACACCATCTCGATGAAGCTTCTCGCCTACGCTATGGACTTCTGGTCGAAAGGAACGATGAAGGCACTATTTTTGGAGCATGAGGTGCGTTTTTGTGCATCTGTGCACCCTTGGGGATACGTCCTTGTCCACGGACGTCTCCTTGCCACCGCCTACCCCCCCTTCCCCCCCCCCCCCCCCGCTGGCCAGCCGGTCTCCAACTCAACCGCTGTCAGTTGCCAGGAGCGACAAACGAATGCCTATCCTCTGTCGTGTAGCAGCGCTGCAGTTGTAGCTTTTCCCCCTCAACTGCAGGGATATTTTGGAGCTGTTGGATGCGTCGTGCACTTGACTGGATCGGTTCCACCGTGAGGCATCACCGTCGACTGAATAGTAGGTGCCACGTCGTCGTGGGGACACTGACCAGATATCGCCACGACGCTTGTCTGGGCAGCGCCCTGTGGAAGTGCCAGCAAGGAGCAGATACAACGACTTTAGTTCACAGTGTAAATTTTGAGGCTGCTTAAATCTAGTCTTCCCAGACACGAAATCATTCCTGCACCGTTTAGCAAACCTCTCAGCGTAGCATACAGCACCTAGTTTCTATTTCTTGATGGTCAAGACAGGTATCTAAGCAGGTATGCAATGTCACAGCTTGTTTAGGGTCGTTCCACACGATTTGCTACCACTGAGCGTCTGATCTTATGTATGCCGATTTCTGTCGGCATGCCTCTAGCACAGATGTATGTCCGTCTTCATTGCTCTGTCGCCTATGCACACGTGCCCGTATTCAGTTTGATGTATATCTACACGTACACTTCTGCCACACGTAACTGTCATTTAAGATGATTGCAATAAACTTGCAAAATCTCGACATACGTTCTTGGGCCTGACCCCTGGGGTTGGCAGCTGGACTCTCCCTTCCCGACGAGTCCAATTGATTGCAGACGTTCAAGGAACTAGTATGCACATCGTACCAAGAGTGGTTCGCTTCCTTCGTGGCAGGCTGTTCCAACTCTTTCTTGCATGTACGACCACGGTGACTTCGAGTAGATCGGCACGATACCAACTCGCAGGAATCTGTGATTCGGCTCCAAGTCGCTGGCTGGCGGCCGTCCGCATAGATCAGAGGTACGCTGCTGTTGAGGCTGCTGTACGTTTCGTGTGCACCTCATCAGCAGAAAACTCGCCTACCATCCATCCATGCAGAAGCAGGTGGCATCACGACCTTTTTCATCCTGCACTTCAATGACAAACGTTTGTAGTTTTTGGTCGCACAGCAGAGAGCCAGCCGATGCCCAACACACGACAGTTTATTCCCAACACACGGAGCCCTAGAGTGCACGGCTCCCCTCAGCCCCTACTCTCACACGACTCCCCTCCCCTGGTCCACTCCGATGACTCCTCGACCGAAACTGTGCACCGGCCGACTCAGATGGTGAATCCACCAGCTGGTCCATGCCACATCAAAGGCGGACCACAGCAGTGCACTGGCCGACCCTGATGGTGAATCCACCATCTGGTTACCGGCCTGTATCCATACCACATCACAGCCGGACCACAGCTGTGCACCGGCCCCTCTCGGTGGTGCTTTTAACAGCTCACCAGTGGCTTATCAGAGGAGCCTGCATACAATACATACATACGAACTACACGCTCCCTTGACCTTAAGGTCACAAGTCAGGAGCCGGCATACAATACATACATACATACGTTCATACGAACTACACGCTCCCTTGACCGTAAGGTCACAAATTCACGCTCCCTTGACCTTAAGGTCACAAATTTGCAGCACCAACACATGTAGCTGCAAGGTACAGAGCAGCAGTGAGCTAGCCTATTCGGTCAGGACATAGTCGTCGTACCGGTGTGGAAGTGTCACAGCACGCCTGGGCCGCTGTACTGGTTCTGCTCTGTCCCCTTCAGGTGCAGGGGGCGCCTCTTCCTGCCCTGGTACGAGACGCAAGTCGGACACGTGGCGACACACACCGTCGATCTCGATTCCCACGCCCTGGCCCTCACTGGTTACCGTGCCCTCGGGCCACTCGGTCGTGCAACGAGCGCCGGCATGCTTCACAAAGACTCGCTGGCCGACCGCATATTGAGCAGTCCTCGGGCCCTGATCTGTCTGTGCTCTGAAGAGGGGGCTTTTCCACTCATAGGAGAACAGCCTTCAGCAGGGCACCGATTCCTCGTGCAACCCGGCTGTTGGTGAGATGTTGTACCAATACACCATCATCAGGACGTTCTTGCCCGTGCAAGCTGCCATTCCCTTGATGGTCCTGTGGTTTCGCTCAACGATGCCGTTGCCGGAGGGTTTATAGGCGCAACGGTATATGGGCTCCACGCCCCAACGGTCGCAAAGACCGCGAAGAGCTGTTGAGCGAAAGCTCGCACCGTTATCCATGAGCAGCTGCTGCGGAGGGCCACGCTCCCTAAAAATTTCGCCCAGATGTTGCACCAAAGAGTTTTCTCCCTCGTCGGGTATTCGCCTCCAAATAGCGAAACGGCTCGGTCCGCAATCTACCACGGTCAGATATTTTTGGCCCTTGAAATGTGTTACGTCGCAGGCCAGGCGCTGCCAATTCTTGCTTACATCCAGCACGCCTGGACTCCATGCGATTGGTGCAGGATCGATCGACTTGCAACGAGGGCAAGCCTTTACGACGGCTTCGACGTCCTTCCGCCGGATAGTAGCTTTCGGGTGGCACATTCTGGCAAGGTACAGTGTCCTGTCAACTCCAAAGTGGTGAAGGCTATGGAAACTCTTTAGGTCGACGCCGATTGCCGGCGAAGACGCCTGCTCTGGAACAGCGAGACAGCTTACATTCGCCCTCATCTATTTCTGAGCGACGCGGGTCTGCTGGTCGGCTTTATTGTTGGATGATCGCACCAGGACTACGGAAGCCTTCAGTCCACACTCTGACACTGTTTCGGCTATCAGCGCTAGCCTGCGTTTGATGAGCGCCTCTACCATGCCGTGGGCTCGTACAGGCCTATCTCCAACCAGCAGTGACTGTAGCCATCCGTGAACAGTTGCTGAATCTGTTCGGATCTCTACCTGCCGTAATGACCAAGCAATGGCCAGATTGAGGCCCTTGATGATAGCTTCCAGCTCAGCAAGATTGATGTGGGCTACGTCGTCAGCTTTTCGCAGCCAGGAGGCATCCTCGACGATTCTTCTCCTATATCCAGGCATGTGCCAATAGCAAGGCTGCTGTCATCACAGCAGAGGATGCCACTATCCAAATTCGGCACATTCCAAATGCCTGAAACGGGATCGTCGGCATGCAATCGCTGCATCAATTCACTCGCCATGGCTATGACATTTTCACTCACGACTGAGTCCCAACCGACATCGCCAGCGGCTCGCTTTAAGTAACTGCAGGCCGGGCGAAGCCAGCCTGCAATTGGGAAATGCCCGATCAGCTGACCGCACCACGAAAACAGCTGGCGTCGCGATGGGTCATTGGGCAATGTGCTTACCACGTTATCGCGGCGCCAACGAAGCTCCTCACCTTCCTTTGGCCTGCATACGCGAAGGCCAAGGACCCTTCCGCCAGCGAGGCTTTCCGGCGGCTTAGCCTCCAAGCCAAATGTTTGTAGCAAGTCGATCACCTCACCATTCGAGACGACGCTGTTATTGACAACAATATCGTCGACAAACGAATCGGTACCGGTACGAACTCGCTCATTCATGGACAGGACCTTTGTCAGAATCGTGGTCATTATTTTCGGGGCGACATTAAGTCCGAAACCTAGTCGTGTGAGGCAGTACCGACGGCCTTTGTACTCCACGACTTGATACTGCCAGAGAGCTGGATCAACATGTACCTGCAAGTATGCTTTTCGCAGGTCAATTATGCTCACGCGCTCGCCCAGCCGTCGCCACACTCTGAGCTTAGTGCTACACACATCGCCGCCAGCCGTGTGACTTGAGATAAACTGATTAAGTTCTCGGTAGTCCATCACGGGCCTCACTTTGTCCTTACTTGCCTGTACGACGGCCATTAGAGGGATCAGGCCACCACAATGACCAGCGAATGGCTGCAACCAACCTTCCTTGATCCACTCTTCCACCTCCTTTTCGTAGTCGGCACGAATGTCCTCTTCCACATGGTATGAAGCGATATGGTTCGTCAATTGGGGGACGACACAGCGATTCGTCCACTCCCACTTGACTGACCAACGCCCCTGATGGAATACCGCCTTGAAGTCCTTGTCCTCAATCAGTACGTCAGCGGCCGACGATGCTACAGCCCATTTGACACTAGGAGACGCCACCCACTACTGCTGCCTCCGAACGGTGTGCTGGCTCTGGAATTCCCCTTTGGCACATGAACTCAACATGACCAGCGGAAGGACCGATAATCACGCCGCCTAGGAGTTCAATAGCATCCATACCGAGTAGTAATAATATAATAATAATAATAATATTGCACTTGATAAAGCGCTCTCAGAGAACTTAATCTCTTTCTAGGCGCTTTACATTTGCTGCAAAGTGATACGCAATAGAATAGTAAGTAAAATCATGCTTGAAAAACAAACAAAATGAATAACATGGTTAGGGGTTACATGCACTGGGTCAGCAACCCGAAACCAGGAAGGACGTCTGAAACAAGGCAGTCCAGTACTATGGTCCGTCCACAGAGGGCTACCGTAGCGACGCACGTGGACTCGCAGACAGCCGTGGCTCCATTCATCATCACGACCTCCTCGCACGCTCGCCTCACCCTCGCAGGGTCCGCAAGCGTCGCCGAAATGATGGACCTCGAGCACCCAGTATCCACGAGCGCAGACGCCTTGGAGTTTTCGATGAGGACACGTACCGATGGAAGGCGTGCCATAACGGAGGGGAAAGCACCGGCGCAGTAATGCGTGCTCTCCCCTACTCGTTTTTTGGCCAGTTTGGTACGACGGCCCGATCCGAGCAGTTAGCAGCGAGATGTTGAATGCTCCTACAGACGTAGCAGTCTCCCGCGACCACGGCGCGCCGCTTTAGAAGGACAATCACGGCTTAAGTGCCCGATAGCCTTGCACAGGAAACACACAACATCTCTGTTAGTCGGTGCCTGGGGAGGCCATACCGAACGAGAACCGTATGCGAAGCAACTTTATGCCGCCTTCGGAATGCTGACGCGAGCCTTTACTATGACGCGAGCCTTCTCGACAAGAACATCCGCAGGCATTTCCGCGAGGTTGCATGAAGCTTGGAGGTGCCTCTTTGCGGCCTCCGGCAGCCCAGCGACAAAGGCGCATTTGACAAAATCACCGGCCACCAGCCTAGCCAACCGATTCAAGTCCGCCCAAAAGCCATCCACATTTTCACCTTCAGCAAGGCGACGTGAGGCGAATTCCTCGTAGGCATCGAAGCGATTCGGCGAGAATGCTGCCAGCAGCGCTTTTCTTACCGTGGCGTAGTCTTCCTTAGCCGCCTCGGGGACGCCATCGTAGACGGCATATGCCACACGTGTAAGGAATAGCGGTAGGAAATTTTGCAAGTCATCAACTCCTTGCATCTTGGCCAATCTTTCGAACCGATTTAGCCATTCAGCGAAGTCTCCGCTGCCGTCGAATTGCGAGATTTTTGCTTCCATCAGTTGTACTTTCAGACTCATCTTTATATGGACCGCACAAATAGCTTGTAGTTTTTGGTCGCACAGCAGAGAGCCAGCCGATGCCCAACACACGACAGTTTATTCCCAACACACGGAGCCCTAGAGTGCACGGCTCCCCTCAGCCCCTACTCTCACACGACTCCCCTCCCCTGGTCCACTCCGATGACTCCTCGACCGAAACTGTGCACCGGCCGACCCAGATGGTGAATCCACCAGCTGGTCCATGCCACATCAAAGGCGGACCACAGCAGTGCACTGGCCGACCCTGATGGTGAATCCACCATCTGGTTACCGGCCTGTATCCATACCACATCACAGGCGGACCACAGCTGTGCACCGGCCCCTCTCGGTGGTGCTTTTAACAGCTCACCAGTGGCTTATCAGAGGAGCCTGCATACAATACATACATACGAACTACACGCTCCCTTGACCTTAAGGTCACAAGTCAGGAGCCGGCATACAATACATACATACGTACATACGAACTACAACGTTAAAGAGGTTACAAGCACATGCGGCTTCGCCCGGCTAAGTATCAAAATGTGCAGCAGCCACCAGTGCTAGAGCAGCTCAGCAGCACTGCTGAAATGCGTTGGAGCACTGATGATGGAGCAGAGGTGCCTGTCCTAATTTAGTCCTGCATCGTCATCCCAGAGTACGTTTTACTTCAAGCTACCCTAATCCGTGGATAGCTATGCCACCCTAGTCAAACTAAGTGCTTGGGGATAGAAACGCGAAGGACTTGCCGAAGCTCGAAAGACATGTAGGGTTGTTGTAGATAGATGCCACCGACGTGATTCAGTGCCACCAGGTCTAGCACTACCTAGCTGCATGGCCAAGTGGAAGCACACTGCCGATACCACGATCGGAAAGTACATCGGGCATGACTTGGGCAGGGTGTTGAGCATGCTAGGGCAAGCCGAGGCAAGGCATCAGACCTCTCGGTAAAGAAAGAGAAAGCTGCAGACATATTTGGCACCTGCAAAGTCAACCATTTTCACTGTGGAGTTTCGAAAGCCGACAAATCTTTTAGTTCAGAACAATCTTGTACAGGACCCGTAGGTGACTAAACCATGATGACCAGACGTTTCGGTCTCATGCCGATGGAGCATCGTTGCTTTCGAATCGTCAGCCCAGCCGGACTGAGCTCTGATCAAATTTTTTCGTGTTACCACTGTTTCTCTCTCGATCGAGATTGGGTATAAGGTATACGTATATCGGTAAGCCAATGGAAGCCTTCGTCATCCAGCTGCTAGCATTAAGCATGCACCCACTTTTCAACCGACTTGTTCATCACTAATATTTCGATCACCTGCTTCTGTTCCAGTGTTTCTTCCTTGTCACACTAATTTTATTTAAGCATCATTCATTTTTATATCTTGGAATAAATCCATTGAATTATCAACATAGAAATATTCACGCAAGCAATGGTCTACCGAATGAAGCCGTTGCAGCATAGCTATTGCAGCAGCCTCGAACCCATAGCTTTTGACGCAGCAATAGTACTAGCATAACCTTCACATCGATGCAACCTACTCTCACTGCCAAGCTTTTCCAAATATATGTAGTGTATCTTACTTCTTTAGCCAACTGTCCTCTTCTCAAGTGAGTTTTACTAATGTAACCACCATATAGCGTAGCACATACTTTGCTCTTTGTGGGGTTGGGGGAAATGACTCAGCAGCCTGGGAGACCAAAGGCTCGAGGGCTACGAGGGCTCAGACTGCCTAACCAGCTGCAGGCTCTCCAGCGTTGGAGGGGCCGACAAGGGTTCTGAGCAAATGACTCGGCAGTCCGGCCCAAAATCCATCCATCCATCTACCACAAACTGCCGACAGCAGTCGGGCAGGTTCGGAACGGAACTTGGCTCAATAATGCAAAAACAATGCACGCATGGAATATTAGTGCTGCCGAAGGAGTCCAAGGGGCAAAGGGCTACATTCTTCGACACGGGCAGCCGTCTGGAGTGCATAGAGTGGGCGTGGCCGGCGTGGTTTCTGAATAAAGTTCTTGGTGTTAGAGCCAGGAGACTTGTTGCTCGGTCGCGCTACCCGGCCCGACGACATTTCGTGCGGAGGGCTATTGTACTCCGATCAAGGAAAGGGAGCTAGCCGTTCACCACAATCTCATTGTTTTCTTTTAAGTTCGATTCTGAACGAACAACCGGCTGGTTTCAGTTTGCTCACTCAGCGAACCAGCTTTTTCTTTATCTCGTTTTATGGATATAAGCATGCTCTTGCACTGCACCAACAAAGAAGAATGATAAAAAAGTTTCGTAGCTTAATCTGTTCGATGACCTGCGAGGTACAATTTCAGAGCATCCACGACCCACAACTTGGATATTGAATAAATCGTATATTTACTGGGCTCCTCTTCCAGCCCTATCAGTTTCCTTTCTGGACAATCCTGCAATTTATTTGCTACTTAACTCCTAAACTGTTCTCCTACTGCACGGGCATGTTACTTTTTCCGCTTTGGGCCGTCAGCTGATCGCACTGAGCCGCTCAAGCTCTTCGAGTACGTTAAAGAAAACTGTCCAGTATAATAACTACCCGCGTAGTGTTTTGTATTTGTGCAGCTACATAAGGGGATATGCTATGTCAATTAGGTTAGGTTAAATACGATTACTTGACTCCATGCCCGGTGGCAAAACTGCTAGCTATTAAGTGCTGTATCTGGAGCAACTAGCTCGAACAATTTCGAATAGCAAATTAATTGTTAATGGTGACGGTAGCCCCTACTTCGGTGTTCATGCATGTGCTGACTGTAAAGATAACAGATAAATCCTTTCCAAAAAGTCGGTCTATCTAGCACGAGAAATATATTCCGGAGTAGCTCCATTTTAGGCCACTTCATTCTTTGGCTCCAGACTATCTCTCAGATCTACTCCCCCACCAGGCCAAGCATAGTACCACCCGCTTTTCGGAATCCAACAGTTTACCAATACCTCGTACAAACCTCAAATCCTTTGGAGACCGTGCATTTAGTTTGTATGCTCCCAAAGCCTTGAACTAACTCCCCACTTGCGTTAGAACATTCCCTGACTTGACCACATTTAAAAAAACTTGAAGATACACATATTCGGGACAGCATTTAGTGGGTCCCTGTGATTCGTCATTTTCTGATTGAAGTCCCTGCGATTCGTCCTTCATGTTCTTATGCGTGCTGACACTGTGCATGCTGCCACTAACCGCATTTGCCTGCCGACCCTGTGCATGTCACCCCTAACCATGTTATTCATGTTGTTTATCAAGCATGGTATTACTCACCATTCAATCTCGTTTCCCTTTGCAGCAAATGTAAAGCACCTAGAAAGAGATTGAGCTCTCTGAGGGCGCTTTTTCAAGTGCATTAATATTATTATTAGCTGTAATTTTAGGCATGTCTATAAAAACTGACAAAAAATTGTTCAGGAGATCAGCATTGCTTCGACTTCAGTATTACTGATGAGAGTGCACGACCAACATTTTTTTTCCGGAAACTAAGACTAGAGGCCGAAATGTACAGATATCCACTAAATGCGGCTGCACCGTCAGAAAGATTATAGTTAGTTACAAGCCTTTAAGTGATCAATTAGTCCTCGAGAACTTGATCTACTGAATGAGGACCAATACCGAATATTACAGTGGTAGCAACTCAACTCATTTTGAGTGACGAAAGATCAGGTTTCATTTATTGTCCTGGCTAAGCTTAATGGCTTAATTTATCTAGGTAGTTGAACTTGAGTGCTGTAAATCAGCCAGGCTATGACAGTTGCTAGAGAGTACTAACAATTTTCTGAGTTATTTCCAATAGGAACCGCTTGTCTTAAAACCTATGGCTTAGATATTATGAAAAGAAGATCTGAAGTGATTAGTAAGTTGTCATGCCTCGTTCGTGGACAGATGCAGCCTCACGCCAAGAAATATACACCGTGTCTGAGCCAGGGGGGCAGGGGACAGCTGCCCCACCCCCCATAGTGTGCACAGGAGCAGCTGTACGGGGTAGCAAAGATAGCGATATGCTCAGTGAGTTTTAACTAAGGCGCCCTGAGCAACCTGGGGAGCCAGGAAGATCTGCTGAGATCCGTCAGTGAAGTCGAAGCAAGCGACGGGGCTAATCCTACAGGGAGATCTACTCGAGACAATAAAAACCTGGAGCTAGATGCGACCAAACGGACAGACTGGGAAGACAGTTCTGGGAAGCAGGCCAATGAATATGCTATATTAAGGGAGATACTAAGCTGGTAGGCAAGCGTAAGAACGCCAACATATGAGGATTTAATGCGAATTAACTAGATATATGATCCTAAGAATGGTCACCAATAATTGGGTCCGAGAGAATAACAACCACGTGTGAGTTCGCAAGTTGCAACGGGACTGGGAATACACGTAGGCCTCCTTGGAGAGTTTGGGGCTGCAGCCTCAGTAGCTAAAACGAGAGACTAAATCCACAGCGAAGAAAAGCCAAGTGTTTGACCTCACAGCTGTGTTCCAGTGGCTACTGTGCAGTATCTGTTGTGCTGTGCCGGTCAGCCTTCTGGGTCGGGACCATCGCTTGCAGATTGCCGGCTCACAGAAGGGTCGAACTGGGATTTCGGGGGCTTGTTCTGCTTTAACTAGTCGGGCCTGATCGAGATGCATGAAGTGCTTGCGAGGGCTTGTGACTCGCTACTAATAGGCACATGTGGCTGCCGATTTTCGGCTCCATGTTATGACCGCTCGTGTACTTTAACTACACAAAAGAGCCCCATTTCAGCCTCTCAGCAGAGCACCGAGGGACAGACACTTTCGCGGTTTCACCTAGTCGGACGCCACCTCGTACCGTCATCTGGTCAGCGTTAGAAAGTCCATCTGTGGGATGTCTCGGTCTGGGAATCAGCCGGGAGCACATAGAAGCTGTCATGGAATGACAGCAGAAGCAGCCACCACCAGCTTTATTCCTCGCGATACAAACAATCCTCTTGAGACAGCAGCCTCACAAACTTACATTGAGAATTGGATTCGGCACAGAAGAACATCTGGACACTTCCTGATCTTGCAGTCACATTTGCAGGGTCCAGTCGAGGCCGGCTATGACCAACTGTACAAGCTGTGGTCACTCAATCCTGATACTGCTACTGTCAATCGCTAACGCTGAACGTGCGGTCAGAAGAATTAAACTTAACAAGACTCACCTTCGAACAAAGATGTTTTTGGACTATATTAAGAAAACGGCAATGACGCTGATGAATGATAAGATCAGCACAAACTTTCAATCGCCGTGCAGCCGTTGCTCGCGTGTCGAATACAAGATTTTCGATTTCCACCTGTTTATCATTGTCGGCAGGGCTTGCCCCACCTCAAAATCCTGGCTCTGCCACTAAATATATAGGCACAAAGCACATCAACCTATAATCACATCAAGTACATTATTATCATTGAGGTATGGGCAACGATGATAGCTCTTGCGTTCTGCTATCACCGGCACCTTAGAGTACATCGGGTCTGCTCCTATGACTTGCTAGCCATATTTCGAGGGGCAAGTTCCACCAAAATCCAGAGTAAATAAGGTCTAGCACTTACATTTGTTTCGCTTGTGGTAAAGCCTTCAGTTCCGGAGGTGCTACACCTCGTTCGAAATTACGTTTTATGTCAGAAGTGCTATACGACCAGAATATCCAGTTATTGGTGACAGCCCTGAAAATCAGGGCACCTTAATCAGACAGGCACAGTCACAGGAGTATGAGCAATTGACTACAGGTTGCTGACAAAATAAGGCTTTAAGTACTGATATTGCGATCTGTAATATAGTAATAAATTATAGCTACAAAACGGCAGCTCCCTATACAGCAAGCACATGGGAATTACACAAAATATGACAGTGGGGGCAGTTCCCGATAGCCACGTGGGGGAGCAGGCCAGAGGGAGATGCACCTGCATGCAGCAGAAGGCTGGTGCCAGGCACGGGTGTGCACACTTTCACAGCGACACGTCGCAGCCCGTGAGGTCACGGCTGCGATGCAGATGCCTGGCCAACAAGCAGCACGGTTGCCAACGGAAGTCAACCACCTTGCGGTGCACCAGCTCGACTCGGCATGGCTTGCTTGACTCTCGTGCCACATCACAGCTTCCGGGAAAAACAGCGTGCAACTTTGAGGCAATGTCAGCGCACATGATGTGACTAAGCACATAAGATCTGACAGTGATCTCTACGACAACGAGCAAGGTGGGCTGCAAAAAATAGCTGCATCACGCAGAAACGGCGCGCAGCAAACTGAGATGGCCTTCGGAAATATGGTTCGAAAAAGGGTTAGCCATCTGCTTCCACTCAGGCAAGACGTTCAGCGGCTCTACTGATGACGACGGCAGCCTAAGATGCAGCAAGCGCAAGCCGCATCCCATGCCGCCGCTGTAGGCATCAGACTTAGCCAGTCGCACTACTCAGCTCGAGGCAGCCGACGAGGTTCTGCCAATACTGGAGCAGCACTAGGGTAATTGCCAATCCGAAATGACCGCGGGGAGTCCAAAGTAACTTGCCGGCATGGTGCTCAAAGCGGTGGTGTTGCTTCAAGGTGCGAATCAGCAGACAGATAGCTGACAAGCAGCTTCCTTCTAAATCACGAACACACCCAGCAAAGCAAACTCGTCTCTTAAGTGACCTCATGAAAGTGACATGTGATCAGGGTGGCCATCGCCTCGAGCGAAGCGTCCACGGCCCTCGTCACGGTGACACGGTTCCACCAGCTTCATCTAGATCGGCGGACCGTTTACCGCTGCGGCTTTGAAAAGCTTTCTTCCACGATGGCACTCGCCTGAGTCGGCTCCCATCGGCCTAAATCGATCGATGCCACGTTCCACGTCGTATGAACCTCGGGTGTGCGTGCGTCATAAATGCCACTCGCTAGCTTTTAGCTTTGGAAGTCTTAGAGGAAGCGGGCGCAGCAGAAGCCTTCAACAAAAGAAGCCAAGCAAAAGCGAAATAAAGTGCCATCGAACATAAGTCATGCGAGGCAAAAGCCACGATGCACCCAGCCCGGCTCTACGAGTCACACCGCTGTGCTAATAGCCGTCGGCAAACGATAGATGAGCAGGCCGACACATGCTGTCGACACGAGCTGGCAGAATATGAAAGCGAAAGCCATCACTACAAAACCAAAGTTAAGCCTGCTTAACATAATAACCCAGCGCTGCCTAGTCAAGGGCTGTTAGACAAAATCAAAATCAGGGTAACACTAGCCTAGAATAGCGATAAAACTTTATTGATCGCACGAAGAACCCTAAGTGTAGCTAAGGCTGCGAGCAGAGAACTGGGTGGATATACTCAGACAGCAAGGGGGGGGGGGGCAACTTGTTGCAGCAAGGCAGGATGGAAGGCAGACCCATAGAACCAAGACACAGGCACTAAACCAAAACATGTCCGCTTTTTTGAGATGACAGCAAGCGCACATTAACATCTAGTCGGGTCAATTAAACCACGCACGAATCAAAGCTTTCCCACCCACGCTTAGCCTAGCCGGAAAGAATATGCTCTCAAGAGTATGCGTGGCTAAGGTAACAGGCGAGGCAGCGACAGCGTACCAAAATGCTCAACGCCATATGCATTGCGAGTGAACTTGGTACCCAACTTGAGATGTAAAACGGTCTGTGCTGCAGGGTTTGTACCGTGTTTAAACGCATTGTGCATGAGCTGGACTCGGAGCAATCAATAGCTTCTTAAACCAACGACTTCTTAACGGCACAGGCACGACTGTCGACTGCGAGCAGTCAATTCAGTGCTAGCAAATCGGCATCCCTCCTCTCTTCTTCCCTACCTCTGGCCAAACGGCAAGAGCTCAGCTTTGCGGAGCCCGTGGCACGCAGTCAAACTCTCCCACATTTTCAGCTTTGACCCATCAACCAGTACCTGATGCACGGCCGATGGCACGTGTGTGATCTTGAAATGCCCTGCGTTCACCGAAGGTGAGATATTTCAGTCACAGCAGGGTGATACAGTCCAACATATTGAACCTAACCTAATGACGAGCAGCCGACTGTCGAACCGATAGATCTGCAGCAGGCTCAAGCCTAACTGCAGCACAGCAGACTACCGGAGTTTGGCTAAGGCGAACCTGTGCAACGGCCGTGCAAAGACTGGTTTCAACACACAGTGCCGTGTCTGTCGCCCACACACACGAGCGGCTAGCAGGACGTAAGTCAGGCAGGCGGTCGGCCTCTTTATGCGCTGCCCGCTTATACAGGGGCAGGCAAATCCAAGCACCGAAACCTCCCCCCCCCCACTGCCACTTTGACCATAGCGAATACGTTGGCCTTGACTCAGCAAACGGCTAGTCAAAGTACAGCAGCTGATAAGAGGCTGATTGATCGATGGCTGCCTGCTCTCCGTGACTATTGTTTGTCTATGTCGGTCTCAGGTTCTTCTGGTGCATAAAAGAAACGAGTGAAGTGCAAAGCTAAGATGCTGAAAGCGGCAAGTGCAGTAACCACAGGAGCAGCAGCCGAGCCAAAACCAACCCCGATCGAAGTCAGAGCAGTATGCTGGGCACAACGTCAAAATATTTGTTGGAAAAATTCATATGGCAAGCCTAGGGCATAAGTCGAGAGTCAAGAAGACACTGAGTTTTGCCACACCTACCTGCCGCCCCCTGCCACTAGAGGCAGGGCCGGTAGCACGCAGCCAGGAGAAACCGAGGCATTGGTGCGTGTCAATAGATGCCATGTGGACTATACTGTAGTCAGTGATGGACCGCAAAGCCAATAAGCGCAGCACACATCTGCCAGCCGATCTATTACGGTAGCACGAGAACGTTCAACCACGGGCACACGCACGCGGTACTACTAAGGGGACTAAAAGAGTAAAACTGGCAGCCGTGCTTTTAAATTGCCCCGCAAACGTTCAGCAGGAGCTAAACTATGTGCACCCACAGAGCACAAGCAGCGGGCAACCATCATGACGTCGGACTTACTGCGGTCTGACGGTCAGTGCCAGACCTCAGTAACTTGTTGAACTCTGTTTCCAGTAATCTCTTGGCCTACAATGAGAAAGCAAGCCCCAAGTTCGTGCAGGCTTGTATGGGCGGATGACATTGGGGCGACAGCACAGTAGCAGCAACATTACACAGACGAGCAGACCTGGTCGTTGGATGACGGGATTTGGAGGATGAGTGCCAGAGTGGTGTGGTCTAGCGAGTCGTCGAGAGCGATCACGGCTCCGTGCACTCCGGACTCGCGGAGGCACGAGGCATGATCTCGCGACAGACCAATAGATTCAACCCATTGCATCACCCTCTCGTTCGTCCAAACGATGACGTCTGGAAAAAAGTAAGCATCGATGTGAGTGCCTAGGCGAACAAAAGTCTCTGTGCAGCATTATATGGCTTCAGATACATGCCGGGGGAAGAGCACAGCCGTTGAAAAACTGCTGTGCTACACGGCAATGCCGAAGTGAGAACAGTTTTTCCTTGCCCGACTTGACAAGAGCAACACGACACACACATACGCATGCACACATACATACGCATGCACACATACATACGTATGCACACATACATACGTACACACTAACACAAAATTGTGCACTTGCACTAATGAGAAAATCAAGAGTAGGCAGAGCACAGCACCTTTGACCTCACTTATCTCCAAACGTGGGCAGATCGAGTATGGCTGAAAAACAAGGCTTTAGTTCGACTGGGGCAGGTGCAGGGGCACAGCAAGCAGGAATGCAAAGTCAGTTACCTTGGGGTGCAATCAAGGCTTGTCTTACAATTAATTTCCAGTTGGGGAAAATGCTCTTCGTATCGATGATGGAACACCAAACCTAAGTTCTGCATACAGGACAGTGCTTTGAGTTTGAAGTTCGAATACACAAGAGTCCCAAAGATCATCTACTGCTTGGTGCCGAGTACCTTCCACGACCAATTACTTTCATTCACACCAATGCCCGCCTTAAGGTGCTTTAAGAATGCCGTATGACTGTCGTCTTAATCAGAGTTGTGGCCAGCTATGCTAAGCAGTCTAAAGAGCTGCTCTTATCAAGTCGAGGCAACTTATGCCTTACATTCTACCTCAGCAATTTACTAATTCTAATCCTGGAACGTTAAGCTTAGGACAGAGTAGGTTATGCTCTCTCCCCTTCAAGCGCCATAAACTACAGGAGAGCCAAGCCACCGACCTTAAAGGTGCAGGGGCCATACGGTGATCTAGAGAGATACCAACCAGGTTCACACCATGGTCTGACTCGCTTTTTGCAATCAAGTCCACCAGCAGACTCAGGCTATGCATTGTCAAATAAACGTTATGCGTGGCACTAATCGTGAGCAGTATTCTCAAAATGAAAAAGTAACAGGCAGAAGCATGCTTTGCACTCACTAAGTTGAGGCTCCAAAGCAGGTAAAAGTCACAAAATAGAAAAACGGGCTTCGTGGGTACAAACAGTTACGAGCTCTTTTTTCCGAAGTTAAATAAAAGAATAACCCAGGTCGACGATTCTTCATAGTAACTCAAAGCAAGCACGAAATGCAGCCATATTCAGTTCGGCAAGCTGAACAAAAACGCCTTCAGTAGCCGTTAAGGAGAGCATCTGCACAAAACGAGCCGAGTTCAACTCCATTTCGACAAGCAGTTAAAAAAAGCTACAGCACGAGAGAGGTAGCTTCTCAGCTGGCACATGCCACATTCGATCTCAAAAAGTATCACGAGGCCGAACGTGGGCAGTCGATAACTTTGACAGCTAATCAGTGTAAAGAGAGTCGATCACAGGCCATATGATTCGGCACCTCATCGAGCAAAAGTACACTACTTAAAAAAGCAGAGAGGGAGACCGAGACAACAGGCCGAGCTGGATGCAACTACGATGGACTCATCGCAAGAGAAAAACTCGAGCCACATGCCTCTGCCACCCTGCCATCATAAAAAAATTCCATAAAAGAAAGCTCCAGACAAGCGACTTGGGTCACTTGCTGTGACATGCCGACCACACCAAGAATAAACGTTTTGTGCAATAGCATCATCCCAGGCTAATCATCTCACGGTAAACTGCCAACAAGAATGAAACCTGCAGCTGCTACCTTCGAGCACTCAAATTAGGCAGCCAAACGAATACGCTGCCCAAATTTGCAAAGGTTCTGCTTTGGCTAAGGAAAAACCCAGGTGCAATGACCCTGCGGATAGCTTGAGAGAGGAAAAACAAAGCAATGCTACGCAGCAGAAGACTACAGACTGGGGGATGGCGACGGGGGGGGGGGGGCAGCAGCAGCAGGACGAATCGATACATACCAGTATTGCTCTGGGCAGACGCCTGGCGACGCCTAGCCAGCTCGTGACGATCGTAGTTGACCCTCTTTAGGCAGCTAGCGCCGTGCTGCAGACTGGCACGGTGCCGTGCGTCCACCAGTTTAAGATGCCCGCGTAAGTCCTTCTTGGTGAGGTGATCGAGCATGCGCGCATCCACAAGGCACTCCATGAAGGCGGCGCGATACTGCGGCAGGCCGAGCGATGGCAGCCATTCGTTGCCAATCCACTCGTGTCCCATCTCGCCAAACGCCAGAGGCTACAGAACATAATAATAATACTACATTTGTACAGTGCCCTAAAAGATCTGAATCTCTTTCTAGGCACTTTACATATGCTGTATAGAAAGTATTACCACATGATTGGTGGTAACATCATGGAGAGCATCCGTGAAACGACTGCACAGAACCAGTCGTTATGGCTATTGAAATCCAAGGAAGTTTAGCTGGCCTTGTGTTGGGTGTCATAATGTTCTTCATTTCAGAAATATGCTAATCGCTTTGCCACGTGTGCCGTGCATTCATGCACGAGCACAGAAACGCGAAGATAAAGACGCACACATGCATGCGAGCACACACACGGGCATACCTGCACAACACCGTAAAATCATGTACAGCACTCAAATCGAGCAAAGACACAGTTCGGGCCGACAAAGAGGTAGACCAGAGCTCACAAGGGTCTACGGTATTCTAAAGTAAGATTGTTTTCACTTTTAGAGGCTTGAGAAGCCATGCTCAATTGCTAATGGGGGATCTCAGGCAAGAACATGCCCACCGGAAGAACACCACGTGACTTTCCTGCTAGTAATGAGGCATGCATTTTGCTGTACCACGAACCGACCTCAAGCGTGAACTAGTCTTTTCCATGATATGGGTAACTGTTCCTTACAAGCACCCCAACAGATTGTGAGCAGGTTTTGGAAGTAAACTATTATAATATTTCAACAACTTTACACGAAAGGCATCTAATCTTCCTATAATAACTTCTGGGAGGCTCTCGTCACAACCAAATCATGTCAACAGCAATCGATCTCAGAGTCGTGTGTAAAGTCTGCTACTTGGTTACCGTATGCGTACCAAAAGCAGCGTATGCTTTGAGTGTGTTACACAACACTCTCTTGTGTAACATCACATAGTCGTTGTGGCTTTACAGAGTTACAGGCAGAGATACACAACAATTCTGCAAATTAGCAAACTAGCTGTAAACAGCAAACAAAATCTGTCCGGTTCTTTATCCATCTACTCGTTTCTGGAAAAAATTCTTCTCTAGCCTGTATACACCAACGATATAGGCATCACAAGTTGCATAATGCTTGCATTTACCGACATGGATTCAAGGTGCTTTTCAATAATCATGCACAGCTTGTTACTCTTGCAATTGATAGCATTATAGCTGCTGATCTTCAAATCTTTATAAAGTATGCATTCTCACAAATTACATCTAGGCAACCACTAGAGTATTTTTGGCACCTTTCTCCCTACCAACCTATCCATCTCCGGTATGGTCGGCTTCATTGAGCTATGAATGTCTGACCAGACAGCTGCAAAGCGACTCATAGATCAATCTGTGTAAGTTATATAACAGAAAAATACGTAAGCAAATTGACGAGATCGTCTACTGAGTGTAAGGCGTATCACTTTGCAGCAAATGTAAAGCGCCTAGAAAGAGATTAAGTTCTCTGAGGGCGCTTTATCAAGTGCAATATTATTATTATTATTATTATTAAGGCACTTACATATAAGAATTGCATAAGAGGTACCGATGATGCCTATACTCTCGCTGGGTGGAGGAGAAGCATAAGTGGAAGAAAGAATAGGATATTAATGAACTAACGTGCATGTGCATATGGAAGTTTGGCAAAGCAAGATCAAGGCTTCGTGGATATCTCCTGTGCCAGATAAGGTTTTAGTTTTAATGGGATGGGAAAAAGTAATGAAGCAGCTGCAGAGGATTGAACAGTCAATCGCTGGTCTGAACTCTGCTTGCACAGCTTTTCGCAAGTATGTTCGTTGTATAACGTTGCAATGCACAGGTCATGCCCGGATGCTCAAAAAGAAAATCGTAGGTCGTTGCTGCTAGTCACTGGAACAGGAAAAAGTAAATGGTAGTTTCATTCTGAATAAAGCGACCCCCAATGCTGTGCAATGTGGCAATTTCGTGCCTTCAACAATAGACAAGTGGACGATGATGGAAGCTGCAACGATTAAGATGTAATGTAATTAATGTAATGTATCTCCGACTGTAATTCCACAAAGTCATAAAGACTATGTGGGTGTTACGCAGGAGAGTTTTGTATAGCGCACTCACAGCCTAAGCGGCTTTAGGTATGCATTCGGTAGCCAACCGACCGTCTAACGCAACAAAGAGAAAGTGGGAAGCATAGCAGAGTCAGGAGAGCAGTTGAGGTAGTGAGTAGCATGGAAGTAGCAGCTCAGGACCGCTGAAAAAAATGAGCCATAGTGGGCCGCAGGAGAGTAGTTGTCGTTGCGTAAGAATTGTGAAAGCGAGTTGCAGTCTAGGACCTGTAGAGCTAAAGCTTCTGTCGCAAACGGTCTTTAAGCGGAGGAATGGAACAGCTAATTTATTGTCCACACAGGACCTGAGGGCGCAAAGAGGATGAAACTGGTGCAGCAGTAGCCACGTGTGCGGAGGAACCAAGCCGTGGCGGGCCTTGTGGGTTAGCACAAGAACTTTGCTCTGTATCCGTTGCTCAACGGGCACCCATCCTAGCTCTTTCAGCAAAGGAGATACGTGCTCAAACCTCTGGGACTTGAAGACTAGCCTTGCAGCCATGTTCATAGTCAGTGGCAGTGGCCTAGTTGCTTTCTTTGGTAGCCCAGCCAAAAGGGAATCACAATAATCAAGCCGAGACAGAACTAAGGAGCTAGTTAAATTTTTTGCAAGCCACAGTGGAAGACAGCTCACGATATTGGATAGGAATCGAACGTGATGGTTAGCTGAAGGAGCAGTCTTCTGAATGAAGCTTTTAAAATCGAGGCTGCTGTCAAAAATGACACCTAAATTTCGAGCACGCGGTGATGGTCGCACAACAGCATCACCTATTAGAAAAGCTCACCGAAGGCATTGCTTTCGGTGACGATGCTGAACTGCTCGTAAGACGGACCATTTCCTGTATGGCCAGACGAAGCTTGAGCCGGTGTAGAGGATTGCCGATACCTATTTCGCGTTGGATTTCCTGATCCGAAAGTGAGGCCATGATGGCACCGCTTTTCACATTTGCCCGGCAGGCTGACACGTACCAAGCTGGCATGCCGACCCATAACTACAACACGGCAGGCTTGGACAACATTAAATATGACAGCACAGTACCCTTGGGGAGGAAGCAGGAATTTGTGACACATGCGAGCAGCACAAAACTGGCAGATGCTGCATTGCTGCGGCTGTAGCTGAGTCATACCTCTAGCCATGCCACAACAGTCGGCCCGTTCCACAAGGAGAATGGTGTACTGGCTTTCATTGCCTCTTCAAGCAACTCCTCTCTAAAACAGACAGAACTGCATGAGTTGCATCACCATGAGCAACCAGACTATGCACAAGAAAACAATATGCTTTGCGTGGTCGGCAAAAGGGAGCACATTAGCATTTTGCCGGTCGGGCTGCTGTACAAAATCATACAGCCGGAAGTAAAGGAACTAACGGAAGTGTCGGCCATTTTGCCTCAAGAAGATTCTGTGAGCCAGGATTTTACATTCTGACGATTCTACGAATGGCACACATCCATTTAACTGAAGTGGCATGCACTGTAGGTGTACGTATCAGCATTGGCATGAACACACCACCCTTGAAGTGACTAAACGTTCCACATCGAAGCAATTACTGCTGACGAAACTAAACTGCTCCTGGAAAAGAAACACAAACGATCACCATCTGCACTCGTACTTTTTATTTTTCCTTGCACTATCCATATCTGTTGCCGATTTCGACAGGCCCAAGCTATTGGAGCTGGTGTGAGAGCTTTCGGTGGCTTTACCTAAAACGACGACGAAAAATAAAAAATAAAGCTGCTGCTGCTGCTACCAGTTGTTGCCAGGGGCATACAAACGACTCGCCGCTCGCATTTGAGTCGTGACACGATTGGTTGGGCACAGCACGACAACAAAAATGTCCGCCGGCGACAGTGCTGCAGCCCTTGCGCATGCAGTAGTGAGACGCTCAGACCGACCTCGGCTGGTGCCTCCGCCGCTGCTGCTACCGTCGGAGCTTTCTCGCTCTGCTGCTGCTGCTGCTGCACTCGACGACGACGCCACTGCGGCGGCGTGCCGGTCGTGGCCGGCATGCGTCTTGTTCTTGTCTTTGCGCATGCTGCCGCCTCCACCAAAGATGCGCCCGAGCGAGTCCTTGAAGCTCCTCTTCTTGGCGAGCTTGACCTGCAGGGACTCGCGGCTGCCGCTGCTGCTGCCGCTGCTGCTCCCGTGTGGGCTCGGTGAGCTGCCCAAGCTCTCGCGGCTGCTGCAACGAGCCGGCAGCGGCATCTGTTGCGCGGGCACCCGAGGCAGCCAGCGATGACAGCGGGGCAGCACTCAAGGCAGCGGCTGGGCGCCAAGGAGGCAACTAGGCCCGGATGTGCGTGCGCCACCGGCTGGCAGTCAGAGGCAGGGGCATGCCTTGCTGTAGTCCCACAGAAAAAGTTGCCGCGTGGCGATGCGCAGTAAAAGCTGCTGCCACCACGTCAACAATGTGGTGCCGCATGGCTGCAATGGGACAAGTGGTGACAGCGAGTGATGGATGACACAGGCCCCCACCCTGGAAAGCGATCTAACCGAGGGAGGGCACAAAAGAGTGGAGTTGACGATCAAGCAGCAAATGGCCCATCTGGTGACTTAAGTGGTCCATCTGGTGACTTAAGGTGACTCTAGGAGAAACGCGCAACAGACGCCAAGCCGCAGCAGTAGCTGCGTCGATTCAGGCAAGAGTCGTGAATGTAAGATACCGCTGTGCAAGCAAAAGGGAACCGGAATTAAATTAGTCAGAACGTACATCCCTCGACATGGAAGCTGACAGGGGAAGAAGCGCCACTTTCTAGACGGTAAGCTCCGACATCAGTGATGTGGAAGTCGATCTCTGACAAGCGACTTATTTCACGGCCACACCACGGGATAAAAGCCGAGTGGCCACTAAAACTCATTGAACGCACAGGCTGATTGGCAGCTCACCGAAGCCAAGGCCTTGCCCCCCACTCACGTGCACGAATCCATACAGGAAGGAGCCACTATGCCGTAACACTAACTAGATCACGTAGGAGGCAACTTAAAAGCAGCGCTCATTCTTCTCACCTCCGCTGCCCTGTCGTCACAGCCTCGTAACTCTGCAGACTGAGCGACTGCAGCTTCTGGATGCCCATTGCTGATTGCGAATCGGCTCCGCTGGGGCCCATGGTGGCAGCTAGATGCCTGTCGTCACTTCTGACAGGTCCTGCCGACACTGCCGAGTCCAGGCTCTGGAAGGCAGTGCAATCAATTACTGAGTGAGTGACAGCAGGCAACTGTGAGGCGATAACATTAAAATCGGCAGAGCTACATAACATATTGCACTTTTGCATTTCCAAGGGGTGAGCAACCCAGATACAAGCCCGAAGAGTCTCGATTGACCGGTGCTGATGGACGGCGGCTGTGCAGCCATCTTAACTCTAAGTCGCTTTGTACGACATGCCTCCAAGAAAGTCTTTCACAAAGCATTGGAAAGATTCGCGAAGCATCGTCTGAGGCTATTCGATGGGGGGGGGGAAATGGACGACACAAACTAAAATGACCCCATTTTCTATTCGCACCGAGCACGTGACACAACTTGCCTGATTTTAAATAACAATGACCGAAAGCTGAGCTTACCGAATACGAGCCGGCTTTGCCCACAGGGATGTCGCCATCATATCTGTTGTACTGTTGAAGTGATATACCAGGGGGTGCCTGCAAAACGTCAGTGGTGAGCAACACCGTCGAGCACGGTGATGGCTACTGCATTCAACTGGTGTGATTACTGGCTTATTGGAGAAACAAAACCAGGCAGCTGAACAAGAAGAATGAGGGACAGCTGAGGGCAGAGAAGCTGGATTCGACTCACGAGTGACAGCGATAAAATACAGAGCAAACAAGGCGGGGCGATCTAGTATGGATACGATTGGTAATTGCGCTTTAGTTACAATAGCAAACATGCTGATGTTAACGCCCTAGTGGTTTTAAGCAGCGGCATAACCAAGGATGAGGGGGGACAAAGTGGGGGCTGTAGAGCCTTTTCCCAAACCAGGCAGCACGACTAAGAAGGGAAGTGTAAACCATTCAGCCTCCCCTACGATTGGTCGGCCCTGGGAAAGGTCAAGCCGCTGGCTTGAGGTTTCTGCAACACGTGGTGAAGAGACATGTCGACAAGGAAATGATGGACCTAGGGCCATGGAAAAATTCAGCAAGACAGACCCCATGACACTCAAGACAGGATCAGGGCACACAGACAGCAAGAGCAGTATTCAGAAGAAAGCAGTCGGCAGCACAGTCGTGGCACAGGGGTATTGTGCTCGCTCTTCGTGACGCTGGGCTCGAGTCCTGCAGCGGGCGATCAATAATTACCAAATGCAAGTGGTAGTGGCAGCCAGTAAGGCCCTCCTGCTGCTACATAAGAGGGCGAATCAGCTAACATTTTTTTCAAAGCTGAGTACAAGGCAGGGAATGAATTTCTAAAACTAACCGATGATAAAACTAACTGACTAGTTATGGGCAAACCCAGTGTGAATCAGAAATAGGAAAGGCTGACCTTCAACATTGGCTCTGCCAGCATATCTCCTGTTGAATCAGCTCGAAATCTAGGTGTCATGTTCCAAAGTGACCTCTCGTTAGACGACCACATCAGCTCCACAGTCAAGTCAGCCTACTTTCAGCTACATAACTTTGCTAAAATCCGGGCTTGTTTAGATAAGGATACTATGTCTAAGTTGGTCCATGCATTTGTGACTTCCCGTCTTGATTTCTGTAACTCACTGCTTGCTAGCCTACCGGCATGTGCAATCAGGTGATTACAGCTGGTGCAAAACTCCGCAGCTAGGCTTGTCTATCGTGAGCATCGCAGTTGCCACATCACACCACTTCTCGCCGACCTGCACTGGCTACCAGTCAAGCAACGCATCGACATCAAGGTTTTATTGCTCACTTTTAGGTCACTTCATTCTTTGGCTCCAGCCTATCTCTCAGATCAACTCCCCCACCAGGCCAAGCATCGTACCACCTGCTTTTCGGAATCCAACAGTTTACCAATAATACCTCGTACAAACCTCACATCCTTTGGAGACCGTGCATTTAGTTCGTATGCTCCCAAAGCCTTGAACTCCCTCCCGACTGGCGTCAAAACGTCCCCTGACTTGACCACATTTAAAAAGAACTTAAACACCTATTTAGGACAGCATTAGTGGGTCCCTGTGATTCGTCCTTTATGTGCTTATGTGTGCTAACACTGTGCATGCTGCCACTAACCACACTTGCTGCTGACCCTGTGGTGCATGTCACCCCTAACCATGTTATTCATGTTGTTTATCAAGCATGATATTTATTACTCACCATTCAATCGCGCTTCCCTTTGCAGCAAATGTAAAGTGCCCAGAAAGAGATTGGGTTCTCTGAGGGCGCTTTATCAAGTGCATTACTCTTATTCTTATTATTTGTCCATTGGAAGTGGTAGCAAAAGCCGGTAAGACTCTTCTGCAGCTATACAAACGAGGCTTCTGAATCAGCTAACCTTTTTAAAAGTGAAGTATGATGAAGGGAATTATGCGCATTAGCTAAAGGCATCGCCCACTATGAGAAAGCTAGCTTGAAAAGAAATATGGTGTCTGTGACAAAGGTAGAGGCACGTGTGGACATGCAACGACACTCAAGAGAATGATCAACCTACCGTTCCATATTTAGCATTGCCGCGATCTCTGGGAGCTGCTTTCGGAAACGGCATGACAGTAGTATCGGAGGGCTGCGTGGGCGTGGAACGGCCGCTGAGTGGTGGCGATGGAGGGCGGTCGTACGTGCGCCACAAAATGTCGCTGCCACTGCCCCCCAGAGCATCGAGCCGGCCCATGCTGCCACTTCCAACGCGGCTTTCTATCTCGACGGCCCTCATCTCTGCGTTCTCCTTCTCTTCCTGGATCAGTCTGCAGCAGCCCGGCGTAGCGCAAATACACGAGATCAGCTGCAGCAGCAGTACATCAGGTGGGTACGAAGATAATAATAATATTAATAGTAATAGGTTGCTTGTGTAGCCTTCTAAGAGAACCAAATCACTATCTGGGCACTTTACAACCTAACAAGATTGAAAGAATGGGGGGGGGGCTTGGTTCTCCTTACCGTATCTCGTCGTTTACTGCATCCAGCCGCTCCTGCAGCTCCAGGACAAGGGACCGGGCGCTTGTGTGCAGCCCGGGCTGAGGCACCAGTACCAGGCCGGTGGCTGCAGCCATGTAGGACCGGCCGTCGGCGCCTCGCACATCCTTGCCGATGTCTGGGTCCACAGTGCCAGCATCAAATGCCTGCCTCACGTTGGCAAGAACGGCTGCCTGCTGAAGCCGCTCCCAATCATCCTCATTCAAAGTGTGCACCTGTGCAGCAACCAGCATTGGGCGAATCGGTCACAGACTGCGGGCTACATCAGCAAGTGGTTACACACTGCACGCCGGCATGGTAATGCTGCCACAAAACGGTAACCAGTCCTATATATATATATCTCAAATGTCTCCGAGAAGTCTGTTTGTTCGACTGCCAAGAGTCTCGTGTGACTTTTTAATAGTGCTTTCCGGCACCAGATATAATCCGAAGGGGCATGGCTAGCCAGATATACCCCAAGGGTCAAACTTTTCAAGGGGGAATGAACCTTCACCTTGCCTAAAATTAGGGCTTGTTTAGATAAGGATACCACGTCCAAGTTGGTCCATGCATTCGTGACATCTCGTCTCGACTTCTGCAACTCACTGCTTACTGGCCTACCAGCATGTGCGATCAGGCGATTGCAGCTGGTGCAAAACTCTGCAGCTAGGCTTGTCTGTCGTGAGCGTCGCAGTTGCCACATTACTCCACTTCTCGCCGACCTGCACTGGCTAACAGTCAAGCAACGGATTGACTTCAAGGTTTTGTCGCTCACTGTTAGGTTCCTTCATTCTATGGCTCCAGCCTATCTCTCAGATATACTCCCCCATCAGGCCAAGCATCGTACCGCCTGCTTTTCGGAATCCAACAGTCTAGAAATACCTCGTACAAACCTTAAATCCTTTGGAGACCGTGCATTTAGCTCGTATGCTCCCACAGCCTGGAACTCCCTCCCGACCTGCATCAGAACATCCCCTGACCTGACCACATTTAAAAGAAACTTAAAAACATACCTATTTAGGACAGCATTTAGTGGGTCCTTGTGATTCGTCCTCGATGTGCTTATGCGTGCTGACACTGTTCATGCTGCCACTAACCACATTTGCATGCTGACCCAGTGCATGTAACCCCTAACCATGTTATTCATTTTGTTTGTTTTTCAAGCATGATTTTACTTACTATTCTATTGCGTATCACTTTGCAGCAAATGTAAAGCGCCTAGAAAGAGATTAAGTTCTCTGAGGGCGCTTTATCAAGTGCAATATTATTATTGTCCGAACCGCCAACAAATAAGAGCAGGTGGCATGACCGAGCTGGTTTGGTCTAGTGGTTAAGGTGCTCGCTCCGACCAAGGTCTGACTGAGGTCGTGGGCTCGAGCCCCGAGGCATATGTGAAGCGCCTGAATAGAGATTAAGTTCTCTTGGGGCGCTATACAAATGAATTATGTTTATACTTTTATATTTACATATCCTGCTACCCCCCTGGGCAGCCACAGAGACTAGCATGCAAATCCCATGGCAGATTCAACACCGTACAGAGCACCGACGAACGTATCACACACTGAGTGGCCCTGCTGGCTCCACGATAGCACACTAGAGAATGCCAATGGATGCTCAAACACCTTTCTGCCATGGCAAGAGGTGCTGATCAACACTGAACCGTGCTTTGCTGGTGGTGCTCAGAGCAAGCTGACGGTGTCTTACCTTGGCCATGTCATGGATATTGCCACGACCCCGGCGTTGCCGTACGAATGCCATGTTGCTCTCTTCATCGCCATCATCAAAAGCGAATGCATCATCGCCTGAGTGAATGTAGTCCTCGCTTTCCAGTATGACATCCTGAGGTGACCTGCAAACACAAAAAACGTGGCTAAACTCAGCACACCCACTACCACAGTTCTGCAAGTGAGTGAGCCATTGAGTGAGCAAGAGAAAGATAAGTGAAAACACACACATACACACACAACACGTGTTCGCACACACACGTATGTACATGTATTCTGACAGGGTGAAAGAACAAGTTACGCATGCGCAGATTGAGTAGGGAAAGAGACCGAGACAGGCAGACAAGAGAGAACGTTTGTGCGTGCGTGTGTGTGTGTGTGTGTGTGTGTGTTTGTGCGTGCATGTGTGTGTGTGTGTGTGAGGGGGCGGAGAGACAAAGTGGAGAAAAAATGGAGAGAGCCGTACCTAGTAAGGTATGAACTAGTGGCAGTCCACTCTCGCTTCATCCTCGCTAGTTCGTCGATCAGGTGGCTCTGCAATGATTTGACGACAAGTGCTCAAACGGCGCTACCGTTTCCCAGCAGCCATGCAACACACGTTTCAGCCGATCGAGAGACTCATGGAGCGAGCAACTGCTTCTTAGTTCTGCAAAACACTGCTATATTCGCGACTGTCGAAGGGGGAGGAAACAATAACATCCCTACTTCTCGCACAGAGCACTCTGGCAATTGCCATGCTCGATGTTCACAGCCAAGATCATGGCTATTGTATTACCGGCAGAGTTGACCACGCGAGCAATGCTGCCAAGTCGACTTATCAAAAACGAGACAACGCGGGACGAGGCAGGCGGAAAAACCGTGTTCGACCCCGCCACGAGTGCGGCTTACCGACCATGGCTCTTGTCATACAGCGTGCCCCGAGCCAATGCTTTGGAAAACTGCCGAAAGAAGATCGCCCCTCTCTCCATCTGTCTTTGTCTGTCACTGTGTCTCTGTCTCTCTGTCTTTGTCTCTCTGTCTCTCTCTCTGTCTCTCTCTCTCTGTCTCTCTCTCTCTCTCTCTCTCTCTCTCTCTCTCTCTCTCTCTCTCTCTCTCTCTCTCTCTCTCTCTCTCTCTCCTCGACAACGACGCACCTTTTCCGCTTGCACCTGCATGAGCAGTGCCTGGATGTTCTCCAGCTGCAGCGTCAGCTCGTTCTTCTCCTGCAGCATCTGCACGCGCTCGGCCAGCTGCTGCTGCAGCCGGTCGTTTGACTCGGCGTACAGCCGGTCAACGGTGCTTGCCAGGCGTGCCTTGTGCTCCTCTGCCATCAGCTCGCGGTGCCGACACTGCAGTAGGTCATGCGAGACGACATGAGCAGGCGATGTGCAAGCAAGCCAGCAAGCAAGCAGGCAGCAGCAGACGCTAGCTTGCCTTGTCTAGCTCGCTGCGAGCTTCCTGCAGCTGCATATCGAGCTTCTTGACCATGACGTCGGACGACAGCTCTTCTAATCGAGCGTCGCTGGCGTACGCGTCGGTCGCGCTTTGTGTACCCGAGAGCAGCTGCAGCAGCTGCTGCTCGGACAGTTCCCATTTCTCTTGAGCAGTGTGTGCCTTGTCCTCTGCCTGCGAAGGAGAGAGGGGCGCGCAGTCAACTCCCGTCGTCGGCTCTAGCACTCGCGTCGTGCTTGCTCACAGCAGCAGCAGCTGGGCAAATGGCAAGACACCCGAAAAACCGGCGACCGCATTACCGCCAACAGCCGAGCATTAGACGCAGTCAGCTCGAGCTGCAGCCGCTCGCCGGCCTCCCTCGCAGCAGCCAGCTCCCGCTGGGTGCTGGTCAGCTTCATCTCGACGTTCTGGACCTGCTCCTCGAGACTTAGCCGCGAAGAAGTGAGCTGAAAAGAACGGCAAGGAAATGGACGGCATGCGATACGATACGGCATATGGCTGGCACTCCAGCCAGCGGCGTTGTCACACAGGCTTTCCAGGACATGACGTGGCAAACATGGTAGCAGTATCACGAAAAGGCATAGGGGCCGAAAAACCAATCACAGCAGCAGCATTGCTGCTGACGATGTTCACCAGGAGAAGGTGAGCCCGAATTTGCATACCCTGTGCGCACTCACAGAGCCCAGTAAGGTAACTAGGCAAACATACATACGCAAGAAATCTCCACTTCACTTAAAAAAACAAGCAAACACAGGCAATGTAACTCCACAAAATCCAAATATTCAGTATAAGGCCTTAGGCGACAGACCTTAGTATAAATATGATTAGAAAAAATAGAAAACCGCTCTAATAGCACCCTAACAGAACTAAGTCACTCTCCAGTACTTTAGTTTATTGAGAAAGAAATATGTCAACCGATTTGCGATAAAAAAAAAATAGCTCACAATTTCCACCACAAGTAAGAACATGAACACCAATTCATACGCAGGAAGGAAATTCAGTGGCAGAGTTAATCAATTAGCAAGCACGAGGATCGGATGACACCGACTACACTCGTGTGCAAAAATATCGGCGACCCCTTCTCGTTTGTGAAAGGAGCCATTTGACCACGACAACTAAAGCCAAAGCACAAAGAACGGCTGCATTCCATGAAAAAAGTGCATTTTATAATGGCGTTTCCACAAACCAGCATTTACAACAAAAACGAATTTATAATCATTTAAAAGGGGATAATTCCCACATTTTACAGCACCTTGAAAACAACTGCCTAGCTCCTTTTTGGAGGCACACAGGCAAGCGTAATAATACAAAGGCTACAGTGCACCAAATGTTCTCATGTCCTAACTTCAAGCTACCGCCAATTGAAATGTCTAAAGCTATTGTAGTAGTAACTATTGTAAGTAAGTTGACTACCTTCACGAAGGGCCAATTAAGGGCATTGCACTTAATGGAGCTTAGCAACGTTGACATTGCTAAAGAAGTGAGAATTTTGGTGAGATTGTGGTCAGGTACAACCTGAAGATGATGGGTACAACTGGTACCATGGATAATACATGCATATCGGACCACCCATGTGTCACAGGTGAAGGCTGGTAGATCATAACTTAGAGGCATCGCCCCACCCACCCACCCCCCCCCCGAAAGGTTTCATGCTCAAACCCTGCAGGCTGCTCATGTGACGCTAGTTGGTAAGGATACGATTAGGCGCCGCTAGAAGAACAAGGGCATTTTTGCCCTAAATGTAAAAAAGACGCCATTTTGTCCGACAAGCACCGGGTGGCTCGTTTGTAGAAGGCAAGGGCAACAGCCTTCTGGACCGACAAAGACCAGAGTAGAACAGGTAACTGGTAACTTTTCCAATAAGCTTGAAGTACTGGAGACCGATTTAGTAAATTTAACTTATTAGGCAACTGCGAATTTATGCCATACGAACGTCATCTCGATGAAGGCTCTATGATTATTGCCTTCAGGCAGGGATTGAGATCCTTGCCTTCAGAAGGTAAAAACTTGGCGTCAAAGGGATCTGGGGATGCTTCTGAAATGCTGGGCTAGGCGGCCTGCTTAGGCTACAGGGCATCACGATGCAAGATGCTACTTTAGAACAACTCGCGAATGCCGTTGCATTATCTAGAGCAACGAGGCTTCACGGAGATTATTTTTTCCCAACAGGACAACGATCCTGATCACACGGCTAAGCAGGTTGGTAAGCGGGTTCGATTTTATTTCTGCAACACTGATGTGTTTGTTTTAGGGGCCGACATGCTAATTGAGTGGCCTAGTCAATCCAAGGACCTGAAATTCCATTGAGAATCTCTGTGATGAAGTGAAGATGGAAAACTGTGGGCTCAGGTGAGTCGTATCACATCTGAAGATATGCTTTTCTCAAGTTTACATGACGATTGGAGATCGATGACACAGATGTTTGCGAATGCCTAGTTCTCTCTATGCCCAAGCCACTTATAAAGATGGTTGATACACGTGGTAGTCCAACCTTATTTTAGCACTACAAATTAATAAACTTGTACTGAGACTTCGCTTTACGAGTTATTTAGGCTGATTTCATTCTGTGCATGACTAAAGCATGCTTCAGTAACACTTCTATTACCAGATTGGGCACATTGAGGGTCGAGCAGCTTTACACTGTCCCACCGATACTTTCGAGCTCGAGTGTAAGTAAGTCTTACTGGCACGACAGTTTCTTACAGTTAGAAAGTAAGATCCAAGATGGCCAGTAAAGGAACCGATGACGTATTGCAAAACCTATCGTTAAGCTAGCGACACGTCAGCAGAACATGTGCAGCATCGGAGCTTTCTGACTGGCGATGAGCCACAGCTGAAAAAAGCGACATGCTTGCCACCAGTAGGTGCCATCATTCGGCTGCCGAAGCTGCAGCGCACTCGATTCGCCCAGTCTGATACCCATTTTCGGGGGGGGATGGGAGAGGCTAGGGTCGGGCTAAGCGCGTGGGCGGAGGCAGGCAGGCAGCAGCGCAATCAGGCTGCTGCTTCTCACCTCGCGCAGCTCGGCGGCAAACTTTGCCGTCTGCTCCTGGCTCTGCTGCAGCTCGCGCCTCGAGGCGGCGAGACAGTCCTCGAGCTGCTTTGCTGCGGCCGTCAGCTCCACTGCACGTCCGCGGGCCATTGCCAGCTCGGCGGCCTGCTGCTTCTGCTTCGCTTCGGCAGCCTCAGCACCAGGCGCTGCTGCGCCCGCCGAGCAGGGCTGGCCTCGCCCGTCGCCGACTGCTCCGTTCGGCAGATGCTGGCAATAAACAGCAAACGACCATCATCGAGGTGCCTCGAAGGGAAGACAAGCATGCAAGCGAGCGGCCGCTGAGCGAGGGGGGTGGCAGCAGCTCGAAGGCTGCGAGAGACGTATTTCGCTCGGGCTGCTCAGGTCCGGCTGCAGCCGCAGATGCGACTGCAGTCGGTGTCACGGGTGAGAATTCGCCCTTCGAAAGCCCGGCATCGGTTCGGACGCATTTGATGCGATTTTGCATCCAATTGCTGCAGCCTGCCGACCAGGAGAAGCATTTTACAACAGCTAGGATATGAAAATTGGGGCCGATGTCTAGCCATAAAACTACGACATAAGTTTAAAAAAAGGAGATTCAAATGAAGAGGCAATGCAACATGAGCGACGTGATCTCTGGTGACTTTTAATAATAGCTGTATTTTATGTGTGAGCCAAACCCCCAATGCCTGCTATGCTGTCCACCCCTTTGACAAGACATGAGCGGCTGGCTATGAATATGGCAGCAAGGCTAGTTTACAAATCCCAGAGGTTTGAGCATGTGTCTCCTTTATTAAAAGAGCTAGGATGGCTGTCGGTTGATCAACGGAAACAGAGAAAAGTTCTTACACTGACGCACAAGGTCTACGGCTTGGCTCCTCCATACCTAGCTGAACTGCTGCACCAGTTCAGCCTACTCGTGCCCCCAGGTCCTGTATGGGCAATATATTAGCTATTCCATTCCTCCGCTCAAAAAAACCGTTGGCGACAGAAGCTTTTGCTGTGAAGGTACTAGACTGTGGTACTCACTTCCACGATTCTTACGCAACGACAACTACTCTCCTGCTGCCGACTGTGGCACATTCTTTCCAGCCGTCCTGAGCTGCTACTTCCACGCTACTCACTACCTCAACTGCCCTGCTGGACTCAGCTATGCTTCTCCCTTTCTCTTTGTTGCATGAGATGAAGTCTGTTGGCTACCAAATGCGTACCCAAGGACGCTTAGGCTGTGAGTGCACAATATAAAACTCTCCCGCGTAACACCCACATAGTCTTTGTGGAGTTACAGAGGGAGATACATTACATGATCAATATCTGATGCCATGTTGCACAGCCAGTGCCCAGCCCATTAAGAATAATGTAAAAGTAAAGGCTTGCTGATTCAACAGATTAATTTTAATGTATATTTATTATTCATCATTATTTATTATTTATTTATTTATACAGCGGGCAGATGGGTGCCCATCACCCCTGCTTTCCCGAGGGTGCAATAAAGAATTGCCTGCTGCAGGACTCGAAACCCACGACCGTACGGTAGTCAAGTGCGAGCAACCTAACCAGTAGGCCAGACCGAAGGGGCCTAAAGGCCCGATGCTGTGTGCGTCGGGCATCGTCATTTCAAATTAGAGAGTCGCAGCGGCGTTTTTTCGAGCGCCAACCGAGGGATTCCCTTTAACTGGCCACCTAGCCTGAAGGTGTCACAAGTAAAGCAGCAGCCGCTACCGAACTACCAAACAAGCATCGTGGTGAAGCTGCGTTTGCACATTTCTTGCTACCCTAAAAACCTGCCCGTCAAACTGGCAGCCGACTGTAAAAGATTGTAAAAGTATCAGACATCAGCATCACACCAGCGGCGATTAGTCGACCTACTTGTAAGGGATCCGAAAATTGGTTGCCAAGAGGCTGTGACTACAGACGATGGGTTAAAGCATGTATGTTCTTTAAACAAAACAAAAACTGTTTCTAAACTGTTCATTCGCTAATCATGCTCTGAGTCACTAGCGTCGGTCGAAGCTTGCAGGCTCACGAGACACTTTAACATATGACCATCTTTTGGTCGGTAGATCCTCAAACATTACTACTGAACTTGCTTGCAGGCAATTTATAGTTCTGCTTGTTTTGTTCTTAAGGTCTTTTTTGAGCATGTCTCCGAGCAATGCCTTGCAATGAAACTTGTGCCATCTGAGATCGAGGTAGTGACTGCTCAATGGCATGAAGGCCAATAGCCCAACCGTGCCAACTATTGCAACTTAATCCTACGAGCCGTTGAGACGATAGTGCAGCTACAACAACTGCTGGCATAGCTTACACAACACGCCTGTGCTGCAAATCAAGCAGCATGGCCACGATGCCAGCAGCAGTGATACGAAAACGAACGTCTTCAAACGGCACGAAAAATTAGAGGAATAAATAAGAGATTTTTCTTCCGATACCTCAGACTTGAGCACGTCCAGTCCGTTTGGTAAGTTGCTCATTGGTTTCTGAGCACCAACATCCATCACCAGCCCAGAGTCAGGGCTTTCTCCAGCAGGTCTGCTTGCTGCAATGCGATCTCGCCGAAGCAGCTGGTCGAATAAAACGTCGCCACGTGTCACATGACCATTTGCAAGCAGCAATTAACGCGCACTTTGCACATTAGGGCCAACAAACAAGCATGGACCGAAAACATCGATCCGAGTGAATGTAGACGGGAAGATCTTTGAGAGGCTTTTGCTCCGGCAAGGCGATACGGCTGCGACTGCAGGCTTGCCTGTCTTTGAATCAATTCTGCTTGCGACGAGTACCCCCCACCTGGGTGGCAGTAAGCATGAGGTAAAAAAGAGTCAACACTTCCCAAAGGCCGGCCTCAGCAAGGAAGTGTTCACTGTGGCCATCAGTTGGGTGTGCTGTTAAATGCACTAATCTTACCTCAGCATTTGCAGCGGTCAGCTCTTCCTCTAGTTTGGAAGTTTTCTCGAGCTGCAGCCGAAGACGCTCTCGTACCTGAGAACAAGTTGGATAAACTGCAGCAGTCAACCCAGTCAACCTACATGTGAAAAGTGACCCCCTCCTTTCAAACGTTAACAAATACACAATCCCTATATAAACCAACATAAGCTAGCCGAATCACAGGGCTGTCAATCCGCGGCACTCGCTAAAAAGGACGGGCGTCTGCTTTCCACGAGTCTATCAAGCTCTGGCTTGGGAGGCATATCCAAGCAGCCAGCCCACCCAAGGACACGGCACTGCTTGTGCATCTCCAGCTTTTGATGCAATGCTGACCCAATGGAATGAGCCTCGTGGGCCGACAGCTTGCCAGGCCTTTACATACCAACCAGCATACTAGGATTGGGGCAGCTAGCTTCGACCGGTCACCAGCTGCTACGGCCCAATGCATGCCAAATGCCGGTGGGCTGCCTCGCTAGCTAGCAGAGGAGCACTGATTAGCCAACGACAGCTTGGCCTTATTCACCATGTCGAACCAAAGCCAGCAGCCGAAAGTGGCATATCCACGTGCCGTCTTTAATCGACAGGATTACTATCTGCTCGCTCAGTCGTAACGAACGTTATGGGGGGGGCATCTCGATGACTGTACATTCCATAGACGAGCCTAGGGTGGAACTGGAGAACTACAGATGTGCTGCCAGTGATGTCATTACAAAAAAGTAATGCAATGAACCTGTAGAACTTTCAAGGACATTCTCGAAGAATGCAACCATGTAGTTTGGTGGCTGGATTTCTTTGATGCATTAATTATGCATGAATAACAAGAGCCCGCGCGCACAGCACGAGCCCGCAAGCACAGCACGCACCCTAGCACGCATCGCGCGCGCACACACACACACACACACACACACACACACACACACACACTCAATCATCGCGCGCACACACACACACACACACACACTCAATCATCGCGCACACACACACACACACACACACACTCAATCATCGCGCACACACACACACACACACACACACACACACTCAATCATCGCGCGCGCACACACACACACACACACACTCAATCATCGCGCGCGCACACACACACACACACACACACACTCACACACTCAATCATCAAACAGCCTGCTAAGCATTACAACCAAATAAAAAAAATGCCTACTCCCTAAGGTAATCATGTTGATAATAAGAACAGTGATACATTTCTATAGATACCTAAGAGAACCCTCTTTCTAGGCACTTGACACATGATGCTTGTCCAGTCCCTGTCCGGTTCTTAATAGCTTACTCAGGCTTAGGAAAAAGCTAGTGCATTTCGTTTTACGAACGGGTCTCTGCAAATGACATTCGAGGGGAGATAAAGCCATAACAACCTCCCCCTCCCCTCTCGGCATCTGTAGTCGGTTAGGCACGATGCTGACATGGTGAAAGAATATGTGCTACCACCAGACATTTGAGCAATTGAGCATGCACCCGTGGGTGTTAAAAGTGCATGGTATGTAAAGGCTACTCGAACTACATGCTGAATCCGGCAACACTTGTACGCTCTGTCCTGCGCCATTACCCAACATGGAAGCAGCAGAATAATGCAACAAGCAAGTAACGAAAGTAAAAAAACTATCGGATTCAACAGCATAACTTATACAGTAGCACAAGAGCCTATCGGCTAATGGCAGATGCAGGGGGCAATAAAGAATTTCCCGTTGCAAGACTCAAACCCATGACTATACAAACAAGGCTGTTAAATCAGAACTTCGGAACACCAACCGCACCATCCACGGGGGGGGGGGGAGGGAGGTGGCTACGACCGGATATAAACACTGGAGTTGAAGCACATCCCTGGCCGCCTCAGCTTGCCACTCACTCACCTTCTCGTCCAAGGCCTTGTGGTGCTCGAACAACGACTTGAGCGCCTTAAGTACTTCGACCTCGCTGGACACGCCGGCTGGCGAAGAGGCCTGCCGCTTCACTACCGTCATGCGCAGAGATCGCTCGTGTCGTGAGACCAGGCACTCCAGGTGCTCCAGCAACAGCTGCACAGGCAATATAGAATCTTATCAGAGAACACCGGTGACAGTCGATAGGGCATGGATGACAGATGAAAAGACACAAGCGACAGATGCAGAGCCTGCATGAGGGGTGGGCTGGGCGTAGTGACACGACTAGTAAGTAATTCCTATGGCTAGTCACCAAGAACACGTCTCTATCACCCACAATGGGGACATCTTACCGGCTATCAGCCTGGCCCAAATACTTCAGTGGGCAGGTGAGACAGGTTTTATCCCACAAAAATGTAAAAAGCATTTCCCAGGAATCAGTCACTTGGCCGCCAGAGCACTGCCAGACGAACAGCACCAGGCAGGCTGCTTTGCTGCCTACGTTTTTTGTACCGGTTTCCATGCCCAGAGGCCTTTATTGAAAGGCAGATGTGACCATAGACCGTGCCGATTGACATAAGATTGTAGGCCACAGAACTCATTCCAGTTGTAAACTAACACTAGCCGTGTCCTAACAAGCCAACTGTGTCAATCGGTCCGTGGACATGGGTTATTCGGTGTATACAACATGCCAACTCCTGTCTTGAGCTAGCTTACGCTTCAATGGTTGCTGGGGGGGGACGTAGTGTGGCCAAATGCCACTAGGAAACGTGTAGCTGCACTAAGCCACCACAAGCTAGTGGCAGCTCCCTCTTCCACGATGGCACACAAGGACGATTACCAAAGGCCAGGCAAGCACCGATGCACTAAATATGCACAGCTGACAACCGAGCTTACTGCACTGAAGAAGACAACAGAACGGCCAGTGCGGCACAGACAAGCCACCGAATGCTACGATGCAAATGACATGCCTCTTTTACATGTCACCCCAGGAAGGCCTCAGGATTTTACAGTGATAACTTTGGTCCGACCGTCGAGGATGCAGTGCAACAGTTTGGGCGACAATGCCGACAGCAGTGACTCCCTACTCGAGTGACTAACGAGGCAACTATTACAGTTGGAAATGATACGCGTATGCCGGCATTCGGTGACCCTTCAAAATAGCCCAGGACAAAAACAGCCCGGACAACATAGCCTGCCCATACAACAGCTCAAAAAAGCAGCCCTGAAGACTCTCCGTGTCTGTCTGTCTCTGACTATAATTAAGGGCACCAGCTAATCTGAATAGCTCAGAAGCAGATGCTAAGCTGCCCTGACTGAGTCAGGCTAGGCAAAATATAGTCAAGGGTCAGCAATGGTAAAAACACCAGCACCGCAAGGCACTTTAGCATTAAGACAAGTGATAATGCACAGTCAAGGAAAAGGGCAGCTCTTGTTAAACACGTGTAGATTAGTACAGAAAAGCAAAAGCAGAGGCTACCGATGTCTAACCTGCCTACCATACATAGACCCAGACAACCTAGCCCGCCAACACAGGCAGGCGCCGCAGTCTTAGCTTTCTTGGTACAGTGCAAGAATAACGTGTCACCGGCATTGAATGTTACCCTGGTATTATTGCGTTCGGCTTTCAGTTCTTTTATTTCTTCTTCCTTCTCCAGGACGTCGTCTCGAAGCTGCGCCAGTTCTTTGCAAACTGACGCAAGATCCTGCAACACGAGACTGCAGTGTGCGGTCGCCCGCGACGAATCCGGCAACTATGCACAGCAAGCACTAAAAAGACAGCCAACTATAAGCCACTGCATCCTACCCCAGCAGCAAGGTGCTCGCATTGCACAACCCAGGCCTTGGGTTCGAGCACCATAGCAGGCAATTCTATACTACCTGCTGCATGCAGAAAGAAAGCCGATAACACTATTCTGGAGCAATATAAATGACACTGCTAAATCAGCTCCTCTTTACTTTTACTTTTTCTTCTTGCATAGTATACAGTTGCGCAGGTGCAGGTACACCGTCTGGCTGACCTCAGTCGACAAGATGAAGGGCTGACACATGACGATCGAGAGATCACACTCACAGCCCCTATTGGCTACCATGAGCCCGCTTAGCAAAGCTTATGAGAGATTATGTAAAAACTTCACCACACACGTTAGGGGCACAAGTTTCAGTCCTGCAGCTCCGGCCGGCCCGTAAAGTAGATCAACAGCAGGCAGCGAGAATAGAACACCAGAAACAATGGCAAGCGCTGGCTTAGCTCAGGTGTAAGGTGCTTGCTTTGACCTCTGAGGTCGAGGGCTCAAGCCCCGGGGCATATCTGAAGTGCTTGGATAGAGGCCAAGTTCTCTTAGGGTGCTTTACAAATGAATTACATTATAATATTCTGAATAGCAATCCAAGCCGAGCTGATCCCTCCCATCGACCATACAGCAGCGCCATCCCTCGATCAACCGTCAACCGATGACGTGATTGCGAGTTCGGGATGCTCAGCAGGATGAACATCGGTCTGCTAGAGAGCATCCGCAGCTCACAGAACGACGCAGCTTCAGAGTGAGGCAGCCCCGAGCTTCACCGGCGCCGCGTGCAACGCCAATGATCCACACTGCCGCGGCGCTCCAAGACACAATGACGGCGGGCATGCATCCAGCGCAGCCACGGGAGAGAAAAAGAGCCGACAACAACGAAGCAAAGAACGCCCATTTTGCGCTGCAAGGCGGGCAGCGATGGAGATAGAGAGAGTGAGAGAGGAGAGAGAGAGCAGAGAGAGCATGCGCCTACCTGCGAGAGCACTCCGGCGCCCGGCCTTGATGCAGCACCGGCCGCCTGCAGCTGCGATGCGTCATGCAGTGCTGCGTCGCGCTCAGCCTCGGCCGCATGAGTGCGCCTCTCGGCGTCGGACAGCTGCTCCTGGATGGTGGCCAGCTGCTCCTGGGTGGCAGACAGCTGCTCGACGAGGCGATCGCGCTCGTCCAGCATGTTCACCATCAGCTGCTCGATGTTGGAGTCGTCGTCGTCTACCCCTCCATGGCTCGGGCTGCTGCTGCCTCCACCGGGTCCGCACTCACCGTCCTCATCCTCGTCGGCAAGCGACTCGGCGGCGGCAGCGGAGTAGAGGCCGTCCTCCGTAGACGACACCGGGCTTCCGTTGGCCCCATCCTCGGAGATCGTCGGCATCACGTCGCACATCATGATCACGACGAATGCCTAGGAGTCCTCTCGACGAGAAATGTCTTGGAGCGCAGCAGTGGCAGGCACCGGAGCGGTTGCCAGCGACTGCCAGCTGGTCATCAAGACGTCTTGGACTAATTCTCCTTTCTCGCGTCAGCTTCGCCTGCACAACGATGCAAAGCGAATTTGATTATTGCGAAGTGTGTCGCTAATTGTCCCAGCAACAGCAGGTGACTGGATTAACATGCTGGCCAAGCCGGGGGGGGGGGGCTGCCAGCCAGCCAGAGTGCCAACAGAGTAGGGAGAGGGAGGGAGGGAGGGGCAGTGGTAATAAATAGCAATTGCATACAGCAAGCAGTAAGGTAAGCACCCACTGCTACGCCACTCAATGCAAGCACTGGCTCAAAATGCCATGAATGCCCATAATAAAACAATAACTGGTACTAGAGCCACTACGGCCAATGGCTTCTCACGAGGGAGGGCCTAATTATAAGACAGGACCAGCACGACACATGGGAGTCCCACAGCGCCCAGTCAAAAGGCTGGCCAAAGGTGGCCATCGAAAGTCCTCAGTGAAGATACACCAGAAAAAGCACTCGACACAGTACGATTTTTGCAAGCCACTACATCATGTGCCAGCCATAACGACTGCAAAACACTTTCAGAGCCACCCACGGCTGCGTAGTGAACAAGAGCAGCTACGTGCCACCACCGGTGATGTTCTGCAATCCAATGTATACCCAAGAAAACCCCACAGATTTTCTGCACTACTACATGCATGAGCGCATACCAGCAGGCGTACAGCAACTGCACACCTTTAAGCCCAGTCCGAATGGTCAAACTTTCTTCTACTGAGTTGCCGATTTGCCATGTGTATAAGCCCCCAGCCAGACTGAGCAAGGCCACTCTTACGGCAGGTCTGTTCAAAGAAATTGCTATTCTGGACCTACTGTTGAAGGGCCGGCCAATAAGGAACGACCTTCAGATGTAGTGACTTCTTTACCAGTGCTTACCGTCGTTGTCTTTACTATGGCTGGAAAGGAATTGTAAAAAAGATTACCTACTCTAAGCTCTAATGACAGCTTGCTCTCTCTCTCTCTCTCTCTCTCTCTCTCTCTCTGCCGTGGCCCAGCCTAAAGGGCAGGCCCAACAAATCTATGAAAGCAGAATTAAGACCGAGGCTGAATTGAGCCGTGTGGAATGATGATTGCTTTTAAACTATGTGAAAAGCAGACAACTTGGAAAAAATTGGGAGGGAAAGTTCGGCCACGTGACCGACACTTCCATGGCTAGGGGGTCTGACAGTCGGCAAGTGCCTAGAACTCGATTGGACAACATGCGGCCAGTCTTTTGATGCCGACATGCACAGGCCAGTGCAACCCTATGTCATAAGCACCGTCAAATGCAGGGTTCATTCTGGCAGCCCGCTCTAAAAATGGGCGATCAGAAAATGGCTGGCACTGCACTTCCTGCCGAAGCCTTAAGAGTGCCAGCCATTCTTTCGTGCATCTAGTTTCCCTGCTAGGTGAAACAGGATCTATTGATCACGAATTCCTTCTCAGAGGGCTGCTAGTTAAGAAACTCCTACGTAGGGATTACCTCTTGAAATCGAGCTTGAGTGCCAAATTGCCTGTTCTAGCCCATCTACCTTGGTCGTCGTGGGCTTGACTCAGCAGCACAGCCTGCATTCACACCAGCAGGCAGCTGTGTGGACCTAATATTAATGCTGCGCTTTTGTTCAGCAGTTTCTGTCTAGTTCTAGGCATTAGAGCATGTTTTTGCATGCATGACATATATAAAAAATCGGCCGGCATTGGCACCGTGTACTTTGTTTCCTCTCAAACCCCGACCTCTTCCTCACCCACCCCAACCCCAGTAGCACAAACATTGGACAACAGCTCGGCCATGCTGAGGTGCATCAAAGAGATGTAAATGCCATATCGTCTGTGCCTACAGTACAGAGGGTAGGGGGGTTCCTCTGCTCGGAGGCATGATTCAGGCAGCAGCTTTGCATTGGGGGAGGGGTGGTAGCTCAGTCAGCAGCAGTTTCACACTGGGGTATGGGGGAATCGGTGGAGAAGCAGCTCACAGCTAGATGCAGAGCTACAGCTAGAAATCAATACACCTAGCAAAAGGAAAGCAGGAAGTGCCACAGCTTGAACGAAACAACAACGATGGCCTTGTATGGCTCTTCTATGTTGACAGACCTAATCAGAGCAGGCCACTTATTATTTGCAGAGAGGCAATAAACTGGAACATCAATTAATCCATCAATCTTCTAAGTGAGCATTTTCCTTGCTCAATTACCACTAATCATTACGAGCAGCTGGAATTTTGTTATATTCAGCTGGGCTCCCAGTAGCCCGGCGAAAACTCCACTCAGGCTCTAGGCCCATGCTCATACAGCGACTAAGATGCTTGCCTTCAGCCTCCAGCGAGGCAACAGACTCGAATCGAATCCCTAAGGAAGCAAACGAAGTCTCCTCATTTGTCCAAGTACAGAGGGCTTTATTAACTAGTCTGGTGGCTAAGCGAGCCCTACTAAATTACTTTACCACAATCTCTAAACCTAACCTTACCTTCACCGAAACTTTACCGTTAACGTACACATATTTTCCACATGTCCACATTCTTCGGGATTCACAAATGCAGACCTTCGTGCAGCAGGCAGGCACCAGTTCCTCGGATATTCATTTGGCAGTCAATCATAGCCAAAGGCAATCATGTCAACCGCATGGCACACTGAACTGGGGTGCCTGGCCAGCACAGCTCAAAGTACTGGGCGGCCAACTCTGCACACAAGTTCTTGGCAGAGCAGCTAGGTCTTAACTCCTAAATGAGATTTGGTCATCCCCACTCACGAGCAAGTGCAACCTAACGAACAGTGTGCTGCACTGCTACTAGGACCCACGTGGGCCTTCGAGGTCATCGGTCTTAGCTGAAGCTATAGAGGGCTAGTTATACCAGTGGTACCGATGGGTGTGCGTACAGGCACAAGCACACCCATGCTCACGTACACGCACTTTGACTAGATGCGCATGCAAGCCAAGAAGTACAGGCTTCACCATAGCTCACTTGTGAGTGACAGTGCACAGGCCTTACCCTTAACAGGTAGCAAGGCACATAACAATGGTGCCACAAGACCTACTACATGTATCAAGCATGCTCAGGCCTCCTGCTGACCCTTGTTCACTCAAATGCAGTTGTGGGAAGCCGATCACCACGAAAGCAGCTGCAAGTAGCAACAGCCCAAAGAGATGTAGCTGCTTGAAGCCGATCGGCAGAGGACAAAAGCCCACAATCTAATGCCCAACAGTTGAAATACACAGGAGGGGGCTACCAGGAGCTCCAATAGAACAGTCAGCGCTTATGTAAAGGTTAAAATGGAAAGTGAGTTCAC
Organism: Cristatella mucedo; assembly: GCA_009760855.2. Lineage (NCBI taxonomy): Eukaryota > Metazoa > Bryozoa > Phylactolaemata > Cristatellidae > Cristatella > Cristatella mucedo. Next base: position 11,452,597 of record WPIO01000008.1, on the reverse strand, counting down.
GCCCTAGGCACAGGCAAAGTGGCTGGTGCTTGTACAAAAAGCGGTGCTCGGGCGAAGTTTGATCACATGCTTTGGCTGCTTTTGCAAAGCCAATATGACCGTGATCGATTTCCTGCCATATATGTGCAGGTTTATCTGCCGACAGGAGCAACGCGAAGCGGCAGACAGCATCCAATAGAGAGATAGAGAGATGAAAGAGAAGAGGAGAGAGAGAGCAAGAGGGGGAAAGAGAAGATAGAGTGAGCATTCGTGAATTGGCATTGCTGTCTCCTACATTGTATGGGAGCAAGGTGGGCAGGACCAGCACCCTGACCCAGCAGAGCTAAGCACATCAAGGGTAGCTCGGCCAGCACCAGCAGGAAATGCTACACGAGCAGCCACTGCCAGCTTTAGCAAGACGTGAGGCGATCGGCTGGTGAGGGGCTTCGGCTGACTGCACTCTGCACCAGCTAGCGGCAGGCCTTTGACAGCATTCCAACAACCGTCTTGACATGTCACAAGGATGAGGATGAGCAGAGACCCCAGGGCCGAGGGCAGAAATACCTGTGGAATAGCTGGAAAAGAAGATATTGTCGAGAATCCGGCCATGCCAGTCAGCTGTCGGAAGCTGCAGCCTGCACTAGCTGGAGGTTACCAGCAGCAAAGCAACGTAGCTGGACAGCTCCATGCAGCACTGACCTCGGTACCGGGCAGCAGCAGTCGGATAGGCACCGAGCAGCACCAGAGCAGGGCTGATAGGGAATGCCAGCTCGGCAAACCTGATGCCCGATTGACGAGTCAACCACCCAACAAACGACAACCACTATCGAGTAATGTTGCCAGCATCGGCACGTGAAGGGGCCCAAAAACAGCCTACTGGGTGCCATCGGGCAGCCCACCTGCTGAGCACTGATCTGCTGTGGGAAGGCCTTCCGATCATCTGCCCTACCCCCTGCCAAAGTGTGTGACAATAGAAAACTGGAAGTACCAGCAGAAAGTGACCCAATTCACGGAGGGAGTGTGGTGGTGGCCATTTTATGATCCGCTAAGGGATAAATACGACTAGTACTCCTTAGCCCTTGCTGGCACAGGTCCCGAAATCACATACAATCACTACTTCTACCCAAGGATCGTCTCACGGACAATAGTACATAGCCCATCGGTAAAATCTTGCCTTTCAGCAAGTAGAAAGTCCAGCACCATGTGCCTGCCGACGCATTCATTGCAAACTCTGTAAATGACATCACCCGATTCTGCTTGATGTAGCCTTTGCTGCACTCGAACAAGATGACCACAACAAATTTGCAGGACTGCAGTGGTTTCATGTCACTGCCACAGCCTTGAGACACACTCCACCCGAGGCTCTGTGGAAACCTCAGGCTTAAACTAACTGAAAGCGGCAGGGGGGATAGGATCAGCACTGGACCTATGTCTTACCTGCCTGAGGACATGACGATATACCTCCTCTCTCTCTCTCTCTCTCTCTCTCTCTCTCTCTCTCTCTCTCTCTCTCTCTCTCTCAGCCAGCATGGATTCTCTTCAGGGGCTCTTAACATAGAGAGCATGGTAGCAATTCAACTGCCACCGAGAGATACATCAAACACCAGTCGTATTCTATCGCCTACCTTTCAGATACAAATGTAAAGCGCCTAGAAAGAGATTAAGTTCTCCGAGGGCGCTTTATCAAGTGCTTTATTATTATTATATTATTATACGAGCTGTTGGATAGACAGTCGGCTTTTAGCACACAAGATTTTACACGAGTTTCAGCGTGAGTATCGTAAGTGTAGCTGATAATAAAAGATTAGCAAATGATAATAACAATAAAACATTTTTTACAGCGCCAAACGTGAACTAAATCTCCTTCTAGGCGGCATTTTATATTGGTTTGAGATAACATGCAAGGTGTCGGCACCCATAAGCATGCAAAGCTGAGACAGCATGAGCCTACTGGGTTGCAATGACCGACCGGTGGTTTTACAACGACAAGCATCACGATAGCTGTGGCACTTTCAGGACGCTAGAACAGCTGCTCAAAGTTCCCGATGAAATCTTGATACACAGGCCAAGCAAAGACCAGCCAAGGGTTCTCACGGATGACCCAATTCCCTTACCTTTTCTGCTCCACTGCAGTCGCCTGGCGATCCCTGAATGGGGCATTAATCAACCATCGCACGCGTCGAAAAGATATGTCAGCGCAAGGCGAGCGCACTCTCAACACTGCGTCACTCTGCGCTTCCCGCAAGCAAGAGACCAAGACGGCACTGCGGTTCGTCGGCGATAGAGATCGCGATGGAACAATGCGATCAATCGACGACTGAGAACTGCCCATATGCACGACTCGTGTGCAGGCAGCGGTCATGTGAAGGATGCGACGGACCAATATTAGAAAATTCCAACCGCGACCAGAGCGACGGCGCAACGGTGGACCTATCTAGCCGTTGATACAGGCGTGTTGCACCGGATGGCGACGTCGGGACTGGACGGGCGAACTGAGGCGGGAATGCACGCTGGAGCCGGAAAAGTCGGTGGGGTGCGCATAAATCATACTGGGAGCTCTTTAGCAAGAATTGCCTGCTCGAAAGGCCGCAAGCCATAAACAGTACGGAAACATGCTACCTATCGGCAAAGTAGGGGCGGTGGGGGTCAAAGCCCGGTTAAACCCGGGGGCAACGCCGACGTGCGATGTAAAATGCCAGTCCGATGCAGTAGGAAAGAAAAAAGCACGGCTAAATAAGAACACGTTTCCAATCTACGCACCTGCACCAGGCAGTCAAGCCACCGCCTAAATCTCTTGCATTGTTTACCGAGGTCCGGCAGAACGGCAGCTAGCACCAACTAAGTATCCCATAAGCCTTAACAACATGGCGACTTCCTGAGACGTCCGGTTTTAGATCTTTAGATCGTATGGAAGATGCAGCTTCGACATGCCGAGGAATACCGCCAAGAAGGACGAGAGCATAAATAGGATTGTATCGGGTAATTCTAGATGCTTGCTTGTATGATTTTAAAACTCATTCTACTCCATATTCGCCATGGCTAACTAATGAATCGTCAAAACGATTTGAGCCGTAACAGAAATCGTTGCAGCGCCAACTTAACGTTACGCAAGGCCGTGGCAACGCATGTTGCCGTTGAAGGCGCCTCAGCGAATCATAACCATCTACGGATCTGTACCAGACGTATGCTTACCCACAGTCTTGGCGATATAGATGTGGTTGTATTAATTTTGCATTCGTTCTTTCATTTGACCAACAAAATCCATTGCGTCAGTAGGTATTCTTCGCATTTATCACTAGTGGTTGAGGTTTCCTTTAGATAGGGAAGATGCCATTAGATCTCCGATGGACAAGCTATGCTACTGGATGAGCACCAACAGCTGCGGAGGCTCTAAGTGCGCCATAGAGGCTTTGTGGAGTAACAGACGGCGATAAATTGCATTACGTGAGACCGCCCCTTGAATTAAAGTCGCGTTAGTAATTATGGACCGTGGCTAGAATCGGCAATGGCGGTTTAAGTCTGAAGACTATAGTGGCCTTTTGACTTCAAGGATAGTCAGGTTTGCGTCTCTGCTGGCATTCGGCAATTAACTAGAGCTCGAGCAATAGGAGGTATGATTGACTTGGGGCTTGGGCATGAGCTCCCCGGTGGTTTGCTGCTGAGCTGAGCTCTCGCTCCCCCCAGCTGTCTAGTGACGTCATCGGAGAGCTGAAGAGCTCTCTTGACCCCCCCCCCAGCCTAGCTAACCTGTCTGCTCTTCCTATCAGGTCGAAGGCCACCATGCCCATGCAAACGTACATGCAATTATGCTGCGTAAGTGCATGCTCATTTTGATTTCATAGCCACCTCATTATTGTTCCTTGCATTCTAGGCTCACTCTATTTTTCTCCCTCACTTCTAAAAGTAAAAGTAAAGATCAGGCGATTCAACAGTCTTATTTATATAGCAGAGCAGTAAGAGAGCCATAGTGGCTGTCACTCTCCTTGCAGAGAACAACAAGGTATTTCCTGTGTGCAGGGCCTGAACCTGCGATCCGGGTCGTGAAATGCGAGCACCTTACCTATAAGTTAAAACCCAGGAGTGATCCACTTCACTCTATCTTTCTCTGTCTCTGACTAACTCTCCCACTCTTTCGATATGCATGGGACCGTGCTGAAGGCTGGCATTGTGAACAGGTAGGTGCCTGCACTTGCCACAATAACCAGGCCTGAGTATTCTCAAGGTTGCACTTGTAAGTTAAGCATTTGCAGACCAGCTAGACCAGCGGTATGTGGCTATTAAAAAAGCTTGGCTTGCATGACTCTTGTCTATGACTTCATTTTTGGTGCAGCCTGGGCCAATGCAAATACCGTCAGCCACTAAAATGAAGTCTGGCCTTCTCATTGCTGTCTTTATACACTTGCCTCCACTGAAAGGAAGACTTCCTGTATAGAACATGCTTACGTTTAAATTTAAGCAGGTACATTCCCTAACGTCATTTCTTAGCTCACTAGATGATGCAGCCACCAAGTGCTCAAATCTTGGTGCATCTAGTGTTCCGGTTTGTTGGCCAAGGCTGGGCTGCCTGCGGTTCATCGTTTGTGCCGAGGTTTCTGTCTCAATGAAGTTCGGTGCTATTCAGGTATTTTAGGGGTTGATTGTGGCTATCACAGCTCAGAGCAGACTTCCACATTCGCATGTCAGACTTGGCATTATTGACCCTAGATCTTAGCTTAAATTCCGGTGTCTAGCTTAAAAAAATGCTGGATCCTTGTGCTGCTATGGTTGGGATGCAACACTATTCTTGATTCGGATTGTTTGTTGGCTTGCATCATATCACCCCTGTTCTTACTTAGCCCAGGGAAAAGGTTTTCATACTTAACGTCCGAGGTAAAAAGTTCGAGTCCTGCAGCAGGAAATTTCATATTGCTCCATGCAAGCCAGGGTGATGGCTGCTAAGGCTCTTGTGCCGCTATACAAATAATAATATTATAATAATTCACTTGATAAAGCGCCCTCAGAGAACTTAATCTCTCTCTAGGCGCTTTACATTTGCTAATGACGCTGTTGAATCAACCCAGCCTTAGTCTTATCTTTTTTTTTAACTTTTACTGTGTATGCGAGCTGGTTGCTCTTACCTGCTTTGTTGCTGTCACCTCCAACATTGTTTTTAAGTATCCTATGGCAGCTTGTGAGGAAGCCACTGTGAGCATGCGGCGCTTAGAGCAGTCTGAACCAAAGTCTTTGTCTGCTTTAAAAAAAAAAAGCCTCGCGGATTTATGTTTTCCTATCATATTAGTATTTAAACAAGTTGGCTAAACCGACAGTAACATCCCAAAAGGCAGCTTGTGACTAGGAAGAAAGACAAGCATTGTGTATCATTCTCTCTGGAGTTAAACGCTCGACCTCTGAAACCAGATTTGAGTGAGTCATCCCAATGCACCCATGTCGAACTACGATCCTGCTTGAAGCTCTTCCTGTCTGGTCCGGGCTATTGAATGTGGCCGTGGTGGAGTGGGTCAGAGGCCTGTGCTGAGGCTGAGAAATGCCATGGCCTCACTACAGCTGTGTTACTGGTGATTTGCTAGTCTAGTGACACTTAGTGCTCGCTGTTGAAGTTGGCTGTTTGCATGCTCTATTGGGCTGCTGCTCTGTTGCAGTAGGTGTCCTTACACAGCGTTACTTAGAAAGTAATATAGATTGCAGTCAACAGCTATGACGATGCTCGCGCTGTTCAGATATGATGAGACAACCACTCACTAGCGTGAGGATTATCCTGTCTCGAAAGCACATGAGATGATCGGCTAACCTATACCTTGCTGAGGTGGTAAATCGGGTGTCTTGTCGTCCCTACGCGCTTCTATAGCCGTCCGATGATTGTGTGCCCCAGGCGAGGTCGCTGTCTGACCCCTCCTTGCCTTAATCCTGGTTATCTTCCAACTGCATTCGCTGAGGCATGGGGCACCAGTCGTGGCTTGCAGCACTGTAAGGGCGCTTTCGTGTAAAGAGCAGTGTGCATGAGGGGATGGAACCGTGTGCAACATGTACTGATCCTAGCAAGTGCTGCAACCGATCTTTGAAAGCTCCTTCATAATTATGCAGCAAGAACATGCAATTTGATAATGCTTTTCCGGCAATGCAGGTGGGCATGCAAGTAGCTTTCCTTTTAGACGACGCACGTTAAGCCGGTCACCGAGATTGACTTTTGGTGAACGTGCGCAAATGCACAGCTGCTCCTGACTCACTGCAGGACAGTGTCGTGCCGAGCTGGATGGTGCCCTCTCGTGTCTGTGCCTAGCCGAAGTACCCGCTTGTTTGACCGTTGTTCAAGCCAGCCTTGCCTGTGCGTTGCGTGTGCCACCTACATTATGTCACGGGCTGTCTGCCGCATCGCCGGCTTTGCATATAAGCTCGGGAGAGCTGCCTCTCCCTGACCACGTAATGGCCATGCTTGCTCGGTCCGCTGTAGAGGTCACGCTTGATGACTTCGCCAATGCTGCCGCTTGCAACGGGAGCCGGCTGTCGAAGGGCTTGTCTTTCCGAGCGGGCTCGGAGGCACTCAGGGCTGGTGAAGACGGCTGGTCGTGGCACGATGAGGAGCCAGAGGATGGCAACGCCGTCGGCGCTTCGCTGCCGTCCACGTCCGCCGATGCACTGGCTAAAGGTGTGGCGCCACTCGAAATTCCTGTCCAATGGTTTTGTATGAACTGTGTGTTGCCCTGATCTTGTTTCAGCAAACAGCTGGCGGCGTTTTTCTCTCGCTTTTTACTTTCGCAATCAGCTGCTGCTGCGCAGTATGCCTTGAGCTCGGCATTGGCGCGGCTGCACATTCCTTTAGGTTGAGGATGAATGGCATTGTCAAAGAACTCACCCAGGGACGATACGCGAGTAGGCAAAGCCCGAAGCATTCATAAAGCAGTTAGCGAGAATATATGCATAGTGATCGTTGGGGCGGTGTTGCATGGAAGCAATCTGCTTATTATCTGAAGCAGAGGCTTGCTTTTTTAACCATTTGCTTAGTTGCTTATATAACTAGCTTACCAAAGAATTTTGGCCCAGCAAGCCAATTCTGAAATTTGCAGGGCATTAATTGTGCTGATCGCAGTTAATGAGGCCTTTGCGCTTTAGCTTGTGGTAGCCACTTGTCTTTCGATTGCATTCGATGGCAGATGCTCGTGTGGGGGTCAATTGGGTTTCAGAAGATTCTGTGTATTGGGATTTTTTTTTATTGCTGCCTCACTTCCATGTCAGTGTACTGTAATATATCTCAGTCTGTAACCTCACAAAGCCAAAAAGACTATGTGAGTGTTACTAAGGAGAGTTTTCTGTATCGAATTCAAAGCTTAAGCAGCCTTTGCTATGCATACAGTAGCCAACAGACTTTGTCTCATGCAACAAAGAGAAAGTGAGAAGCATAGCTGAGTCAGGAAGACAGTCGAGGAAGTTGGGTAGTAGCATGGAAGACTTTTGTCCCTAAAAGTCTGTAAGCATAGGTATGGAACAGCTAAGGTATTGTCCAATGATGACCTGAAGGCACGAGGAGGCTGAAACAGATGCAGCAGTTCAGTCAAAGCTGCAATGGTCTTACAAATGCCTGGTGCAGCCCCTTTCGAGAGATGCCTGGCCGAGTGGCATGAAAGAGCTGTTAGCAGCTTTATGATCTTGCACTCTGCATTTCCTGCTTTATCCAAGTTTCCCATGAACGTAGGTCAGCAGACTCGATCTGACCCCTCCTTTTTGAGCATGAACTTCTTTGCAGTGTCATCACGAGTACTGATAAAGTAACTCGGTAAGGACGCTGGTCTTGCCGTAGGATCACTGCCGTACGCTCATGCAAAGCTGTTCGTCTGAGAGTCATCGTGGTGGATACGCCAACACACATTTCCCCTGAAACGATTTGACCTATTATCCCTGGAGTGCAGTGCACCGTGCCCTCGGCAACTGGCTGCAATGCGATCGTGAATGGGCGATGCTTTATTGCCCAGTGCAAGAGGTGGTGATGGCCGTAAAAGCTCTTCTGCCGATATATAAAGAAGGCTGTTAAATTAGCTAACCATTGCCACCACAGTTCTGTATCTGCACTGCCCGAAACCCCAAGTGACACTCGAAGCAAAATGGGGAAGGCTCACAGTTTGAATGCCGGTTTGCACCAGCTCACTCTAGCCCCGACTGGTCATATGGTCGAAGCTGTGCTCGTGCAGCGATCGCATCGCATCGCTAGTGGTGTGGCCATTATGCCATCTTGCTCCCTCCCCCCCCCCCCCACTCGGTCCACCGTCTCCGTGCAGGTGATAAGGATCCCTGCTCACATGGCGAGGAAGACGGTACCATATACCCCACGGACGTGTGGAGCCTGTTGAGCAATTTCATTGGCCCTTGCGATGTCAGCTCATTTGCTGGCATATGCCGCGGTGCCCGGCGCATCATAAAGACGCGTGGCTTCTGGCGAAGACTCTACCTCAGGTTGGTCACATGGCTGTATCACTTGTTTGTTGCTGAGGCTTTTTGTCATCATTAAGGCAGCCAGTTGTGTGGTGCTTCGCCGTGTAGAGTGAGCATGGTTCTTGTCACAGTTTAGTAGCAAACTGTCAGCTAAGGTATGGGCTTCATCTTAAGACCATTTATTGGTATGCTCTGCAGAGCCTGGAGTCTGCCAGCATATCTTCTGTCGAATCAGCTCGAAATCTAGGTGTCATATTCCAAAGCGACCTCTCGTTAGACGACCATATCAGCTCAACGGTCAAATCTGCCTATTTTCGGCTTCATAATATTGCTAAAATTCGGGCTTGTTTAGATAAGGATACCACATCTAAGTTGGTCCATGCATTCGTGACATCTCATCTCGACTTCTGCAACTCACTGCTTACTGGCCTACCAGCATGTGCGATCAGGCGATTGCAGCTGGTGCAAAACTCCGCAGCTAGGCTTGTCTGTCGTGAGCGTTGCAGTTGCCACATTACTCTACTTCTCGCCGACCTGCACTGGCTACCAGTCAAGCAACGGATTGACTTCAAGGTTTTGTCGCTCACTTTTAGGTCCCTTCATTCTATGGCTCCAGCCTATCTCTCCGACATACTCCCCCATCAGGCCAAGCATCGTACCACTCGCTTTTCGGAATCCAGCAGTCTAGAAATACCTCATACAAACCTCAAATCCTTTGGAGACCGTGCATTTAGTTCGTATGCTCCCACAGCCTGGAACTCCCTCCCGACCTGCATCAGAACATCCCCTGACCTGACCACATTTAAAAGGAACTTAAAAAAACACACCTATTTAGGACAGCATTTAGTGGGTCCCTGTGATTCGTCCTTCACGTGCTTATGTGTGCTGACACTGTGCATGCTGCCACTAACCACATTTGCATACTGACCCTGTGCATGTCACCCCTAACCATGTTATTCGTTTTGTTTGTTTTTCAAGCATGATTTTACTTACCATTTAATTGCATTTCCCTTTGCAGTAAATGTAAAGCGCCTAGAAAGAGATTAAGTTCTCCGAGGGCGCTTTATCAAGTACATTATTATTATTATTATTATAATTTTAATCACACAGGCAGGGCAGGGTTTTTCGTGTTTATGTATGGAGACGGATGAGTTTATCTATGGAGACAGATGAGTTAGTGTAACTATTGCCTCCGGTTTTGGAGCTCGTGCAGTCAGCCCCTCTGTCTTAGCTCAGCAGCAAGCCACCCTATATTGCTGCTGCTGCTGTGTAAACGAAGCTATTGAATCAGCTGACCTTTACTTTTTTCTAGCTCCCAAGGCCGACCCAACTCATCTTTTCTTCTTCCAAGTGGGATATCCTGCTATGGTGTTTAGGTCGGTATGAATTCGATCGGCAGTTCAGCTTTCCTATTGGCATCGTTCTGCCTTTCTGTTTCGCCCAGTGGTTAAGGTGCTTGCCTTGAACGACTGAGGTCAATGTGAATGCATTTGATGCCTGAGGTCGTGGGCTCGAGCCCTGTGGCATATGTGATGAAGGGCCTGAGTAGAGATTAAGTTCTCTTAGGGCGGTATACAAATGAAATGAAATAAGAAGGATTGTCCTATGCTCTTGCTGAAGCGCTGGTGCTGGTTGCAAGGCCTAATGGTGGGCACTTCGGTGCCCGAGGGGGGCAGCAGTGTTTCGAGCAATTTGTAATAGCAGCGATTCCTTTTTTGGACCATTTTTCTATTGCTCCAACTTGCTCCGTTAGAGAAATGGCGGCAAGCCCGTGTAACTGCCGTTACCATGTACAGACTTTTAGTAGCTTGTATGCCGCGCTAACGCTTCTGCGGAGGGGGGTGGTGGTTAGTTTCTTGAGCTTTCATGCATCGTGTCGGGTCTGCATGTCGTCGCCCCGAGGTGCAGTTCCTTCGATGCGCCGCACTTGGCAGCGAATTGTCGTCGTCACTCCCGCCCCTTGTGTTTGTCAAGGTACTATGCCAAGGACAAGCAGCTGCCGGGTGACCTGCAGCTGCACATGCTGGAGCGTCCCGGCGGCCTGATGGCACGCGTCGTCCGTGCCCTACACCTGCTCTACGAGCCCCTGGTGGCACGCTCCGTCCGGCTGGCGCTGCCGGCTACTGCTGAGCAGTGCCGCCGCCTGGAAGGGCTGCACTGCATTGCCGCCTGGTACACGGTTGCAGACGAGCTCCGAAACGGCGAGCCGTCGCAGCCACGGCGGCACATCGACAGAACCTGGCGATACTGCTTTAAGCTTGGCCGATTGCCCATCCGCCGCGGGCCATCGACGGCGGATGGTGCTCCTTCAAAAGACTGCATCCAGCACAACCCGGAGGCCGGATACCTGGTGCTCATCGCCAGCTCGAACCACTTCATGCTGCTGCCACAGCTGTGCGGTCTGGCCCTGTGCAGTGCAAAGCTGATCGACGGTCTGTTGGCTGCTCATGCCGATCGCAAGCTAAAGCTCGTGTTCGGCACCGTCTCCCCTCAAAGAGGCGCATCGATCCTTGATCAGACTCCTGTGCAAATTGAGCCTGCCACTGAGTGTCACATATACCCTTGGTGGCATCCCAACTATCCTGCATTCGGATGAGGCTACGGTTATTGCAGTGGCAGTGTAGCTTTGCTGCCTCGAGGTCGATTTCTGAGACACATTTTGATTTTTCTGGTTCAAACAACAGAAGTTGCTGTTGCCTCAAGCTTGCTTGGGGATCGGATATTTTTTGAACGTTGTATGCATTAACTTTGCTGCGTTGCGCAGCTGACCATGGTGACGAAAGATTTTGAGTTCTTATTCGGTTAGCGACTACTAGATAAGCAGGTATGTCTATGCTGTTTTTCGTCTTTGAAAAGCGCTTGACAAACTTGGCCAGCCGGTGAGCACCAAGTGGTCAATTGACCATCACTTGTAAACTTCTCTTATTGACTCCAGTGATACCATACACTAACGTGTGTCGGATTCAGACTCATTCCTAGTAGACTGAACGCTACTCAGACTTTTGCTTTGCTGCGGTCTGTCCCTGTTCAGAGATTTCTTCTGTCAGCTGAAGTTGAATTCAGGATGGGCAGGCAAAGCATAGCATAAGAGTCAGCCACGGGCTGTAATGATTCAACGTTGGTTCGGGATCTGGTGCCCTAGATCGAATAGTCACGAAGTCAGCAGATCTTTCGTAGAGCTGCCTTTAATCAGGCCCCCTCCCGAGAAGCTTCAACCCTGGCCATACTGACAGAATCCAACGGTTGCTGCACGACTGAGTGGAAAAGTGTGCAAATAACTATATAATAGTACCTTGTGTCATCTCTTTACCTTACTTTAATGACCTCCGGGGACGAACACAAATTAAAAGTTTCGTGCTGTGAGCATTGTTGTGCTGTACCTAAACCAACATTAATAATAATTGTAATAATATATTTGTATAGTGCCATCAGAGAACTTGAATCTCTTTCTAAGCACTTACAAATGCTGTTCATGAAGCATTTGTGTTAGGGTAGCCTGTTTTTTATAGACAACTTTTGGATTCATGATAGTGATCGTTTTCCTACGATTTCCTATAAGAATGCCAGCATGAATATGTAAACAAGCCATTGTTCAAAAGATGCCAGCAGATGCGTTTTGTTATAAGAGCCCTGAGTGCAGCGGTGCCCTGCATGAAATCTCACTCGTGCAGTAAATGTATATCTACTAACCGTCTAGGTACCGTTCCACAGAGTGACCTCAACTCGCCTCCACCCGTTGCCTTCCCAAATGAATGCGGTTTCTCTTCAACCGTATGCCACCCACTGTTTAGCTAGCTGTTCATTTACCTTTATCTTCCATGCCTCTGGGTCTTTCTTAGCCTAGGGGTAGGGTGATGGCCCTGCACGATCCAGGTCGTAAGTTCGAGTCCTGCATCACACAATTCCTTATTGCTCGTTGCAAGCTGGAGTGATAGTACCGCTGTAGCTCTTCTGCAGCTACAGATATAAATGAGGCTGCCAGGTCAGCTAACCGGTACCATTCTCCTTCCAGTCGTTAAAAAAACTAACTTTCTCTTTCTTCCTTCATAGCCCCTCCACCAGTCTCCCCCTCGTTATTCCTGTTGTCTCTTTTTGACGCTAATCCAAATTGTTCCATCTCCTCCTTGGTATTACATATCTCAGCATTAAACCCTTCTTAGTGCCACAAATCGGCATTGCATAATTTCCCTCTGCATGCAAGGGCAATCGCTTAATGAAAAAGTATGAATATCACGCCAAGCCAAATGCGAAATCAAAGATCGCACAGATGCAGCAAAAATATCGATAAAACACGACTCGGTGTCATTATTGAGAGGAAACTCGGCCTCAAGAGTGACTGGTGTGTAAGGGCCGTCTCCAGTTTTGGTTAACTCTTAGTTAGGGTTACGAGGTGGTGTCCCATCGAATTCGCTAGGTGTATCACTAGTTTCAATTGCTACACAGTACAGTGCCAAAGCGACGGCCGGTGGCGCTAGCAACAATGTGTTCTAATTGTATAAAAGGAGCCCCCAGTAGAGATTTGTCTCTGGGCAATTTGGGAAACTTAACCCAACGGATGATAAACCAGCTCCCGTGTGCATTTTGTCAGCTTGGTAGTGGAAGATCTTTTTTACAAAACTAATAAGGCAATTTACATAGCGCCATTCGAGAACTATATCTCTTTCTAGGCTCTTTCCAAATGCTGTCAAGAAATCATGTCAATGTTGTTCGTGATAACATGCACGGCGTCAGCACGTGTACACGAACAAAGGACAATCACGCGAACCCAGAAAATGTTTTGAGAAACAGGTGCGTATTTTAGCTATTCAGGTGTCAAGTCATGGAATGTTGTGAGGTCAGTCGGTGATAAGGTCCCGGCTTTGGGGGCAAGCGAACTAGAGGCACGTTCTCCAAAAGATCCGAGATTGGTTGTGTGCTTCGATGCGCCTTGCACGAAGAACGCCTTGCACGAAGAACGCCAGCACAGAACCAACACCAACAGTTTATTCTACTACAGAGCAGAGGGAGCACGACTTCACTCGCCCCTCTCTCCCCACTGAATCCCCCTCCTCGCCCACGGCTGTGTTTTGGCCGACCCCGATGGTGAGTCCACCATGTGACTGTGGTTACCGGCCTGTCCAAACCACACCACAGGCGGACCACAGCTATGCACCACTGGTGATGCTCCTGACAGCTGTTTAAGGAAGGAGCGGTACCGGCCTGCATATACTCAGACCACACGCTCCCTTGACCTTAAGGTCACAAGCTTCCAGCTGCAATGGGAGTAGCGCACTGTACCATCGTTTAAGCAAACTCCCTTGTCCCCTGACGTACAGATCAGTCCATGACGTAGTCGGAGAACCAACGTGGGTGCTGCAGTTCCGACCGCATGCGAAGCTGGTGGCCGCCCCTTTACTCTGCCCCAGCATACTCATCATCTTCGCCTCTTATCTGGGAGGGTGCTGGCAGCTGAGCCGGTAATACTGGCTCAGCGTCCGGAACTAACCTGACGTCCGACACATGTCTTCGGATTCCGTTCACCTCGACACCAAGGCCGTGAGTCCCCGAGGTCACAATCCCTTCCGGCCATTCTGACATACACCGCGCATCGGCTGGTTTCACAAAAACCCTTTGGCCCGCTGTGTAGTTAATGGCAGATTGGGCGTTGCAGTGCTGTATCTTCTTTGGCTGGAGCGGGCACCGCCATTCATATGTAAATAACCGCCTGTGAGGCACGGTTTCGCCCTTTATCCCCTCAGTCGGCGCCGAATTGTACCAGTACACCATATCTAGTACTCCTCTACCGGTGCGAGCTGCCATGCCTTTGATAGTCCGATGCATGCGTTCGACTATGCCGTTGCCTTCCGGTCGGTAAGCACACCGGTAGACGGTCTCAACGCCCCAGCGTTCGCAGAGACGCCGAACTGCCTCAAATCGGAACGAGGCGCTGTTGTCCATCAGAATCAGCGTAGGTGGGCCTCTCTCTCGAAAGATTTGCTCCAGCACTCTGATGATAAGGTGCACCTCTTCGCTAGGAATGTGCCGCCATAGCGTAAATCTGCTGGGCCCACAATCCACCAGCGTCAGATATTTCTCATCGCGGTAGTGCGTGACATCGATCGCAAGACGAGACCAGGGTTCGGTGACGTCAAGACTGCCTCGCTGCCACAAAATCGGCGACGGATCCACTGATCTGCAGCGAAGACAGGAACGAACAATTCGTTCTACATCGGTTCTGCGGATGTTCGCATTAGGGTGACATAGCCTCGCCAGGTATAGCGTCCTGTCGACGCCCAGGTGGTGCAGATTGTGGAATTGCTTGAGGTCGATATTGGGAGTCGCCAAACTGACCTCAGGAGCCACGGCACCGGTACAGCAAGTCGTGAACTTCAACCACCTTTGCGGTACTCGAGTCAGCTGGTCCGCTTTGTTCTCCGGCGACCTTACTAGGCTTACAGTCGTCTCCAGATTGCACTCCGTTATAATATCTCGGAGTAGGCCCAATCGTCGTCGAATTATCGCCTCTCCCATGCCGCGCGTCCTCACGGGTTCATCCCCATCGATCAATGACTTCAGCCAACCAAACACCGAAGTTGAATCAGTCACGATTTGGACTTTCTGAAGTCCCCACGCAATAGCGATGTTAAGGCCTTTGATGACGGCTTCTAGCTCGGCGGTGTTTATATGCGAAGTATCGTCCGGCTTTCGAAGCCAAGAGGTATCCTCAACCACTTTACCGTCAATCTCAAGGCACGTTCCAATAGCGATGCTGCTCGCATCGCACCACAATTTTCCACTGATGACATTGGACACCAGCCACGCTCCAGTCACCGGATCAGAAGCTAGCACCCTGCGATGGACGTCGTGAGCAATTTCTAGAACCTCACTCGGTACTTTGCTGTCCCAGTCCTGATCGCTGGCTATACGTTTGAGATAACTGCAAGCGGGTCGCAGCCAGCCGGCTACCGGAAAATGCCCGACGAGTTGCCCACACCAAGAAAATAACTCTCGCCGCGTCAGCACTGACTGTACAGAGCCTATGGCATTATCTCGGCGCCATACGAGCTCGTTGCGTTTACTGTCAATGCGGAGGCCTAGGACACGACCACCCTCTAACTTTTCAGGTGGTTTAGCTTCAAGTCCGTACTCGCGGAGAAGCTCAATCACACGGTCGTTTGAGACGATATCATTGTTCGCCAAAATGTCGTCGACATACGAATCCGTGCCGGATCTGACCCGCTCATCCATAGACAACACTTTATTTAATATGTCACTATTTTTGGTGCAACGTTAAGGCCGAAACCCAGGCGAGTCAGGCAGTATCGGCGGCCATGAAATTCAACCACCTGGTACTTCCACAATGATGGGTCTACGTGAATTTGCAAATAGGCCTTACGCAGGTCCACGACGCTTACGTTTCGTCCCATTCGCCGCTATGCACGAAGTTTATTACTGCACACGTCCCCTTCAGCCGTGTGGCTCGACACGAACTGGTTGAGCTCGCGATAGTCGAGGACGGGCCTCACTTTCCCTTTGCTGCTTTGAACCACCGCCATCAAGGGAATCAGCCCACCGCACTCCCCGTGAAAAGGTTGAAGCCAACCACACTTTATCCAATCCTCCACTTCCCGTTCATATTCTGCTTCTACCTTATGCGTGCTGACACTGTTCATGCTGCCACTAACCACATTTGCATGCTGACCCAGTGCATGTAACCCCTAACCATGTTATTCATTTTGTTTGTTTTTCAAGCATGATTTTACTTACTATTCTACTGCGTATCACTTTGCAGCAAATGTAAAGCGCCTAGAAAGAGATTAAGTTCTCTGAGGGCGCTTTATCAAGTGCAATATTATTATTATATTATTATTACCTCAGCCGGGATGAGATATGAGGACACACGGTTCTGCAGCAAGGGGGCCTGTACGCCTTCTTTCCAGTTCCAGCGCACGTGCCACGCGCCATCGTGGAATACTGCAGTAAAATCTTTGTCGGAGACTGTAAGCTCGCTCGAATTTCCGACCTTTGCAACGAGCGAAACGTCGGTGGCCGGGGGTGAGTGAGGGCAGGTTACACTGTTTCTTTCGCCGCGGATGCATCGGGTCGCTGGAGCCTCATTACCGAAGTCAACTTGGCCTTCACCGCCGTGCCCTACGCGGACGCCGCCTAGCGCTCTTATGACATCCATCCCAAGGATGATGTCCCAGCCAGCAATTATATCGGTCACCAAACAATTAACCTCCAGTGGTACTCCTCTAATTAACAAACTGACCTTACACGTAGAGGTACAGAGAGCGCGGTCACCGTTCATCATCAAGATACCTTCCCTCGCAGGCTGCAGATCACGAGGAGGAGGCCAGCACTGATGCAAGCACCGTGCGGGAGCAGCCGGTGTCGACAAGTGCAGTAGCGAACTGGCCATTTAACATCACGCCAATGGAGGGCAGTCGCGCCGAAGTCAAGGGGAACACGCTGGCGCAGGTGTTGACGGTTCCCCTTATTCGTTTTTTTGATCGCCGAACTTTTTACCACACGCAGCAGCTAGATGATTCGGATCGCCGCAGATCCAGCAAAGTCGCGTGCGCGGCCCGCTGCGAAAAGGCCGGTCGGTGTACCGCCTTTGCGAGTCCGGCCTAGACTGCACCACGGCGCCTCGGGTCTGAGCGCGTCGATCCTCGAAACGGCCGGCGAGACATGCTTCACTTGACGAGACAAAGTTCCTCGACATTTCAACCAGCACGGGCAAATCAGCTCTGGTAAGCGAGCACGCTGCTCGAAGTTGCCGCTTTATGTCATCGGGTAGGCCCGACACAAATGCGCACTTCAGCAAAGACTCCGGGGGATACGCGGGTGCCCCCCCCCCCCGCTTGAGCAGCAAAGACAATAGACGCCAAGCGAACAAGGTCGGCCAAGTAGACGTCTGGCGACTCACCCTCGCGAAGTTTTCTGTTTGATAACTCGTCGTACGCGCGGAAGCAATCGGGCGAAAACGCGGCGCTGAGTTCGCGTTTCACCTTCATATAGTCACATTTATCACTGTCCACCAGCCTTTCATAGACGGCAAAAGCTCCGCCGGTTAAGTACAAGGGCATGAGTGCGGCAAGATCGTCATCTTCAACCTTGTTCGTCTTGGCCACGGAGTCCAGTCGACGTACCCACTCGACGAAGTCCGTTTTGCCGTCATAAGGTGCGATTTTGCCTAGCATTACCATTGATGCCATCGACTCCATCCCAAGAAATAGCTTGTGCTTCGATGCGCCTTGCACGAAGAACGCCTTGCACGAAGAACGCCAGCACAGAACCAACACCAACAGTTTATTCTACTACAGAGCAGAGGGAGCACGACTTCACTCGTCCCTCTCTCCCCACTGAATCCCCCTCCTCGCCCACGGCTGTGTTTTGGCCGACCCCGATGGTGAGTCCACCATGTGACTGTGGTTACCGGCCTGTCCAAACCACACCACAGGCGGACCACAGCTATGCACCACTGGTGATGCTCCTGACAGCTGTTTAAGGAAGGAGCGGTACCGGCCTGCATATACTCAGACCACAGGTTGGAGGAACAGCTTAACGACTTTAATCAGTAGAGCACACTGAACGATACCTAGCCTGATTTAGAAATTAGGATAGGTAGGCTGAAGCAAGTGAACAGAGAGGTCTAAAAGTGATTGACAGAACCTTGAAGTCGTTTCACTGCTTGGTGATAAGCCGTAGCATAATGTATAATATGGAAAAACTGCGACTCTCACGGCAGACATGCCTGACTGCAGATTTTTGCAACTAAGCGTTTTATTGCACAAGCAGAAGACCTCTGAGCTGTGAGTTGCAGAAGTCGAGACGGGATGTCACGACTGTACGGACCAACTTTGATGAAGTACCCGTGTCTAAGAAAACCCGAATTTAGCAATGCTACGTTGCTGAAAGTAAGTAGACGACTGTGGAGCTGATGTGGTCGCCTTGTCAAAGGTCATTTTGGAACAGGTCACCCAGATTTTGTACAGATGATACAGTAGACTTACTGGTGGAATCCATTTTAAGGTTTGTGTTTTAAAATTTCTGGGTAGCAATAGGTTTTCCCAAAAGTAGTAATTTGGTTTATCATCATTCAATTTGAGAAAGCTTGCTGCCATCGAAGTACAAATATCATTAACACATGCAGGCTATCAGTTTAATAATAATAATAATAATGCACTTGATAAAGCACCCTCAGAGAACTCATTCTCTCTCTAGGCGCTTTACATTTGGTTTAGAGAGTTTGACATGATGGAAGGCAGGGAGAAATCAAAGTGCATGTACATCTGTGTGTTATATGCGTGCAAATGAAAGTGTAGATTGTGCCTGGCGATTATATCGGGAAGAGGGAGAGTGCAAATTGTGAAAGCCCTCGGGTACCCTGTACTTTGGAATTTCATCGGATGCCAGCGACCCGTTAACATCAATGCTCTGAAGCCTCTCACTGAGATAAGACCTAAACCATTTTAGTGCAGTGCCAGTGATGCCCAGGCTAGATGAGCGGGTTCGAAAAGGACTTGGCGATCAATAGTATCGAACACTGCCGAAAGATCCAGCAAAACAAGCAGAGAGACTCTACTTAAATCTGAATTCCTGATAAAGTCGTTATACACCCTTAGTAATACTGACCGTGTGGAGTGATAAGCTCTTAAACCTGACTGTAACTTGCTAGGTTTGTATGTGTGGTTGATATGTCACTGTCTGATGCGAAGACTTGAGTAGTGCTCGCGTCAGGAAAATCGTGTTATGCACCCTTTGAATTCACTTCGCTGATGCCCTAAAGCCTGAATATGTAGCGGATTCTGCAAATTTTTGAAAATGGTTGTGCTTTGCACAATCCTTATGATTGCATTGCAGCGTGAAAATAACTTGCTGTTGGTTGCAACGACACAAGCGTGTGCAATCGCATTTGGAGGACCGGTAATTGTTGTTGGGGTGGGAACCCGGAGAGGGAACGATTGGTCTCACAGATTTACCTAGAGCTTAAACAGCGTGTATCGTCTCGGAAACTGCCATAGCTAAAGAGGAGCGACATCTGTTATTTACTGGTTCGGGAATTCAACAAGGGACTGTGCGTTGAAAGCTCTTTCTGCGTGGAGCGGTTCCCAGTTACTTTGAAGTCACTTGCAGAAGTAAGTGAGCGGAGACCGGCATAGACAGACATTTTTTCAATAGACGGCTCAAACTTGAACTTAGGAAACAGTAAATTGAAAGTGGCATCGAGGTCGCTGTCGAAATCAGAACTAGGTTAAGGGTAAATGTCGAGAAAGTATTGAGATGATCGGTCCAGAAATCGAATATTTGCTTAGGGTACCTTTCAAAAGACAAACATATTAGAAGTGGGACCTGAAATTTTGATCATTTTTCTAAAAAGCAGAGCATTAATCAAATGATTTTTCGAACAATGTCTAACCCGGAAGTAAATTGGAAGCAGCAACATATCTGCAAATAACGAATTAAACAATCTTTGCACCATATCCAACTTATGCTCCAACTTTTTGAACCTTGCTACGTCGAATTACATGTTTTCAGCTTGTTGATGTTCTTGCATGTGACTTTATACAGCTTCATTTAAAATGTAGATTTTCCTTTGTAAATTCTAAAGGTCGATTAATACTTCAGGATTGAAATAAAATTTAAAATGTGGGTTCAGCTCTGCTTGTACACCACTGCAATAGTTCATTTCTGATTTCTGTTGGGTTGGTTTGGCTATTATATATCAGGTAGGCCTAACACACCCTCTATTTTTTAAATTTAAAATTGAATTAAAAAAACAAAGTGAGGATTGAATTGAAAATAATATAATTTTAAAGTATGTCCGTAGGTCACATAAGCAAAAGTCACTGCTGGTTTTGTAGCTGGCGCTGATCACTGAGAAGGAGCCCGAGCGAATGAATACAAATGCTAATTGCAAAATGCACTTTCATACGTGAAAATAAATTTCATTTCATAAAGACTAAAAGTGAGAGAATACCAAAAATAAGGAAGTACCGAGCTTTGATAGCAGAGGATACAAAAAAGAGCAAAAAGCACAATTAATATGCATTAATAATAAAGGAAGTATTTCAATTGGTTATAATTGATTATAAAAAGTCTTTTGTGTAGCACCCTAAAAGAACAGAGGCACTTACTAATAGTCACTGGCAAAAGATGTATCCTTCGTAGGCAAGCATTGCAAAGCACATAAAAGACACCAGTGGGCATTGGTTGGTAGGTAGGACCACGTCCCCGTTAACAACATTCACTCAATCATGCACAGTTATGAAAACTACACGGAAAAGACAGTTTCAACGGGGCGATAGAGAAATTATGTTGCTCTTGCTCGTGTCACAACGTGCACAGTTTTGCCATGTACAACCACAAAAACTCAGTTCACTCAGCCACAGCAAAGGCTGCGAGGAACATATAGGTTATACATTTCTGCTGAAATGTCATCATATCAGAAGATGACTAGATGCCAGTCGGTAGTGAGTTCCAAACTTTGGGAGCATCATAACTGGGGCACGATCTCCACTGGGTTTGAAGTTAGTTAGGGTACAACCAGTCGACCCAAGTCAGAGGAGTAGGCAGTTCGACGAAAGGCCTGACGTGAAACTACTTAAGATAGCTAGGTCGAAGTAGGAGAATGGAGGGATCTAAGCATGAGTGACAAAATCGTTAAAGTCGTTACGCTTCTAGATAGGCAGTCAGTATAGATTAATGAGAAGTGGCGTAATGCGGCAACCTCGACGTTCACGACAGACAAGTCTGGCTGCAGAGTTTTGCAACAACTGTAAGCAGCTTAGTGGACAGGCCGGAAGACCTGTGAACAGTGAGGTACAGAAGTCGAGACGGGATTGTGCTTAGATGCGCCTTGCACGAAGAACGCTTTGCACGAAGAACACCAGCACAGAACCAACACCAACAGTTTATTCTACTACAGAGCAGAGGGAGCACGACTTCACTCGTCCCTCTCTCCCCACTGAATCCCCCTCCTCGCCCACGGCTGTGTTTTGGCCGACCCCGATGGTGAGTCCACCATCTGACTGTGGTTACCGGCCTGTCCAAACCACACCACAGGCGGACCACAGCTATGCACCACCGGTGATGCTCCTGACAGCTGTTTAAGGAAGGAGCGGTACCGGCCTGCATATACTCAGACCACTGGGATTTCACAAAAGCAAGTACCAACTTGGATGTGGTATCCCTGTCTAAGCAGACACGAATTGTTTGCAAAGATACATAGCTGAAAGTAGGCAGACTTGACTTTGGAGCCGACTTGGTCATCTAGTGAAAGGTCACTTTGGAGCAGAGCGCCCAAGTTCCACGCAGAGGCTACAGGAGATATGCTGGTCGAGCTGACTTGGAGAGTTAGGCTTTCCAGTTTCCGAGGAACGCTTGCTTTGCTTACAATTAATAGGCTAGCTTTTATCGTAATTCAACTTGAGAAATTTTGTTGCCATCCTAGCACGAATGTCAGCAATGCACGGTCAAAGGAAGCTGAAAGATTTTAAAATCGTCAAGGCAGCGAAGGATCAAAGCGCAAGCAGAGCTGTGCGTCGACCCCTAGAAAGATCCTGCCACATTAACAAAGAGCTTCAAGATTACCCGTCGGTACGACGATTTCAGTAGTGTTACAGCTGTGGTGTGCGGCTCCCACGTCCGCAGAACAAGGCCGCAAGTCTCGGCCGACGCTCGACGAATCCTGGCGACGCCTGAACTGTTCATCACGGCCAGCGACTTGTAGGTGCCGCACCCCTTCGTGCTGGTATGCCGGCAGCAGCATGGGCGCGGCAGAGCAAAACACAAAGAGCGCCAATACCTTAGCATAAAAAGTTCACACCAATAACGTAAAAAGCTCATTTGACAGCAATGGAGGGTTACAGGCCTTTGACAATGACCGTGACGTTCACCAAACTGCTCCACGGTCAAGAGCTCAAATGCCCAGGCCAACTCTGGAAGTACAACTCACGGCCTAATATACGGTCTTTGATTTTATGCGGCTTTGGTCGTACATTATGGCATAGTCTTTCCGCGCCGTTATAATTCAGGAACCACGAATGATTAATAACAGTCACAATCTGACTGATGTAGAATACTGCCGTTGCATTAGCTAAGTGAGTGGATGCTCAGCCCTACTTTTCTAAAGCAAAGTTGAAGTTCCTTTGATTTCTCGTTGGCATGGACTAGTAATACATAATAATCAAGACTCCAGGGGGATAATTTTCTCATTCTACTGACAGGAAAGGCGAGGGAGGGACAGTGGGCGATCAAAAGCTCTTAGAAAGGTCGTATATAGCGCTAGAAGATTCTAAAAGTTTCTTGTTGGCTCTGGACAATTTTAGGAAGTTCCTTACTGCGTCACGAAATGTCAGTAACAGTTTTGCTTGAACGCCATAAGAAGTAGGGCCGTAACAGCCCAGGAGGTTAAGGTGCTCGTTCTTCACGACCGAGGTCATGGGTTCGATACTGCAGTCAGCGATCTCTTATTGCCAACCTGCAAGCTGCAGTGGTAGCCATAATGGCTCTGCTGCCGCTATAAAATGAGGCTGTCATGTCAAATTAGATAATTTTTAATCTCTTATAACTCATTGAAGGATCGCTAGAGCAAGACGCCTAATTTCCGCCCTGAGCTTATACTTCCGTGCTACTCACTTCCTCGATTGCTCTCCTGACCTAGCTATGGTTCTCACTTTCTCTCTGCTGCGTGAGATGCAATCTTTTGGTCAAGTGTGCGCTCAGGAAACAGCCTAGGCTGTAGTGCACTACAGAAAACTCCTGCGTAGCAGTCCCTTAGTCCTCGCGGTTTTGTGGAGTTACAGATGGAGATACCGTGCATTTCGTTACATTCACTGTCCGTCATCCTTGACGGGCAGGAGGTACCAGTTAATTACTAGTTCATTGAAGGACTATGAGACACATTTTTCTAATACATACGTCTTCACGGAGTTACACACGGAGGTGCACTCCATTCATTACATTCACTGCTCGTCGTCATTGACGGGCATGAAACGTAAGCTTATATTATTCACTGAAAAAACTACGACAGTTACATTTTCCCAATAATTAGCACCGTGCCGCTGACCATATATATTGACTGACTACACCGACTAGCAAGAATCTGTAGTCACAGCAATGCAAATTATTTTGCCATGCTCATGTTCTCAGAGAAATGGGAATGTATATTTAAACCCTGCGACCAATTCAGCACGGCATTGACTGTGCATAGTTCCCACCGAAAGCCGCTCAAGATTTGAGTGCTCTCTATCGTAAAACCCATTTAGTCCTCAAAGCTTTGTGGACTTACAGAAGAAGGTACGTTACACTGCATGATGCTGCTTCATTACAATACACGATTCGGAACTGGTCGTAGGCTGAGTTACAGGCGCCACATTTGACGGAGAACGGCTGACTTCCGTGAGGTTTGGGTCTACAGTAGCGCTAACCTCAACCGCGGTTAGGGCGACTGTATATATATATATATATATATATATATATATATATATATATATATATATATATATATATATATATAGTCGCCCTAACAGTGGTTGAGGTTAATATATATATATTTTAATATATATATATATACATATATGGATATACTAAGATATATACATGGATATACAATACGCTGTGTGACGAATAAAGGGGTCATTTTGTCTGATATGTTACGCTCACTTGTTACAAAGATTGCCCAGTTCGAAAGTCAAATGTTGCCAGCCAGTGACAGTGTTGCCCTCTTAAGGTTGTAACGCATACTATTTATGAAAGTTAAGTTTCGCTATTCTTTCGCAGGCGTGAGAACGCACTTCATACCGGATGTTCTACATCGGAGCACGCTGTACATGACAGTTGAAGGCGAAGCACAACGAACGCTTTGAGGTAAAAGCGAACAATTTTTAATGCGAACACTCTCTTAGTCGCTAGGATTTTCAACGATCAATCCTCAGAATACTTTCGGTCGAGAGCGGGTAGACCGAAAACCGTCGCTGCCAACTGTAAGCAATGACGCAGCAATTTTGTTTTAGCAACCTACATTACGCAGGTTCGCAAAGTGGAAACTTGCTTGAGCAGACAACAAACGGCTTTTTTCCCCGCAGCGACGGTATTTTCGCGACCGACGGCTGGATCTCGAAAAGCCTGCGAACGAGCACGACTCTCACGCCGCCGCCTCGTGCTTTCTGCCTCGGCGTCACTGGCTGCCCCGCCACTGCAGCACAGAGCCGCCGCCAAGACGGCGCCTCGTAGGGCACGACGGTCTCGCGGCTACGGCCGCTCAGCGCTTGGCCGTAGCCGCGCCGGAACCCTTCGAAGCTGCGCTCTTTTTGGAGCCGCTCGAGCCAGCCGCAGACGCCGGGCCCGAGGAGGCTGCGGCGGCGGATGCCGTACCGGCTCCCTGCCTGGAGCTTTCCAGCGAAATCTTCGGCGGAGGCCTGGCCGGACTCGCTGCCTTGGGCTGCGCGGCGGCTGCTGCTGCCTTGGGCGGCGTCTTCCTATCGCCACGACCGCCATCGGGCGGCGATGTCGGCGCGGCAGCGACGGTTTCGCCGGTGGGCGTGGCTCGCTTCGGCGATCCGGCCGACGCTGCAGGCGGCTGCTCAAGCAGCGGCCCTTCGCCTCGCCTGATGCGAAGCGCTGGCGGTAGCGGGTCCGCTTTCGGCGTCATGACTTTGTACGACATCTGCGACTTGGGGGTTGCAGAGCCCGACGCTGCGGCAGCGCCGGCGGCCGGATGGGCAGCCTGACTGCTAGCTCGCGAACGCTCGCCCGAATTGCCAGCTCGAGACGCCCCTTCACTTGCGGCAGCTGCCGTCGCCGCAGAGTGGTGTAGCACAGGTGTCTGCGTCCACGGAGAGGCCGCATCGGACGGCATCGCCTGGATGTCGGCAACACGGGCTTGCTGTACGATCTGATGGTGCCGAGGATAGTCGTCGGACACGCCTAGACGAAAGACGTAAGGGGAAAGGAAAGCGTAAGTTGGACGTCGTTCTAGCTGGGCGAAACTAGAACTGGTGTCAGCCAGCGTAGTCTAGCAAATCGGATACACAAACACGAAGACGTATACTTCTGCGTGCCTGCACGCTCCAGCGGCACGAGGCACAATTCTTTTTTCTTTTACATCGACGAGGCACTATTTGCCGTGGCCGTCTATGGAAACCCACCGAGCACCGACGTTTTCATTACAATTCAAAGAGTAAAACGACGGAGCTTTCTTTCTCTACGTGCCTTATGTATCATCCTGCTTTCATTTGGTCTGCTTATCATCGCTTCCCCATAACGCATTACAAGCCGCTGAGATTTTTGCAGATTGGCACCAGCCTGAGGGCCATCCAGGTGACCGAGTGGTAAGTGTCACGCATTCTTAATTTGTACGTGTACTGCTAGTCCATTCATTGCTATAACACCGTTGCGTTCACACGGCAGGCAGCTACTGTCCTATATTTGGTTGGTTCGAATCCTGCTGGTGGCAAGCGTTTGCCTACTACACACCTGACACTTCACGACACTACACGGGTGCCCGGATGAGTGACTGGAGTGAAACACCAACCGACTGGCTGCTCCCACAACCTGGCAATGTGGTAATCGGCAGGTTACAGAAAACTGTTAGTGACTGCAATTACTGCACAGCTGCTCGTTCGAACAAATTAAAAATGGCCCACATTAGAATGCAAGACAGTCCATTATAAAAAATACAGTATCTATTCATGATGCCTTAGTACAATATCTTGAAACAAGTATAGCCCTCGAGCAAAAGGATCTGATGGCTAGCGGCTGGATGGAGACCAGCAACTGAGCTGTTCAACACTTACCTGTGTCTAGCAGCACTGCCACAGAAGGCATTCGCCATGCTGCATCTTCTGCAGAACTGGTCAGTGGCAGATATCCAACACAAACTTGACCGTTCTACAAAAAATTGATGTGCACATGCCATCATCCTTGCTGAAATGAAATTGGTACAGCAGACTTCTATCATACACGCATGATTAATGAGCACAGTTCCTTTTCTGTTGCTTCTCCAGTCAAAATTCTGCATGGAACTAAATAGACAACCGATATCAGAGCCACTTTCACCGTACCACTATCCAAACAAAGACAGAGAATATAGCATATCTCCAGTTAAATCAGCTCGTAATCTAGGTGTCATATTCGTTAGACGACCATATCAGCTCCACAATCAAATCTGCCTATTTTCAGCTTCATAATATTGCTAAAATTCGGGCTTGTTTAGATAAGGATACCACATCTAAGTTGGTCCATGCATTCGTGACATCCCGTCTCGACTTCTGCAACTCACTGCTCAACTGACACACAACTGACCTGGCCTACCGGCATGTGCGATCAGGCAATTGCAGCTGGTGCAAATCTCCACAGCTAGGCTTGTCTGTCGTGAGCGTCGCAGCTGCCACATCATGCCACTTTTAGCTGACCTGCACTTGCTACCAGTCAAGCAACTGACCGACTTCAAGGTTTTGTCGCTCACTTTTAGGTAACTTCATTCTTTGGCTCCGCCCTATCTCTCAGACCTACTCCCCCACCAGGCCACCACCCGCTTTTCGGAATCCAACAGTCTACAAATACCTCGTACAAACCTCAAATCCTTTGGAGACCGTGCATTTAGTTCGTAGGCTCCCAAAGCCCGGAACTCCCTCCTGACCTGCGCCAGAACATCCCCTGACCTGACCACATTTAAAAAGAATTTAAAAACACACATATTTAGGACAGCATTTAGTGGGTCCCTGTGATTCCTCCTCAATGTGCTTATGCATACTGACACTGTGCATGCTGCTACTAACCACATTTGCATGCTGACCGTGTGCATGTCACCCCTAACCATGTTATTCATTTTGTTTGTTTATCAAGCATGACTTTACTCACCATTCAATTGTATTTCCCTTTGCAGCAAATGTAAAGCACCTAGAGAGAGATTGAGCTCTCTGAGGGCGCTTTATCAAGTGCATTATTATATTATATTCTATTATATCTCTTTCCCAACCTGTAGTCTGTGATCTGGATTATGTACATGTAAGGAATGCTAATGCTACCTCGGTTTCGGATACATCTTTTATGCCATGTTTGTTTATTCTACAGATTACGGTGGCCGAGATAGAACCGCTAACTGAAGAACTGGCAGCTCACAACTCGTCCGGGTTCACAGTAGGCCCCACCTCGATATGCGATCATAGCGGTGGCGCATACCTAGCTGCATCTCAAAGTGTCTGATGACACATTTTTCCTACATTATATTGAAGTAAGAAGTAGTCTCATGGTTGGTAGTACGTTAAGATGAAAGTGCTATCCACAATAGCATTGGCTATTTTCTATTTCCTGCAACTACTGCTGCTGCTGCTACTACTGCTACTACTAGCAAACTCCAGGCTTTGGGTACAGAGAAACTGTAGTCACTGTCTATCACTAAAGGATTTACTACCGTTCAATCGCTTAGCAGAATGCCAGCAACAGTACTATCAGTGCAATATGTCGTGCAACTCGAGACTGACGAGTGTGCGCATCTCTCTTCCATCATCACAGACACTTACTGCAATGGCAAGTTGTGTACAAGGCTGCAGCAAGTAAGTGGCTACCACGACCAACAGCTGCAGTGAAGCAGTCGAATGCAAGCCGTGGTAGCAGTACAGTGTCCCCCGAGCATGCAACTCCACTACAATACCTTGCAAGTGTTGATTGGGCAGTAGTAGACTGTTGAGGTGAAAGACGGCTCACTGCCATCGTCGCTCGGCCTGCCTCTGCTATCGCCACGGCGTTGGTCTTGGCCGCTGGCAACAGCAGGGTTCAGCAGCTCTGCCTTTAGAACCGGTCGTAGATACACGGTTGGCATTGCTGTGATGTATGCTCTACGAAATGCACCACCAGCAGATTAGAGTGCAGAAGGAAGTCAATGCAAGCTATCAGGCTAGCTAGCCAGCTAGCAGGTGGCAGGCAGCATCTGAATGTCAAAGATCTGCACCCTGCACATAGCTGCATCACACTGCTGCACGGTGGTTCGGCAGATGGGGGTGGGCAAACAAAAAACTCGATACCTGGCCGGCATGCCACATTCTGTCCAATACAGTCTCCTAATCGAGAATGGATACGCTAACGGTCTGACTTGCTGAGTTCGCTAAGCCGCAAGCCAAGCTCGAGGATAGCCCGACATCGGCTGACAAGTTGTGAGGTATAGTGGGCCACCCCGAAAGCACTTTTCTGGCAAGCAGAGGTTTGCCGGTAGAAGAGGCTAACAGAAGAAACGAATGAGCTCACCAAATATTACTGAAACATCCCATAATCTGCAGCTTTCCAAAGGCTTGAATGGTGGGAATGTCGGTATGGCAGAGACTAGTATGGTAGGTGGAGTTCAGACTAATAATGTAAACTGGTCACAAAATGTGGAGCTGGTTCACACAAACTACTGCAGCTAAGCTCTAATTCAGGTTTAGCATAAGAACCAGATGGAGTCGAGGCACGTGAAAAGCTAATAACTGCCACAGCTGAGGTCAGCCAGACAACTATCAGCTACTGCTACACTATTATTATGGGGAGGCAAGCATCATCTACCAGAGGAACCAAAAAGCTAACTTCAATAGCCATAAAAGAATTGTAGAATACAGGAATCCAGGAGTTCAATACAGCCAAAAACATCACCAAAACGAGCTTAGTAATGCCGTTGATGGTTTTTGATTTATATATAAAAGTTAGCACCACTTTTATCGCGAGTAAGGCAAACAATGGCAGATACAAGAGTCAGAGTGCCTGAACATTTGGTATGCCGGCAATTTGTAAAAGGAGGACAAGAAAGCAGAGCAAGGCTGTTCGCAGCAGAAATGGTGCAGTTGCATTTGACGTTTATGCCCAGGTCAACCAATGATTTAACCGACAAACTGCATGCATTTTTATAGCTTAACAAAGCTGGATGAAAACCGTTTAGATTTGGATTCATAGAAAAGACCTATAGAATGCATGCAAAATAAATATCGGCACCTGGCTGGAGTCTAAAGGAAGTCCTGATGGGCGCACTAGCCAGATTTAAGTGTGAAATTGTAGGGTTAGACTAGATGCAGTTCTTGACCAAACTACCCGTTTCTGTTAGCAAAGAATGAACATCGCATGGAGGCAGTGAGCTGGCTGAGGCATCACGTGACTAGCAAATACATGCTGCAGTGTCTGTCTCATGATTTCTTGGCTCAGCTCATGCACTTTCCATATTCACGTTCGCTAGAAAGCAAGGTTCAGCCATGCCAGCAATCGTGCAGAAACCTACCCAGACTCTGAGAAAACGATCTGACCCTTGTTGGCATCCCAAGTGGCTCCCTGCAGGTGCAGCCCTTCGACAAACAGACCGCCTTCTGACTCCTCAAGCTCCAGCTGTGGCTGCTCGCACGAAAACGTGACGTCGTCCGCAGAACATTCACAAACGACGGCCTTTTCATGCAAAATCGCTGTGAGCAGAGCTCCTGGATTGTAGAGGCCACCTAGCCACACGGATTTGAGCTGCCCTCGGAACACGTGCTCCACCATTTTCTCGTGGCTTCCGGGCTGTGGCACTAGTCCACTGCGGTTCCATTGTTTCATTTGCTGGTGACGTCGCTGCAGGTCTAGGAAAAATGATTAAGGTCGAGGTGCATTGGCAAAAGTTTTTGGTACACGACGACAAATAATATTTACGTCTGCTCGGCTCGCATCTTGCAGAAGTAACAACATTGTGTGGCATACCATCTAGCCAAGAGAACAGTGTGTGAGAGCTTGGCAGCTGGCTGGAATGCAGCCACGATAGTGGCACTTGCTCTGCTAGGATCGTCCTCACTGTATGCCGGTGGTTCGCAGAGAGGCCATCGACGCCGACGAGCAAACATCGCTGGATATCGAAGAGCTGCTGTCGCACGTGACAGATCAAAGCATTCAGCCGGTGGCACTCCTGCAGCACAGTCAACCGAAACGTTCGGCTGCTTAATGCACGATGCTGCTGCACGCACAACTAGCTGGTGGGCAGAGATAGATAGATAGAGAGAGAGAGAGAGAGAGAGAGAGAGAGAGAGAGAGAGAGAGAGAGAGAGAGAGAGAGAAAATGCACTACTTCAGGCCAGAAAAAGTGCCGTGCCCTTCTGCTCACAGATGGTTGCAGATACTCACCTGCAGTAGAGTGTAGCCGATCGTCTCGGGCACGAGGTTGCTGTCGTCGGCTGCAGTCACGCTCTGAGCACTCGGCCGGTGGTAGGGAAAGCTGAAAGCGGATGCCGCTGATACAGGTGGGATGTCGCCCAGCTCGACGAGGCTGGGCATCTTCTCGGTGATAGCAGAGACTAGCATGTTAAGGCGTGATGAATCGGCTGAGCCCAGTATCATAGGCGACTGCACTGCCGGCTGTGGCCTCTCAGTAGCAGTCGAATAGTCAAAGTGTTGGACGTCGGATATCCATTCCAGGAACTTCAAGAATTCAGCTGACCTGGAGATGGAACAGAAACAGCGAAGAACAAATGAGATCAAACGAGATATCACGAGTGCATATACTTTTGTGCTAAAATTAGGACACACGGGCAGAATTAATGAATGATACAAGTAGTAATATATAATTTTGAGGATCCCGCCGAGGTTCTCTCAAGCAAAGAGTCACTACCGTCATCACAGATACCCCTTCTCAACCTGTCTCTATCCTTTACAGGATTTCGCTCTGAAGATACCAACAATGCTGTTTCTGCAATAGACCATTTCTCCTAACACTGAATCTAAGCCTAGCTGTGGTGATCGCATTTCACGACCCTGGTCGCGGGATCGAGTATGTACACATGCACTTGCACATGTCTGCATATACAGTAACTCATTCAGTAATGTCTCGAGGCCATACAGATTGAGAGGGAGTTATGCTGGAGAGTTTCTATAGTGTAATCTAAGCCTAAGTGGCTTTTGGTGTGCCTACAGTAGGCATAAGACTTCATCTCACCCAACAAAAAGAAACGAACAGGCATTTCTGAGTCAAGAAGGTAGCAGAAGAAGTGAGCAGCATGAAAGTAGCACCGCAGGATGGCTACAAAGATGAACTGCAGCAGGCAATCTTTTATTGTTTACTGAAAGCAGGAAGAAAGCTGCTAAGGCTCTTCTACTATATAAATAAGGCTTTTGAATAAGCTGACCATAACCCTTTCTTACCGGAGTCCAAATACGACACTATTTGAGTATGTGACTCATGACCAACTTACATATACAATTTCTGTTTTACCTGCTTTTGTCCATTATGAATGGCACTAGTCTGTGAAGTCCAACAGCTTCGGCATCAGACACCATTGTAGCAGATACCTTTTCCATGTACCATTGACTGAGCTTTGCAAACTCTGCAATCCGATATGAGCATCAAACTAGAAGGTAAGCATCAATCGCTGCACCAGTACATGCTCACGGCAAGTACAGGTAGTATCATGCTGACTAATTAATCATGTCGGTAGGAAAGACAATGAGCCAATGGTGGTGGAATGCCTGCTGATGCAACATTAACTAAGTCAAACAAGCAAAATCCAACAATGCGCACACGAGGACTCTATTCTTAGCAGAGATCGATTGTTCTAACAGCTCAGCTGGCACTGACACTCTTTTCTGCATCAAAATCCTTCATGCACACAGTATGCTACGCAAAGTACATTTCACGTGATACCATGATTAGTCTCACACGTCAAAATAGATCTGCACTTATTTAATCAAGCCTTCGATTGCTACTAAAGAAAATTTAAAGCCACCCTACAATGACAGTTTTTTACACAAACGATGCCGTAATTGTTGCCGTGGATTTTGTCACGATCTTACTCAATGTCCTTGTGATAACTCGAGAAGATGCAAAAACTATGCATCTCCATTATGCAGTATGCCATTGCCAGACTTCTCTGCCCTCAAAGGCGCTATCAGTTGAACAATTGTGGGATCAAAAACTGGCAAAAAATTGCAGTCTGCCACTGAATGTACATACACACTATGATGTACATGCACACTAAAGTGGCAGATTGCAACATCTCCAGGCACTTATTGGCTGTTCTGCCATAGGATAATCTGCAATGATGCACATAACTGGCAAACTCTGCATACAGAGAATGCTACACACATGCGCACAAATATACATATAACAATGCAAGGTGCAACTGTCCCAAATGCTCCTTACACATTGGCTAGGTAGAATTCTTTTTCTAACCAAGTTGAAGAGCAGTGAGGCTCATCGATGCAAAATAAGAGAAGAGGGTGTTCGAGTACTGAGCGTTTCAGTGAAAATTGGCCACACAGTCGCAGATTTAAACTCAAGCAGAACACAGCCCATATCCAGTGACCGACTGGAATCAAGGGCAAAACAGGAGTGAGGTGATTAGTCTAGCTCAGTCATCAAATATCAAGCCTAACACGATTTACAACAACTCTAGTCAGAAACAGTGCAGGCACCGAGGGTGACCTACCGATATTGGCTGGTGGCAGTGGGATGGCTCCCCCGGGTGTCCGCAGGCCTATGCCTGCCTCGGAGTCCTTTCCTTTGAACACCAGCAAGCACATCTGCTTCACGACATGATGGTCCTTGTTGCAGCAGACAAAACTCCCATAGACATGCTGCAGAGAAAGAGCAAGAGACATGCAGCAAGCGGCATCAGCAAGGTGGCGAGTTCTCACGCTCTGTTAGGAGACACGCATTGATGCACATTCGGCACACGAAACATAGCCAGACCAGACCTGGGTCATGTATATGATCACGTCTTCGACCAATTCCTGCTGACGCTGCTGACCTTCACCACCACTGCTGCTGCTACTGCTTCCGTTGGTCAACTGGATACCCGTGGTTCGACTCAGCACGAACTGCAGGCTGTGGACAAGCTGCTGTGAGCTTAGTGGATACCACTGGCAGAATCCTACAAAAGGCGCGAGAAGCCAGCCGTGCACTAGCCGGGCCATTGCTGCAATGCTTCCACCATAGCCTCCGGCCACGGGCTCTTTGCCAGAGGACGGCTGTGCATGCTCATACCAAGCCAGCCGAAAGCTTGTCGTCCCACAAGGATTGCATGAAGCAGGCAGCACTGGAATGCCAGGTCCCTAACGGCAGGACTTTTCTGGATGCATTGCTGCAGCTGCTCCAGAGTCGTCGCCGGCAGGGCATCCAACGAGTGCATTACAGCTGAAAACAAATGCATTCGCAGCAAATAAAAAGGCAATAACTTGATGAGTAAGCAAACGCCAATTGCATAACCTGTCAGTCTGCACGTGTGCACCGAGGCAGGATGCAGACGAACAGCAGCAAGTGTGCATCGGAAGTCAGTGGGGAGGGGGAGAACACCAACCTGCATGGGCATCGGACAGCTCGCGATTGATCGTGGGAAAGTAAGCACACAGGCATCGACAGCTGACATTTTAATCATCAAGTATTAATTTTTCACATGGAAACGGTTTAAAGTTAAGTTTAAGCTGCACGACTTCCATAATAATATACTCGCACAGACGGGTAGCATGGCAGCAAGCACAGAGCATATATTTACAATCAAGTGTACCTCTTGCCCTCGCTCTTGCTTTGCGCTGCACAGCACGAACCTTTGCTGAGCACCTGGTACAAGTCGTCCGGTGGCGGCTGGCAACTGATCGGCAGCCCACTCTCAAAGAAGGAGGCGTTGAAGACGTCGCTGCTGAGAATGAGCACTGACTGCAGCAGGCCACTGGGCAGCGAGTGTCCGACCTCGGCTGTTAGCCACACGACGGTCGGATCCTTTGAGCTGGCACCATCAGAGTCGGCTAGACAACAGCCACACGTTTGGCAGAGGTAGAGCTCAAGATCGCCTTCTTCACAGCCAATGAAGGCCCACAGCAAGCGCAAGACGTCAGCACCAGATGCAGCCGATTGCGAGAGTGTGATCACGTGAGAGCGACAAGCTTGTCTGCAGAGTCCTGCCAGAATGGCAAGGGTTGCTGATACGTCTAGCTCGATCCTTGGGGGGGGGGGAGTTGCAGGCACGAAGACAGCAGATACTGCGGCAGATGCACAATTTATGCAACCAAAAAGAGTTGCTTTAGGCAGCCCCTGGAACCTCACACGGGCAGTGACGGTTCAAAATACTTCTGTTTACGTGAGCCGGTGGTAGCCAAGTGAAGACTCTGCTCTACTGCAGGTATCTTAGCAGGGAGGTACTAAAGCTTAACAAAGAGACCCCTCAGCTGTCGGAGCACATAATTCCACTCCTTTAAAATCCATTCAACCACGTTTTAGAAGTTCTGGCAACTAGCATCATGTCAGACTTATAGGGCTCCCCAGCAACTCCAGAAAAGTAAAATAGCAATAGCAGCAGCACTAACGGTAC
Organism: Cristatella mucedo; assembly: GCA_009760855.2. Lineage (NCBI taxonomy): Eukaryota > Metazoa > Bryozoa > Phylactolaemata > Cristatellidae > Cristatella > Cristatella mucedo. The sequence continues at coordinate 11,417,924 of WPIO01000008.1, read as the reverse complement.
CAGCAGCACCAACGGTACCAGCAGCAGTAGCGGAGGCAGTAATGGCAGGAGCAGCAGCAGTTGTGGCAGAAGCAGGAGTAGTAGGTTGTGGCAGAAGCAGGAGTAGTAATGGTAGCAGCAGCAGCAGTGAAAAAAGCAGCAATAATGGTGGCATCTGCTGGGATGACACATTTAGTGGCACTAGCAGCAGTGGTGGCAGCCGAAAGTGGCCAGATGCCGAAAAAAGCGCTAGCTGATTTAACAGCCTCTTTTGTATAGCAACAGAAGAGCCTTGATGGCTATCACCACCACTTGCGGTGGCAAAAAAGGATCGCCCACCGCAGGATTCGAACCCACGACCTCGGGACCTAGGTCGTGAAAAGCAACCGCCTTAACTAGTGTGCCATCACGGCTCACCGAAGCGCATTTAGGTCGTGTGATGGCAACACAGTCACAACAGGATGAGGATGAGCCAGAAGACTAGAGACTAGGTATTGGCATGTAGCAAGGGCTCGAGTGCTTCTTGGAGAAAGCACGACGAGATATGGGGGAGGGCGTTGTGAACACGAGTCAACCTTGCATCCATATAGTAAACAGCGGTAGGTAGCTGAAGGTGCCTCTGCAGGGCAGGAGACTCCACGCAACTCCAGCTGGTTGCATTTTGCATGCCGGATATTGCACATCCAAACGCCCAACGCATGTGCCCAGTGAGTGCCCTAAGGTGCCACCTACGTGTCTTTCGAGCAGCCGGCAGGCCGGCTAGGCGGCGCTTGAGTGTGGTGAGAACTCGCTCCGGTGCGGCGTGCACGCTCTCTAGGAGCAGCCAGCACTCCGGCCCCTTCTTCTTGATCGTGGCCACTGCTGCGGCCAGAGCTTCCTCGGCCGTGTCGCTCATTTTCACGGACAGCAGAGGCACGCCTCTTCTCTACAATCAGGCCAAGGTGAAGTGGCAGTCACAGCCGCGCAGTGCTTGCCTGCTCACCCAGGAGGCCACGCTCGCAGGCGGACGAACCAAGAGGCTTCAGCACGAGGGGACCATCATTTGATGGCCATCCTGCCACTGCCGGATGAGTGGGGGTGGTGGTGTGGCAGAGGACAAAGAGCGGTGCCCTACCTTAGCGCCTTCGCTGAGCAAAGAGTGCACTGAGCTGTGGCTGCGCTGTCCCAGTGAAACCGACGAGGCCACATTTCGGTAAAGGACGAGCACGCCAAGAGGCTTGACCAGGACGGCGGCGGCAGCAGCGCTACTGCGGCGGCTGCTGACTGCTTGTATGACATCGTCGACCGTCACCAGTTGCCGTCCGTCTGCCCCAGCTGTGCCGTCACCGGCACTTGCCACCTCCAGGTGGGTGTCCACATAGGCCCTGAGTGCAGCTGGCAGGCGGTCGGGCCGAAGCATTCGCAGGACCAACAGCCGGTGGAAGTCGGACAGCTGCTCATCACCCTCAGCAGCTTCCGGCTGGCTAGCCGATGCCGCAGCAGCATCACTTGCTCCCTCTGCGGTGGCGTGGGCAGCAAACAGAGCTAGTGTAAGCACAAGCTACCGGCAAGGTCGCGGCCCAGCGACGAGCTGGCTCAGCTCTTGGGTCACTGGACCGTTTAGAAGAGGAATGGATGGGAAATGCCGGCTACAATACAGGCTGCTGCTGGCAACAGATGCCAGTATCGTAGTTGGCCACAGTTTGCTGGAGGACAGGATCACTTAGCTCAGCAGCATGCACTGCGCTTTCACCGTGTTGATGGGCTTGGCGCAGCTGACTCTGAGCAGTGGTCACATGCGCTGCTGCTTGTGCAGCTAGCTCTGCTATTAGTACTACCGCTGCCATCATAGAACTGACCCATGTCCTCCTGCTGGCGGTCCGAGTCGCCTTGGATGCGCGGCTGGAATGGTATTGGCTTCTTCTCTGCCTCATTGCTGATGTACCAGTCGCGCCAGGCAGCCTCGTTCTCGACCAGCTGGACGCAGAGGTTGTCCATGCGGCCAGGCAGCACAGACAGTGCCATCACGTTGTCCCACTTGTCCTTGGGCAGCCACGAAGGTGGCTGCCGACTGGAGCCGAAATCCTGCAGCGTCAGCTGCACCCCCAGACCAGGGTTGCCTGGAAACAACAGCACCCGGCTCATACACCCCTCATGGCAAAGCAACCGTTCACTGTGAGTCGACACTGGGCAGCTGTGGCTTACTTTTTCAAAAAGTTGAGCACGGTAGCCTTAGCAGGCCAGTTGAGAGAGAGAGAGAGAGAGAGAGAGAGAGAGAGAGAGAGAGAGAGAGAGAGAGAGAGAGAGAGAGAGAGAGAGAGAGAGAGAGAGATAGAGAGAGAGAGAGAGAGAGAGAGAGAGAGAGAGAGAGAGAGAGAGAGAGAGAGAGAGAGAGAGAGAGAGAGAAAGAGAGAGGAGAAAACGATGCAAAATAAAGAAGAGCCCGGGAGAGAGAGAGAGAGATAGAGAGAGAGAGAGAGGGAGAGAGAGAAGGAGAGAGATAGAGAGATAGGTTGCTGAGCAAGCAAGCAGGTGCAAAGCACGACATTGACAGGCGCACAGCAGTTGTAACTAGACGACGCTAGCACTAATTGAACCTGAAAAACGAATGTCAATAAAGGCTGAACCCAAAGCCGGATTTACCAGACGTCACGAGTGGCTGGCAGATTTTTATAGTCACTGCACTAAAGACACGGCATGTGCCCTAGTAAGCATAGAAAATTCAACCTTATCCTTCGATGTCGGAGCCAGAACCTTCTACACTACTTAACATTTTAAACAGTCGAGCACCGAAAGGGATAGCTGTAGTAGGTTTTTTTCTGAGTCAGCCTTAGGTTGGTATGCTATGAATCCGTGAAAGCAGACGAGGTTACAAACTGGGATAGGAGACTTAGCTAATATAATGCCAGGAAACAGGTCCCGAAAGCTGACGTGCAACTAGATCCTCACGATTCGATTTTTAAAACGATATCGATAAAAAATTACCTTGAAGCAGCAGTGACAGCTCTGCATCTGTAAACAATGCTGAACCTTCTTTTTGGATGTTGAGGCATGCTGCAGCCAAAAACAGCAGTTTATGTTCATTGAAGATGCTCCTGAAAATATTGAATGTGCCACTAAGGCTCGAAAGTCATAGCACAAAACCATACAAAGACAGAGCAAAGCACGAATTCACATGCACCTGCACGGCTTCAAGGCAATGCTAGCAGGCAAGCACTGTGCCAGTGTGTGTGTGGCAGTCTCAGTTAGTTGACCATGACGGTTCTAGGATTGCCTAGATCATATTCGACCATTTGCAGCGATGGCAAGAACGATTTAGCAGCACGGCATATTTCTAAAGACAACAATATCAAGTTTTTGCATGTCGAGCAATTTCGTAGCGCATTTTAAACATTTGTAGATGATATCTTACACATCCAAGGATGAGCTGCAGTGACACTTTTCTGTACTACACAGTGGCACGACGGTCATGTGCTTGTTCTCTCCTGTTACTTAGCCACGACACAAGTCAGTGCTTGATAGGTCGTTGCTTCTCAATTTTCAGTCTAGCTCACACTAGATTCCGGAAAAGAAGCAGGCCTTGCATGGACTCACAGTCTAGCACCGATGAGCGCTTTCGCCATGATAGCACACATACATACATACCTAAACCCCTTGTTCGTGGATGTAATCAGATGATAGGCATCTTACCATTAGCTAGACTCAAGGAGGATAATCCGACATGGGCGAAGATGCTGCAGGGTGAAGGCACGAAAAAACTATTTTAAGAAATGCTGGTTTGAATAGATATTCATAGTTTTATTAAAGAAAATTAATACAGTCTAACTCATACAAATTATAATTTATGCATGCTAGGTTTAAAATATATTTCGAAATTGTATATTTATATAGAAAGAGTTAATATAGCCTAATAATGTTAGCCTACTTTTTCATTAGATGCTCTGGTTGTGTACGATTCCTTGAAGGTAACCTTCCATTAGACCTGTTCCAAGGCAGGTTGCCTTTAGCTTGTATGCTCCCAAAGCCTGGAAATCACTTCCGACTTCGATGGCAAGTCACTAAAAACGCATCTATTTATCACAGCATTTAGAGGGTCCATGTGATTAATCCTTTTGTGCTTATGCATGCTGACACTGTGCATGCTGCCACTAACCGTACTTGAATGCTGACCCTATGCATGTCACCCATAACCATGTTATGCTTGCAGGCATTTAGCATGCTACCAATAACCATTCAATAGTGCTTCTTTTACAGCATATGTCAAGTGTCTTACAAGAGATTAAGTCCCCTGACGATGCTATGCAAAAATATTATTTTTATTATAATTATTATGACGAAACTGGACGTACTATTTTTACTTCCACACCAGTCACACAATACAATATTTTTTTCTCTTTGGTATAATATTAATTGATTTGGAAGACAAAAGACCAATTAAATCATACTTAAAAATTATAATTACAGTTGCACGCTTTTGTCACGTGTACATTTGTCGGTGTTGCTGGCATTGTATGCTTTTGCCGGCTCACTTATCTTGGTTACTTTTGTTAAGGCGCCCAAACCTGTGACCAAAAGGTCCACAATCAGTGATGCAAGCAGATTGGCCACAGGGATGGCCCTACGGTTTGGGGGAGGGCTGATTTGCTGGCAACTTTGGTGGCAAGAGTTGCAGATCCAAATTATTAGTCACAATTTGATTCCGATAGCATGACAGGACCCGATTTTGATAACTAACAATGCAACGGCAAGGATTCTTTCTTAGTTGATTTTCTCTAATCACACTGAATGGCAAGAGCTTAAGCAGCATACGACACAGCTAGTAGTCTGCAACAAGGTTGTGCTACATTGATGCTTCCCTTTATACCTGAACTGGCTTCTGACCACTCTGGGGGAAATTTTGAATCCAGGTTACTGCGAACTAAAGCTACAAGATGATGAGCTCGCAGCAACAAGTAAGACACTGATTAGCGGCTCATGACACGTTTCGGTGATAATATCGTCGATAACTTACAACTGAGCTCTTTCCAGAACATGCGCCGTCAGAGAATCGACGTGCTGCTTTATCTGATTGGCTGAGAGTTCACCATAGTCGACCCCGGGTGTCGGGTAGCTGGGTATCTCAGCAACGTTTTCAAATGGAAGTGAGTGGCGTGCATCCGCTGTATTAGCATCACCAACTGCGTCGGCATGAATGGCACGGATTAGCTGCAGCGGGTCGCTCCCCTCCGACTTCACGACATCCGACATCATGTCCTCGGTGTCCTCGTCCGTGGGTGCAACAGCTGCAAAAGAGCCCGACCGATTTGTGGCTGGGTGACAAGAAGGGGGAAGAGAAGAAGGAGGGGCACGGCAGGAGAGAGGTAGAGACCCGAGAAGGAACAAATGCTCTACCGAGGTGAGCGGCACATGTGGTATCTAGCTGAAGCTCACCGCCTCTGGAGGCAGGGTCTGAGCTGGCTGTAGGAACAGCCGCACTGGCCGATCGTTCAGCTTGGCTGCGTGATGGTCCCGTTGCTGGCATGGCCTGCTTCGGCTGCTTCTCGGTAGCCCCACTTTCGTCGACCTGCTCACGCAAGGGAAATGAGCTGCACGACATTCGACAGAATAAGAGAGAGCAATGTTATACAAGTCTGAGGTGAGCTCTAAGTCCGGACTCTGGCAGCCAAGCTAGTGTGCTCACCTCTTCATCGTCGGAATCGGGGACACTGTCTGACGGTGCCGGGTGACCGACTGCAGCGTCGAACAGCTGGTAGAAGAAGGGCAGCGAGAACTGGTACTCCCTGTGCACTGCCGCCAGACTGCGCAGCACACTGTAGAGCATGGCTCCTCGGCGCGCCACCGGCCGAAACTCTTCTTCCAGTGCCTGTATCTTTTCGAGCGCCTGCATTGCCGATCTGAGTTTATCTGACACCTGTGCAGCAGGAGCAAGCTTATAATAGCTGAATGGAAGGTGGCCTAACGGCGCAACGTTGCAGGCCATCAAGCTACTGCCAGGACGCAGCAGCAAGCAGGCCTGCCTTGCCCGTCCGCATCGACATCGAGAGATTGGCAGCAAGGGCGCGCAGAGTGGCTTGCTGGACGCTGACCATCAGCAGTTGCATGCAGGAAGAGGTGAGGTGTGGAGGAATGCAATTTGCCAATGGACGGCATGCTGGCCATCGACGAACCGGAAATGAGCGTGCACCAAACCAAGTGAGCACTAATGCTTCGACCGCGAGGCAGCACGCTACATGTAGAAACAAAGCCGAACGAAACAAATCGTAGTAGCCTTGGCGAGTGTGTGTCAGACTTGCCACAAGCGCCAACACGAGACAGCGCACCAAGAGGGACGCCGTCGGTGCAAGCTGTCGGTGCAAGCTGTCAAAGAAGCCACTCAGTGATCGCTCTTTGTGACTGCCTCTGCAGCGCCGGCCACGCCTGGGGGAAACTTTGCAGGAGCAGTGACCGTCCATCGGTCTGGTCGGCTGGCATGGTAGGAGCAGCAGCAGCCTGCCTGCACGCTCTGCAACCCAGACAGCAGGAAGGAGCCTGGAGAATCTTTTCTGTATGGGACTGAGTAGCAGCTGGTTGGCAAGGCTTGGTGAGTAAAGAATGGCAGATCCCTACTCCGGAAAATGAAACCAAGGGACAACGGTGAAGTGAAAGCCGAGGTAATGAAAGAGTGGCGTTGTGACTCGGGGCAACCGAGGCGAGTGGTGCCGGTGCACTTCAGGAGGGGGCACGGGTGCAGCAAGCCCTTTACCGCCCGAGAGAAAGCAGCCAGTTGCTGTTTGAGGCTGCTCAGCACTGCTGCTTTCTCAGTGACTCGCTCAATAGCAGCCACAAACAGCCGATCGTCGTTATCAGCCGACGAACCGCCGCCGGCTAGCCGAGACGGATTGCTGCTCTGCAAGGCAACCAGGTGCTGCATGTGCGCAAGCCTGCAGGGGTGGGAGAGGGAAGAGATGGAAGATGGTCACTGTAAGCAGCCAGGCACTGCTCTGCCTTCCATGCCAGCAGTGAGAGGGGGCAGCAACTGGGCAACTCCAGAGAGAAAGGGTTAGAGCAGGAGCAGGAGCAGGAGGAGCAGGAGCAGCAGCAGAAGCAGGAGCAGGAGCAGGAGTAGCATAGAAAAAAATGCTTTAAGCAGCTGAGCCTCTAGCGCCTGGGCTTGCATAGAGTTGATGAATCCTTCAAGGCCAAAAGAAGAACAAGCCCAGTTCGTCTTAGAAATCGAACTCGGACCTCTGACTGTCTTGGTGTGAGCAGCAGCTTAACCACTCACTCACTCACTACAGTCAGGACTTGCAAGCACCGACACCAAGACTTGCGGCAGAAGCAGTGGCAGCGGTGGCAACAGCAGCTGCTGCTCACCTCGTCCCTCTTGTCCACACCATAGGAGATGAGCTGCACCTCTTGCTCGCTCCAGATTTGGACGTCCGATGAGCCAGACTTGGTCGTGGCTATTGCTGCGCTGCCCGCGGTGCCACCATTGGTGGCAGAGACAGCCGGCTGCTCCTTAGCAGTATCTCTCCGCTGATTGAAGCTCTTTAGCTGGTCGAGCATGCCTCGAAGAGAGTGCAGGCTGTGTAGCACGTCCAGCTTCTCCTTGTACAAGGCCGGCCGAACCCTGTCGGTGAGAATCTGTGTAAGGGGAAGAGCTTGGAGGGGTACAGGAATACTCTTGCTCAACGACATCGGTACTAGGCACGATTGCGAGCTAATCAGAAACGCTGTGACGAGTCGACATCTTGACGAAGTGCATTTCCTGTTGCCATAAATGTCACTGTTGTTTTGGCTAGAGCTCGTTTGACTGATCTACATGACAAGCAGCCAAAGTGATCAGCACAAGTCCTACAAGAAGTCCACGTGACAAGCTTATGCTACAGCAAATTGGTGTCAACTGCCTTCTGGTGGGACCAGGACTAGGAAGGCTTTTGCAGTGTTCTATAGTTCGTGACGTATCGTTTATCTCAACAGTACCACAGTAAACACTGAGCAACACTCTTTAAGACAAAGTATTGTGAATGTCATCATATCGACGAGCACACAACAGTCACAATCTGCACTGCAGCAGCAGCAGCTCGCCAAAGCTGGAAGGCAGCCAATGAATCAGCTGCCTTCGGTGCCCATAGGTATCAAGTAGTGCCATGGCTGGAGACACCAGCCATGGGCCGGCAGAGCTGCAGTAGCACCTGCTACTTGCCTCGCGAATGCCCTGCGCTGTAGAGACGCCTCGAGTGACTCCGGACAGGCGCTGAAGCTGACCATAGCGGTCATCGATGCCAGCACGGAGCTGAAGCCGGGCGTGGCCAGCGGGGAAGCCAGGCAGAGCTGGAACTTCGGATGACAGAGGACACGCCGGCCCATGAAGTGAATGACTCGAGGATCTGCAGCACAAATACAAACGAGAGGCTGCACGGTCGGTCGAGCTTCGACGATGGAGCGAGAGTGCTGCAGAGGCCAGAGCTTCGTGAGCACACTGGCAGTCTCATAGCAGGAATCAAAGCTGCCCACTGTGCTCAGCAAGATCGTTGCCACACTAGTCTTTTGAAATGGAGGGCAGTTGTGAGACGAAGCGTTCATTGAGTGCCGAAGACCCGGTTCAACTTCTATGCCCAGCGAGGTGCACCAGTCCTTCGTCGGAGGAATATGCACAATAGCTGCACGACGGGGCTTTGCTAGTGCTGCTGCACACGCTTGGCCGTTGAGGCGGCCTGATCCGTTTACTCGAAGCAAACCGATTCTCTCCTGCCTAGCGACCAAGCGCCGTTAGGCAGTGGCAGCAGCAGCTGAGGGAGCAGGTGCCAGCATTCAGAGGTGGTCGCCTCACCTTGCTCAGCCACCGAACTGCCGCAGGAGACCGTGTTATGGTGCGCAACAAGAGGCATTAGCGCTGCACTGACACGCCTCTCGCAGCCCGTCACCAGCACGGGGCCGCCCGACACGATGGCATTCTCCAGCGTGGCGATGCTCTGAGTGTCCATGCTAAAAAATTAAAACCCCTCAATAGCTGGTCCATGATTGGCCTCGGCCGAGTGAGTGCAGCTGCAGGCAGTGAGTGCAGCTGCAGGCAGTGAGTGCAGCTGCAGGTAGTGAGTGCTCCCGATGAAGAGTGGCTCCTGCCAACAGCAGCGGTTTCACGCTGATACTGCTGGGGCACAGGACGAAAAGCAACCCACTGCTAATTCGCACGAGCTCTGTCATCAGGCCAGAGTGACTCGGGCACGTGGCAGTTCTAATGGACGCAGAAATTGCCAGCGTATTTACAGCTGCTTCAAGCGTAGGCTGCCTACTGAGTCCAAGTCAGGCTTTTGCATGTGTGGCACCTTTATTCGCCAGCAGGCACCCCCTATGCCGTGGGCAGACACACTTATCCACTGGCAGACAGACGAGGGTATAAAGCAAAAGACGTCGAGTCGATATGGAAAAGATTGAATAATAATACCTGGCACTGTACAACGCGCTGCACAAGAAGCAATAACGAGAGTTACTGCCAACAAAGGCATGCAGAGTACATAAGAAGACACTCAGGGCAATCGGTTAGTGGGACCCCTGGTTAGTAGCAAGTACTGAGTCATTCACAGGAGGCACACAAAGTACACAGGAAGCAAAATAACTATTAAAATGGGGTACTCGGAAAGGAGGAGGAGGAGAAGGAGGAGCAGGGGAGGGCAGGTACATCTTTAGCTGAGACATGAGTAATGCAATGCCAATACAAATCTCTACTAATTTTAGTGAGAAAGTCCGCCGGTCCTTCCGTCATGCGGCTTTTCCATCACGTGACACGTTGGCGTCCAGTATGTCTAGGAGTGACGTGTAATAGATTTATAATTCTACTTTGACTCAGCGACACGAGTCCACAGGCAGTGAGCTCTAGTGGTGACAGAAGCCAGAAGCGAGTGCCTGACTTTCGGAGCATACAAACTGAAGGCCGAATCACCAAGACATTTCAAATTAGTGCAAAGGATGGCGAGTGGACTAGAAGCCAAAGAGAGGATGGTGCAAGACCACACTGGACGAGCAAGATCATATAGGTAGACTGGTGCAAGCAAGCAAAGTAACGTGGAAGAATCGTGAATTAAGCAGGGACACAAAACACCGTAGCCGGCTTAATCAAACGTGCATTCTCCATGAGGCCCCCAGCTCAGCAGCCGACCAACGTATCTTCCTCTCCCGGCTCCCAGATCAACTGCAGACGACCAGCCAGCTCGGTGTCTAGGTTACGTTCTGCATGCCCGAAACAGCAGATCATCGGCAGGCCAATGAGATCAGAGGAAAGAGGATCAGGAAGTCAATTCGAAGCTTGGCAGGGAACTAGTGTAGCTCAAACGGAAGTGGCTTGACGTGGCAGCTATTTGGTAGACGACAGAGGAGACTAACTGCTGAGTCTTGCACCAGCTGCGGACGACTAAGGGTGAAGGCTGGGAGTGAGCTCAGACTGGCGCCAGTGCCATATCTTGGCTTACACTGACGCAATCGATATACACAGAACAGCTAGGCGTGTCGATTGCAGTTGGCTGTCGACGCAAGACTCGACTAGCAAACTCAACCACTGAATGATGGTCTAACAAGTTGCTGAGCTAAGCGGCATGCGGAAAACTCTAGCAAATCTAGCTGCCTCCCAGCTTTGGTAGCTGGATGCAATGGCAGAACTACACTTACATGTTGTCCTCCACCGTCGGCAGGTTTTTCCTTGCATGGCTTCGACAGAACCTGGCCAGCCAAACAGCGCCGTCACCATAGGGATCGAGCAGGAGTGGAGGTCGCTGATTGGTCAATGCAATTATTGCTGCATTTTCTCGCTGATGGACTGTATAGTCTGCAATCAAAGCCAATGATTAATTTGCACGCATTTACCAAAAGGGAGTGTGTAGCTCGACTGCTTTCTTAGACCATACTCCTTTCTCTGCATCACTGTCTCAGTATCTCTCCACGTCTCTCTGTTCTGTCTCTGCTCCGTCTGACCGTCTAGCACTGTATCACCTCCCCATGCGAGCAATGCTCGCCAGGCGTTTTCCCCCACTGCACTGACCTTTCCTGATCCAGCGCTGCTGCAGGGCCTCGCCTACGAGCAGTTTGATGATGCTGTCTATGTAGGCCCTGTACAGCTCGGACGACACTGTCACTGGTCGCGATGCTGCCGTCACTGCGAAGCTGTCACCAAAGGATGAGCCCGGTTTGCCGCTACCGTTACTGTGCTGACTTCCGGCTACCGAGGCTCCATCGCCTTTGTCGTTGGCCAGATCACCAGTCATCCCCTGTGCAGCAGGCTGAGACGAGGCGGTTGCTGCAAAACAGACTGAGGTTGCTGTAGGTGAAAAACAACATTAAAACACGCAGCCACTTGACTATAAGCAGATAATAACTTTCCTCATTTGTCTTGTAAAATCCAATTGCCAATGAAGATGCCAGTCCAATGGAGGGTTTAGAAGATGCTCAAAATTTTAAAATAATAGGCTGCTGATATACGCTGCAGAGCAATGTTTGGTATTCGATTATGTGTGCAAAATGAATTCCTTGGAATTAGTGCATGAAATTGCCACGTCAGTACTTTAGCAGCCACTATCACTTCAGCTAATGCACAGACTGGCTTACTTTCCAGACTTGGCCTGCCTAAGCATGGCACCATATAGACGTTGCTACACTGAAAAAGGTTACGGTCAAGAGCGACTCAACACTGTGCACACTCAGCTCAGGGGCAAACAGCTTTCTGAGAGCCGAATCGGTACCAGATGCTCGGCCAGCCATCTTGGCCACGAGGCAACAAGCTGCTGCTGGCCTGCCTACTCGGACACGACAGCCATGGCACAACGACAGAGCAAAAAGAGACAAAAGAATCAAAGCTCAGCTAAGACACACCTTCGGCCAAAGTAGAAGAAGCCTGATTGTTGTCTGTCTGCAGTCTGCTGCTGTCTGGCTGACCAGTAATGGGAACGGTCGAGCCAGTGGCTGCTGCAGCCTAAAAGTAGCAAAACTTCTGCACAAGGTGCTCGGGTAAAGAATGCAGGGACAAGTGCACGAGAAAGCCAGCAACGAGAGAAGGCCCCAGCATGCAGTGTGGCTGCACATGATAGCCAATGCTTGGCACGCTCCTCGCACAAATTGCATTCCACCATGACAGCCTACAGCAGTGTCAGTCTAGTGGCAGATGACAACGTCTGCTACTGTGCTGCCTACTGGTTTAAGAATATGCTATGCAGGTGTTAAATAGAGAGTTTTCGGCTCCACAGATTGTGCTAAGGTAAGGATGCACCGCTAAGCAGCAGGTGGAGTGCAGGCAAAAAGAGCTCGGTGTGTTGTGTGTGTGGCGTCCAGATAGGTTAAACAAGAGTAGACAAGTAGCAGCCTCATTTTACATTTCGGCAGAAGAGCCTTAGCGGCTGTCAGCCCGCTTGCATCTGGCAATGCAAGACTACCTGCTGTGGGACTCGAATCCACCACAACTTGGGCAGTGAAGTGTCAGCACATTCACACGGGGCTAAGACTCAGTGGCCACGGTGCCACTTCCCACTTCCGACAGTCGGGCAAACCTTGGCAAACAGTGATTGTGGCACCAGGACAATGTTAATATTGAAAACAATACTAATGAAACATTAATCTCCATCTAAGTATTTCATCCATGTGAGGAAAGCGCATATACCTGGTTGTCAGGTGCTGCTGGGGCCTGTAAGTCTGGTGCCAGCGTGCTGCTGCCACCGCTCCAATCACGTGGTGTGCCATAGCTTTCAGCATAGGCAGCCTTGCTAGCACCCAGGCCATCCATGGCAAAGTCAACGATGCAACCTATAGGAGGACAGCCTATTGCTTGAACACTGGGCGACTGGCAACGATGCGGCCAAATTTAAACGGAAAACAACGGAGGTGCAAGCAGCACGCCCTCTCACAGCATTCAGCTGCTACAATTTACCTTTTAGGCTGTCCACAGAGTCAAAGACCAGAGGCACTCCACGCTCACGTAGGCAGTGTGGCCACTTGACTGTCAGCATCAGTCGGCGGAAGCTGTGGCTGTACGGCCCCAAGTACGTTGCAAAGGCAGCAGCAATGGCTGCTGTGCCGCTGACGTACGAGAGCCTCGCACTGAGCAAGGCGAATACCTGCTCGCAGCGGGTGTGCTCACTCTCCAGGGCCTAGGACGAGCCGATCACGAGTCAGCTGCGTAGAGCAGCAGCCGAGCCGCCGGAGTCGAGCAGACAGTGGGAGGAGAGGTGGCCGTGCGGGCAGGCTTCGCAGCAGTTGCCTCACGCTAGAAACCACCAGGACAACTGCTGGGCTGGCATTCAGCTGTCGTAGCAGTGCACAGCTGCCGATTACCTGGCAGAGCTGCTCGTGTGTGCTGACCTGGTCGGGCTGGGCTCGGGAAGGCTTGGGGCTGACCTGGCAGAGCAGGGCTTGGTGCTCACCTGTTGGAGCTGCGCATGGAGCCCACCTGTTAGAGCTGCATTCGGGGTCTACCTGTAGGAGCTGGACTCGGGGCTCACCTGGCGGAGCTGGGCAGCCGTGGTCAGCATGACGTTCATCTTCACGGTCTTGTCATACTGGTCGTTCTTGTCGATGGTTGCATCCTCGAAACCCTTGGCCAGATCGTTGAGTCGGATCTCGAGTGCCTGCCGCTTGCTCTCCAGCGATGCCATTTTATGCTCGGCATCGTCGACGGCCTGAGTGGTGGTGGCAACTTTATCGTGCAGCGGCTTGACTTTGGAGATCATCATGCGATGGTACCTGGCCGTCCGGTGAGAAACGCTGTGGCGTCAGGCATTCGCTCAGACTGCTACAGCTACTCGAGTGGAAACACAGATGTGACGATTCCCAACCCAAAAGAACAGCGCAGGCTAATTTTCTATTCGGACCAAGGTGTCAGCCAATGGCAAAGCAATCTTTACACATGCCAATCGCTTTCCTCGGCCTTCTATGAAGAAAGAGACTCGATCAGAGCAGTTACTTCGGCAGCGCCGGCTCACGACATGCCAACAAGTGCCTCCCCCGACTGTGAGTGGAACGGCTCGGCCAGGCATCTCAGACGGCAGCTGGGAGGACATGTGCTACCACAACAGCTTTCCTTGTTTGGCAGGATGTTGGGGATGTTTGGAGATGTAAGGGTTACAAGACGACTATGAAGGCTAAGCAGCGTAAACAATTCGGATGCCACAAAATGAGCAAGAGCAGCAGCGGCCGGCTAAAGCTCACACCCAACCAGTTTGGTATTCCAATGCTGCTACACTGGCTGGACGAAGGCTCTAGCGCTTAAAAACACTACATAAAAAGAGTCAGCAGATGCTAGGCCACACGGGCTACCACGGGTCAGTGTGCCTGCTCAGGGCAGGACCGCGCGAAGCACAGCGACCGACAGCGTTCCACAACTGAGTGATGCTTCGAGCACTGACCTGACCACACCGTGTACCCAGCGGCAGAGCGATCCGCACGCCGAATTGCTTGCCTTGCGCTCGAGAGCTTCAGGGTCGAAGCTCGGCTTCTTCAGATAGGGCTCAACCAGAATGAGCGTCGATTCGGGCATCTGCTGCTCATCGAAAGCAGCCAGCTCCTCTAAGAACCTGAACCAGAAGCCAGCACAGGCTGACATGCATGCCGACCAGTCAGCACTGGAGCTGTGGCAAGGACCGTGCGATCAGATGCGTAGCCACACGAGTAAGTACATGCATGCAGCGCACCAAACTCTGCACGTAGAAAGGTTACACAAATGTACTATGACTAGAGAACAGCACAGCACCTCCCTAGCAGGGTTAGCTACAGCTCCAGTAAAACAGCATGGAATAAATGCAAATGCACAGTGTGCGACATTGAAACGATGCGTCCCAGCCAGCCATTGACCTTAAGTTAATCGAGGGCATACACAATGCTTGCACAGCATCAGCAGGAATGTAGCCCCCACGGGCTGAGTGCCTCTGCAGTACCACTGGTGCTTGCTCGCCAGGTGTGCAGCTCGATCGAGTTCACACCGGCACCTCTGCGTTTACGAGCATAGGCAAGACCGAGAGCCAGAATTGCTTGCTGCCTCCGACTTCACGTTCCGGCATACGCCAAGCCAATAATGAAGCCCTCATACTTTAGGGATTACCAGCCAAAGAAAATTATGCCACGGCATTACAAGAAAGACCACGGTGGTCGGCGAGACATCTTATAATCAATGGACTGCATCGTTTCAAAGAAACATTCACAATAAAAAAAATAGGAGCGCAGATGACGGCACTGAGCTTGCTAAGCATTCGATTGTCTCACCACTCTACTTTCAGGCGAACCGAACGAGCAGCTGGGCATATACCCACCTCTCCAGGTTGGCCATCTGTCTCTTGGCTCCCTTCTGCCAAGTGAGGTCGGCAGATGGTGCCTTGAGGATCATAATTATGGCAGCCATGAGGTCCTCGACTTCCAGAATCGGCTTCTGCATGCCCCGAAGCTCCTGAAGGCTGTCCGAGTCCATGCTCTGCACTATCTTCTTGGTGTCAATCACAATGGCACTGGCTTTGAACACAGCTCTCTCGTGCGCTACTTGGTACTCAGGAAGAAGCTTTTTGAGCAGCCGAATCTTGTCCAACTGCTGTCGTACGACCTTGACTTGCTGCTCTGTAATTGCTGTATCCTGACCTATTTGTGCAAGGATCTTCCCTGTGCCCTTTAAAGAAAGGATTCATGGAGGTGGATGGATACGACCATGCGCTATGAGTCACAAGGGTGAGTTAGGGGTTCATACAGGAGTGGTGTACCCACCAGAGGGTTTATTCAACGATGGCTACGAGCAGCAGACGATACGGCTCCGGATGGCAAAACAGAAAATCTGCAGACTAAGTAGTCGGCAAGCTATACGCAGGCTGGGTCACAGTATGTCTAAGATATACTGCTGGGTAACCAAAATCACGGTAGTAATGCCGGCATAGCTGAATAGTGCTGGGTCGCCCACCCAACCCCAAAGGGAGGCAAGCTTAAGAAAAACCAAAACAGTCGATAGAAGAACCTCATTTCGAAGTGCTTATCTGAACAAGCACAGACTCTTACAGCGATTCTTTCTTCAAGAACAATCTTTTCATGTTCCAGCTGCTTCTGTAATTTCGTAGATATTTCATTTTCCTTGTAGATTTGTTCAAGGGATTTCTGAGTCGCTTCGTGGGTGGCAACAATATCGTCATGTCTGCGGTTAGCCACGGCCACAAAACTGGAAGTAAGAGTAGAGTGGAGGCAATCTACGATCGTTTGCATAAAAAGGCAAAAACAAACGAGCCATTGGCAAAATAGCCAGAAAACTAGGCTGTTCCATAGCCTAACCGCAGGCGAAGGCATTGCTATATCTCCACGGCAGTGCAAACCACAGGGTACACGGCAGGTAGAGTACGTGAAATCGAAAAAGAGTGCTACTAGAGTGACAATCAGCACGAAAGGAACGATACAATATCTCATCAGTCATAGTACAGCTGGCTTGAAAGCTCTGTGAGAAGTGACTCTAAAGGCTAGGGCTTTAAAAAAGGCAGTCAAAAGCTGGTCGAAAATCCATGCTCTCGTGTGTGCTCGACTATTGATTCTGACTGCTTTTGAAGAGGTCTTGAGGCCAACTGCTCATCCCTTTCTGCACTACCAGCTAGCTTGACATTCATATCTGGCTATACTGAACGACACAAGAAGAATTAGCCAAACACCATGTCAGCTCCACATTACTTCAGCCTGGTTTGTTGTTACGAAAACACGGCCAACAGCCTCAATGGCCTACTAAATACAAAGGAAACCTCTAGTAATAAATGTTTTTTTAATTATCCCCATAATTAAATAGCCAGCTAGGCTTAAAAAATATTCTGCAAAAATTCTACGAGGAAAACTAAAAGAAGCTGAATGACACGGTCGCTTAGTAAGCAGAAATTTGACCATTGGACGAAGTTCAGCTAGCGATACGCTTACCATTCAACGAATTTCTCAAACGTGGTGTTGGTGAGGTGCTCATACTCCCCAGAAGTCTCTTCATTGCCATCGGTCTGTCGTATGACGAGGTGCATGGAGGCAAGCATGTGAGCCACGTTCTCCATGTGGATGTTTGTCATCCACGAGATATCTAACCGGATGCAGATGGAGCTTCGGCAGTAGCAAAATTAGCATGACATGGCTAGTAGTGCTGTTTTGGATACGTGGGCTAGCTGTCAGAGAGCTAAAAATGACTTACCTTTCAGGTAGTAGGTTGCATGCTCCACTAGAGTAGTCCTAGACCAATGTTGCATCCAGACAAAGTTAATGTTAGTTAGCAGCGATGGGTAGTCCCTGCAGCGCTTTTGGAATGCAACAGAGCCGTTGCTTGAGATAAAGCACATGCGAAAGTTGTTCTTCACGGCTCTACAATTGATCGATGAGAAATCACTAATTAATACACACAAATTGCAGCTAAACTAGCACTCCTAATGCATTCAGCATACGGATTCTTTAGTATCAGCGCCATGGAATTACAAATCCTGGCCTATGAATCAGTACTACACAAGAACTGAAATCCAACTATTCAACTTCTATGCTATAATGAAAAAACTCACTCAAACCAAGGTGCTCAATTTAAGAAATTCCGTCCCCATACAAGCTTAATTTGCCAGCAAATCTACCTATCATTGTATTTGTGACTACAATATGTAGATACGGATCATTAGATCGAAAACCAGATATGATGGCAGAAAAAGTCATTCAAAAATCCAAGGAGCTCTCCAATATACCTGAGGAAGAAATTCCAAGCAACATCTCTTGTGTACGTAAGACCAGCTTGGGTAACTTCAGTTCTGATTGAGTTGACGATAGTGGTGAACTCCTCGTGCGTAAACAAATGTGCAATAGCTCCTGATGCAATGAATTCAATGACATAAACGATGTAATCTTCCTCTAGAAGCTGTTCCTCTTCTAGCAGCAATAATATCTTCTCACCCTGCAGACGTTGCCATTTGAGTGTCAATATTTAATAATGTCTCGGTAGTGCTTGAAGTATTTTCATAGATGCATAGGGGTATATGAAAAATGCCTTGGACTAGGACGGCACTTGTAAATTCCATTATACCCACCTTCACTCCAGCGCTCTTGTAGGCTTCAACCATGTCTGACTTGAATTGGTGCATGCGGTCACCATGGCTAACCTCGCCTTCTGCACCTCCAACATGACCACCGATGTGTACGATTTGGAAACCACATAGGTGAGCTGCCAGCCTGACGATTGTGCTGCTTCTTCCCGGACAACCCTCGCTGATTATGTGTGAATGAGCAACTTCATGGGGTGAAGAGATCATGCGAGCTGCATACATGCCACAACGAAACACAAAGCAAGATTAGTAACGAGATCATGCCAGTGGTAATCAAGCCAAAACAAAATAAAAAAATGAGATCAGTACAGTAATTGCTATCCAAAAAACATATGGAAGAGGTATACATACTTCAGCATTTGCAATAACCTAGCAATACCAAAAGATGAATAAAATAACCACTATGGTAACACGCCAATCCCGGCAAAGAAAATGCAGTGAAGGATGCTGCTACAGTATTCAAGGTTTCTCAGCACGATACAGGAAATATGGATCCTAGCAGGTGATTTGATAATGATAGAAAAGACAATTACAATTTTTATAAACCCATAAACGACCAACACAGTAGTCATTTGTGGGTGGGACAGAACGTACTACAGGTGATAAAAAGAAAAAATACTGAGTTAGTCGTGTATTAAGGAGCATAAAGCATATAATTATATAAACCCAAAGTACAAGCTACTAACATTAAAAAGTACCTCCGTTTAGCTACAGCAAAAAAGTGGTAAAAGCACCATGTGTATATAGCATACCACCAGCTAACTTGTAAGCTCCAGCTAGTCAGCATATGAATTTACTTCTTAGTCCATAAACACCACCTTTGACAAGTTCTTTGTGTGGCATTCATAGAGAGGTACGACTGAATATAACAGCAAATATAGCTGGGTTTGCAGAACCACGTTTTTATCAAGTTTTTCCCTCCAACGTTAGAGTTGTATCACTTCACTACGAGCAGAAGTTAACACGAGGAATACGTACCCATTCTACAAATGTGCTGAATGACACTTTTGTATAGGGTAAGCTTGATGCGTGGATGAATTTTGTTGTACTCTTCGATGCCACGGTCTAGTAGCTTTCGCAGTTTTGGGACATCCCATATTGGTGAGTAGAGATCGAGCACAAATCCGCCTGCAGGTCCAGATTGACCTCCAGCGTTGCTAACAGGATGAGGTTTTCCAATAGCCCCAGCCGTGACAGCACCGCTGTCTTGTTCGACCAGACTGCTAAACATGGGCTTGTCGTCAGAGAGGAGCATTTTAATCTGAAATGTGAAAGTGCAATCGTTTGGTTACACGGGACTGATAGCAGCCGAGTTGCTAACAGATGGGGCTCGTGGAAAATCAACATACTACAGACATTATGTCGAACAGTAGCTACCTGGTCCTCATCAGGAAAGTCTTTTCTGACGGCCGTTTTGAAAGCCTTCTCATATCGTGCTCGATCGAGAGAGCTTGTCATACGTGCCCCGAAAACCCAGTCACATTCGTGCTGCCACAGTCTTAAAAGAGTGTCCACTTGACAGCCAGTTCCCATCGACAGAGTGATGTTCCTGCCAGTAACAACTGCATCATTGAAGCTGCCTGGTACTGTCACATTATGCACAGGATTTAAGGCGTCATTTAGAGAAGAATGCGGTTTATAAATATGGCTTCTTTTTTACCTATACATTGGCAGCACCAAGATAAAAAATGAATGCCAAATTTTCAGAGTAAGAAAGCATCACCAGCCATTTACTGCATGCAAAAGTAACGAAACATCTCTGTTGATCCTTAAGGTGTAGAGCTCCATGCTAAATTCAAATGGTAAACAATATTCATAGAAATTAAACATTGTTAGCATTTTCAAAAACATTGTAATAAGTATTCTCCCTGCACTGTCCTCTCAGACAAAAACACTTTGCCTGCAGTCAGCTATTGGTAGGAAAGCTTGCTTGACTGACCGATGACCTGGAGATACTCAGCTGACATCGAGGGGGGAGAAGGGGTATGGCGGGCAAAAGATCTTCAAAGAAATAGCAGTATAACTTGCTCACTGCCGATGATACAAATAGAGCCTAGAATAGTAAATGTTGCACAATACTCTCCAGGAGACCTAAGGGTAAATGTCAAGAAAATGAAGACTGGTCCAACAATCGAATAAATGTTTATGGTACTTTTCAAAAGAGAAACTTGTTAGAAGTGGGATCTGAAGTTTTGATGATTTTCACATAAAAATAACGCATCAAAAAAGCTTAGGTAAATCATGTTTAATCCGAAAGAAAACCAGAAGCAAAATATGTACAAAATAAAATTTTGTCAATCTCTGCATCATATACGACTTGTAACCCAGCTTGTTAATGTGTGATCAGCTCTGCTCTCTTGTACACTACTACATAAGTTCACTACTGACTTCGGTTGGATAGGTTTTGCTATACATGTCCATGACTGCAGATAGTACAGTTCAAGGATGTTTAATGACATATATAGAAACACTTTTCCAACCGAAATAAAAAATGAGCTTGATGTGATGTGAGCAAGACATGGTTTGTCGAATCATTTTTTCTTTAGTGCTTTCCTCCCTGTATGTGGCGATCGTCAAAACTTCTGACCCGCCACTTTTGTTTTACCAATATGTCTTTTGGAAGGCACCCCAAACAGTTACTCGATTGTTGTGCAAATCTTCTCATTATTTTCTCGACATTTAACCTTAAGCAACATTTATTATTTGCTCAGAGATTTATCAAAAAAGCCATTGAACACCACATTTCACATAATTTAGCCCCAAGGTAAAGAGTATATAGATGTATGTGTGGTGACGTAAATAAGTACATACACACATAATTAAGGTAAGCCACTAAATAATAGAAAATACAGCCTAGTGTACCGGTTCTACTAAGCTGATTACCTTACCTGAAAATTACTCCAAGATCCCTCATCGTGTACAGGTAGTGACACCGTTTGGCTGTTGGAACAAACATGGCTCGAAGGCGCTCCTGAAGTTGTACTGTGACACTGACAACCAAACTTAAGAGGCTTTTCAGAGACTCTTCATCTTTTCTGATCACAGTCTTGACCTAAAAAAGATTTTGACCTCAATGGACTGCTATAAAATATGGAAGCTGCTTGCTACCGACCTAGCTAATATGGTGCCTTGAATGAACCTTTTCATCTTTGATGCCCAGATGTTGTGCTGCAGAGGCACTGATAGTCACTGCTGAGGTCATTTCTGGCGTTATAAAATGTGTCTGGAGCAGAGTTCTGAAGACAGTCTCCAATTCCTTAGTGCTGAATAAGAATGGAAACTATGATCGTAATACGCGCCAGATTTTGCAGAGGTAATTCGAAGTACATGTGGCAAAGCAGGCACAGTATCAACTCGGAGTTGCTGCACCATGTAAAACAAAGTTAAAAACATATCCTCGACGATCACAAACACAGCTTATATAACTCATCAATCCTTGCATATTACAAATAGAAGAATAGGCAGGTGACTAAGTGACTACCAATCGTATGCTCCACACTTTCTAAGCAGTACCAAACACTGCATTTGAGGGCATATGAAACCATTATAAATAGCTGTAATGGTCATATAAGAGTTGCAGAACTGTCCTACTTGGACCAGGGTCACTGCAACATCAAGCAGAGAAGCATGTATTTTACTAAATACACCGTGCAGAGAAGCGTACAATTTTTTAAGATCCCTGTTCACGTAAATGAAAAACCTTCAGATATAGGATTTTTGCCTTTTATTGACACCTGCTAAAACTTTTTGGTTTTCTGTTCAGAAATAAAATGGACAGTACACAAGTCAAGCATTCATGTGATTTTACAAAAAGTAGTCTCATGCAAATATGGGAGTTGGCATGCATGTTTCTAATCGACAACATAGGGTTGGTACGACAATTGAGGTGCTGAATTACAGGTGAACAAGCTCACAACTATAGAGAAAACTAGAGGCCCATTTGAGAATTGGCCACGATCAGGGGAAGAAATGTAAAAAAAAATCCATGACATTTTTTACTCCATTTGGCTACTAGATGATAGGGGCAACTAAACGTATGCATGCCAATCCTTTGCTTATTATCTACGAATCTCGACATGAACAACTACGACGGTCCTCAAAAGAGAATGAGCATGCATCCAGAATAGATGACAGGATTGCATGCGAATGATATGAAGCTATGACGGAATTGCCTATGAACCAACAGCAGTATAAGCTGGTCACGAAGTGACCCCAGTCTCCGGTCAGTAATCAGCTGTCTTTTAGTAGGTGTTTGCATTACCTGGGATATGGGCATCCGAAAAGTGCAAAGTGCCGAAGAACACGCAGGCTAATCTTTGGTATGGCAACGTTTGGCCTTGGATTCATTGTGCTGACATATGCCACGTTCCTAACGTAGCGCCACGAGAAGTTCTCTGGCGAATAGAAGCCTCCTTCATCAATGTGCTGCCTTATAAGCTCAACGGCGGTCTGATGACCAAAAGAGTCCATCTAAATGAAAGTAATCGTATGCACCCAATGATTGCCATCATAACGTAATGCCAGGCAAATGGGATATTTGCGATATAGCATGAAAAAAAGTAAATCATGCCTGAGCAAGGTTCAGGTCATCAACGAGACATATCAGCCGCTTGTTGCCTTTTGGAACATATGTTCGACCATGTTTCCACTCCAGCTTCTCACTCAATCTCTGGTACATCAAGCTGGATGACGTAAACCTATGGAGAGAATGAAAGGGCTAAATGCTCAGCTGTTTGAAAGCTTAGGCAAGCTGGTAGAGACACAAGAAAGTAAGCCAGCCTGTGCATTACATGAAGCGATTGTGACAGCTAAAGTATCGACTTGACAATGTCATACACGAGTCGAGGAAATCAATACGTGCACATAGACAACAATTACCAGACATTGCTTTATTTCAACAACTGATTATCCTATCTAATTTCGCATCACCTTTAACAAGCCTATATGGAACCGATATCTCCATTGAAAATTGAATTGTACAAGGCAAATGAGGCAACTGATTATTTGCTAGTGGAAAAGTAGTCGAGGTGAAGCTACCTTCATTTTCTTTGAGCTCAATGTTTGAGCCATGAAATTTTACACGATTTTAATAAAGCGTTTAGCACCCTAAGAGAACTAACAATTTTTTCGTAGCTACTTCACATAAGTTGGAAAGACAGCATATTAATTGGTTTGGGATGATAAAATATACAACTGCACTACACATAAGCCTACAAGCCCACAGCCGATTCTCGTGGATGAAAAATATGCAGAGAGCAGCAGGTGGCATAGTTCAGGGTTTTAGGTGAAAGTCAAGACATGGTCTCCGAAAGATTTGATTTGAGGTTGGTTAGAGGCAGAGCAACACGACCACAGCCAAAGACGTAGGTGGTGCAAAGAGATACCCTAAGACTAGCCCAATCAGATAGTTAAGGTGATGCAGGAGAATAAACGAACCAGAGGGATACATTCAGTGACAGGACCTAGAAGGCTATGCATTGCTTGATGGGGCGCCAGTGCAGGTCGGCTAGGTTGTAATGTGGCAGCTATGACGTTCACGAATAACAAGCCTAACTGAGGAGTTTTGTTCCATTCTTAAGCATCTTATTGTAAATACAGAAAGACATGAGAAATGAGAGTTATAGAAGTCTAGATGGACCTCACAAGTGCACGGACCAACTTTACCTGACATCCTTGTATCTAAAAAGTTGAAATTTTTGCAGTAATAAATAACCAAAGAGGCAGGCTTGCTGTGAAGCTGATGCAGTCATCTAGCAAAGGACATTTTAGACCAGAATACCCAGAGTCCATCCAGAGCTTACGGGAAATATGGTGGCTGAACCAATTTTAAGGCTAATGCTTACCAATTACTAAGTAACACTAGATTTGCTCAGAACTCTAAGGTTGAACTCGTCTCCTTCAAATTTAAGGGTTAGCTGCCGAATGCAAATTTCAGAAAATGAAAGTTTCAAGGTTGAGGAGAGAGAGAGAGAGAGAGAGAGAGAGAGAGAGAGAGAGAGAGAGAGTCTGAGGTACTGGAAGGCTGAGAATGATCAAAGCACATGTAGAGCTAAGTGTCATCTAAATAGAAAGGAAAGCCAAGATTATGCTTGAGGATGACATCGTTTAGAGGGAGAGTATATATTGCCTAAAGAAGAAGAACCGGAATAGATTCATTCAGCACCACATACTTATAAGATTCCCGGGATGACAGTTAGTCTAATACACCATCTGACGCTCACCTGTTGGCGCTAATGCACAAGGCCAGAACTTCAGCCACCTCGCCTGTGCTCACATTGCGGATGCGCTCTTTAATTATGGCAGACTTCCCACTGCCACTCTCTCCCACAAACATCACTGGCTTGCCTGAATCCGAAAGCTGACTCAGCAGGAACATGAGTTGCTACAACGTGAAGATATGTACACACCTATATTTACAGATATGGCAAGAAGCGTTCCCCACACCGCTGTTAAGTGGCTTGCAAGCAGCATGCTCACGAAGCATACCTCATTTGTTACGGTGTGGACGTAAGCATCGGCTGGAATGCCTTGAAATGGTGTGCCACTATAGGGAGGCACACCATTGCTCCAGCGAGTAAACTCATAGGACTCAGGATCAATGGTATAGTCAAATATCTGTCGAAAGAAGAGTCAAAGGGAGCAGCAAATACAGTAACAGGTTCAATTTTTGCAAGAAAACATAAGCCATCACAAAGAAAAAACTGTTGCCTCAGTCACAAGCATCATGCAACGAGCAGGCAAAGGTTCCACGTTTCCGGTGGTATAGTTGTCTAATCGCCAAGACAAATCACCATGACGATTGCCATTGTGCCTAAAGTGCTAGTGCCATTGCAGAATTTTGCCGGTGCAATGGGGATATTCGAAGGAACATATAACTTTAAATGTGCAACTTGATTACCTATTGAGTGGCCTGCTTTTGAGCATGACTGTAAAGCAGTCAAAGGAATCGATGAGCTACTGATATAATTAGGATTTTCGCAGCCAAAGTTTACTACAGCATTGCTCAAGCTAGATTGCACTTGAAGTTTCGGTTCTTTTCATGTGCAAATGAACTGCATATGCAAAACCCAGCCCGGTTGTCCAAGGCTTTTGATCTCTTATCCACACAGGGTGTCATTGCAGAGTCTCAGAGGGCCTGTTTTCCGATTAATTATGGATTATTACTGGCAAACCTATAGAAATGGAAGTGCAACAACCTGACCAAGAGGACATTGTGGATGTGCAAGAATTTTGAAAGCGATTTCTACATGGCCAAGGGCTCACAGAGCACATGATTCGACATGCAACAAAGTACACAGTCGAGTGCAATGACAAAGACATGCTCTATGAATGTGCAGCTTACAGTCCCAGTGAATGGCCATTCGATCCTATCAGAGAATTTCGATTTCCACCAATTGCTGAAGTGCTCTCGGTGCTGATGGTCCAAAGTTCCAGCAAATGCCCAAATAACTGAAAACACGAAGTACCTCTCCAGGGCCAGTTCCGAGACTGGATCTTCGCCAAAGCTTCTTAAAAAGGCCTGACAAATTAAAAAAAAGATTAATGCAATCTTAGCATGACAATTTCAAAATCTAAGATATGTTAAAAGACTAAATAAAAATATATACATAAGATATATTTGGATGCAAAGCTACCAGGTACACATATCTCTATTGAGAAGATACCAATACATTTCTTCATGGCTTAGAATTGCTAATGATTAAAAACCTTAAGACGGTATGATATATTTAATGCAAGGATGAATGTAACAGGGGTTCTGAGTAGCTGATTTTTTATCAGCCGACAAGCTTCTCCTCGAGTTCGTAATCCGAATATGTCACCACGGTAGCGTCACATAAAAATACATTTTTAAAGTAATCTTTGTATACAATTTTTTGTCTTTGTATTTTTAACAATACTTAATGTAGACTAAGTGAAAATAGCCAACTTCAATGTTAAAGTTCGTTAAGTATGGTAAATTAGTAAAAGTTTATTATTAAAAATCAGAAAAGTCACACTCGGATGTACTATTCTTACTGGATTTTGACAGCATCCCATGCTTAAAGATCATTGGGCTGCAATAAAAATCATTAGTGCGTGCATTCAATTAATATATACAATGTGATGACTTATCTAGAAGAGAAATCCTATAGGAGGTCATGATATAAGTCCTATATTTCTTTGACCACTGGGTATTTGGTAAGGCAAACACGGCCAAAACCAGCAAGCTTGCATACTGGGGCTGAGTAATGTTAGATGCCTACACACCACATCAGGTGGTGGACAAACGGCTATCCACTGAGACATTTTTACATCCAGGCTCTTACGGTATGCCATTCCTAATTGAAAATATCCCGGTAAAAAATGACACATGAAAGCAAATAAGAACTGCTGCAACGAGCACAGAATAAGCATGTAATCGCTATTATAAGACAAATTAACACTGAAAACAAAAGTCTCATCAAAGTTTAAACTACTCACACCCTCCCACACGACCGTCATGCTGTCTTCGTGAATAAGTCGTTTTCACGGCAGCTTAATAGCACGGTTCACTTCACAGCTGGAAACTTGATAATTTCTCTTATTTTTCCAAAGATAAAAGATCTCAGCTATTAGAGCAAACCCAAGTTCACATAAGCATGCTGCTTGCAGTCATAATTTCATTCAAAATGCTGGAACGTATGAATGTCGGAATGTAGGTATTTTACTGGCTTTTGCACTCAAGACACGGGCAGATTTTTGTTAGCTGCCTCGTGGTCTTGCAAATGACTAGGTATAGTTAAGCATTAAGGCACCAATGCACTACAAGCACCAGCGCCTAGCAAAAGCAGGCTAATCCTCCCTCATACCTCGAGAAGGCTGGTGAAGGTTGCAACCATGTTTTCCTCCGGGTGTCGGATGCATCTCGTGTAGGAGACTATCGAGCCTTTGACAGCACGACCGGCCAGCACGGGTGGACTGGTGCAATCCGACAGGTGCTTGACAACAGCCGGTAAGTAGACCTCAGCAAGAGCAGATAGTGCAGGTTTAATGGATGATGGACGACTCTGCAGCCAGTGGGTGAGCAGCATCTGCCAGCCCAGGTCACCACCAGACATCACTAGCAGCCCTACATTCGCAAGAACCGACGGATCGATGTTGGTGATAGTATCGGTCTGAAACGAAACCGAATGGCATGTGTGTAACCTATCAAATAACGAAAGATCAGAACTGGCAGCAAGAGCTATTGCATAGCCCACTACTGCATGAAAATGAGGAGACTACCAATCAAGCAGCATATCGACTTCAAGGTTGTATCATTCACTTTTAGGTTCCTTCATTCTTTATCTCTAGCCTACTTATCAGAGCTAACCCCCAATCAGGCTGGTCATTGTACCACCTGCTCTTCTGATACCACTTGTTTAGCTATGCCTCGAATCAACCAACCTCAAATCCATCGGAGACCGTGTCTTTAGTTCGTATGCTCCTAAAGCCTTGAACTCACTCTCAACTGAGATATGACATCTCCTGACTTGGCAACATTTAAAAATAAGCTAAAAAAGCAACAGTTCCTCACAGCATTTGGTGAGTCTTTATGATTTTTTCTTTGTGTGCTTATGCATGCTGACACCGTACATACACATAAATATTGTACCATTTAATGGAAGGGTTACGGAGTGCATGTTATCATTAACCTCATGCTCATGCTTCCTTTATAGCATACGTAAAGTGCCTAGAAAAAATTAAGTTCTCCGAGGGTGCTATAAAAATGTATTAGTATTTTTTATAAGATGCAACCACAATTCAACGAAAACAAACGAAGAACGGTAGAAGAGGCAGCAACATGCATAGAAATTGGCCAGCTAAACTACTGCAACCAACTTCTTAGTAGAATTTCAAAGAAAACTTAAGGGCCCTACACATTTTGCCGAAGTAGGCTGCTGGTCTCATTCTCTGCGCCGCCACTGGAGTAAAGGCTATTACTGCTTAAGGAAGTCTATTGGTAGCCAAATATTGTTCAAGACTCGAATCTAACTTTGGCACATAATCATATTCAAAACAAGACCGTTTAAATATATTTGCAACCACCTAAAGGAATCATATAGAGACATTAAAAAAGTTTATCAAAGAGAGATGAGTACTGGCGATTCTTTTCAGCAGGTTGTCCTGGCTTTGCACGGTCAGCAATCAATTATTAGGATTCGTTGTTCAGCTTTGTGGAGTTAGTTGCATCCCAGGTGTCAAAGTCACTTCTGCCTCATGGATTAATTAAATAATGGAGAAAAAGAATAAACTTTTTGACATTATCACAACATAGATGATGTATTTTGACTGGTGGCTAGCAGCCAAGACTACGTGTTTTTGCTTGTTCTTGTTAGTACGTTTTTCATTGCTACTGTCTTCTACGTCAGTGCTGCACTCATGTGCTTGAAGGTTTTCCAGTGAATTTGGGTAACCTATAGCGGTTGACTTCCTTATTAGAGGGCAGGAGGCTTAATAATTGTACAATGTCTATACAGGCCCACTGGGGTCGTGCAACTATGTAAGCATAGTGGTAATTAATTCATTCATACACAGATATTTGACTGCTGCTGAAAAGCTAGTATTGACAAAACAGATGCAAGTGTTTCACACTGACCTCCCATATGCATCGGACATTGTCTGCTACTTCAAGACGCTCATTGTTGCCTAGTACGATAAATCCGTCGTTGTGAAGAATGGAGTTCATGATCTCCATCTGAACAGGATCACATTCGCCATCAAGCAGCAGCATCTTCATCGGTGGCCTGCTGCTAATTTCTTCGCTGGTAGCTGGACTCAAAACCGAATTGTTCATGCACAGCTTCCGTAGTATATGTGGCAATAGTCCATCTTTCCACTCCCTAAAAATAATAATTGCACCCAACAACGTTCGTCTGCTACCAAGGGATATAAGGTTTCAAAAGTATAGAACAAAAAATCGAGCCTCGAAGGAGCCGCCAAGTTGCTGTCACTCTGAGGTGGTAAATGAAGCAAAGCACAGTCGTACGAGGAAGGTGGAGGTAAATACTTCTTAGAGAGAGGAAAAGACCTCTGCCCCTCGACAACGGGCTAAGAAAGTCTATAATAGGGACGACCCAACTGCACAATAGGGAAGATCCAGATCCTCAAAGGTACGATCTATGCTGCCCGGCCTAGCCAGTCCTTTCTTTCGAGCGATGAACAATGCAGTGTACAAGCTGGCAGCTGGAGCAACATGCTTTGGTAGCTGGTAAAAATTCGGCTGCCATGACCCTTTCCTAGTCTAGAAACGCCTTACAGAAATGCTTCTGACACTATTGGTGAGCCGTGGTGGCACACTAGTAAGGTGGTTGCTTTCACGACCTTGGTCCCGAGATCGTGGGTTCGATTCCTGCAGTGGGCGATTCTTTATCACCACTGCAAGCGGTGGTGATAGCCGTAAAGGCTCTTCTGTCGCTATACAATAAGAGGCTGTTTAATCAGCTAGGATTTATTATTTATTTATTATTTATATATAACCATACGGAATGCATGGCATAAGTAAGATGTGAATGCATACACACTCACAGACAAACACAAATGCACTCACACAGAGACACACACAGAGACACAAACATATACAAGACACAGACACGCACACACAGAAACAAACACAGAAATACACACACACACACACACAAACACAAACACACACACACAACACATTAAAGACTGCAGATAGAGAGAAAAGACATGACAAATAAAAACAAAAAGTATGCGTATAAGGACAGCTGAGTGGTATATAAATAGTCGCTGTAAAGAGGCAAATATCGTCCATCCTGTTGGCTTTGGATGAGCAATCAATGAGTACAAACAACGCTAGCATAGATGCACACAAGATATATTAGTAGCTCTTCTGACTAAAGCAAACCAACAACTTACAATCAGCTGAGGCCATAATGTGTTTCTCTTTAGTGCTGTTTTCCAAGGAATACCAGGCCCAGCGAAATTGTCAACCGACACCAAAAGAGGAGCTACATAGAAATAGCTAAACAGGGAGTAAAGAATAGAGGGATTTACACTTAAAAAATGGAGAGAATAATGGCTGACAACTAACAACAACTGTTCTGTATTTAAATTTCACAAACATATGCAAAAAAAATCCTGTCACTGTCCTTTGCCTTCTTACCTCTCTTTAGGGTCATAGTGACCGAGGAAGTCAGCGGTATCAAATGCTTTCGTGAAGATACTCTGAACACTAACCGTCTTCCCTCTTTCCCGCTCGGCGACAGCAAACGTCTTAATGCACTCAGACTTGCCACAGCCAGCAGGCCCAACAACAATTATCTGCAAAACAGGAGCACGGATATTATAGCAAAATAAATTTGAGAGTAGGGTGCCGGAAGTGACCCAATACCTCTACCTGCCATCAAAGCAGGGAAACCGAATCATCGATGAATACTGTGGCCCAAATCACGATTAAGTTTCACATACAAAATCTATTACAACATTTCAAAAGTTCACTGTCTCGATATTAAGAAGCAATACTGTCTTACTGCAATTGCTACCACAGAATGACGAATATGGAAACGGACCAGAGTATAGTTTTCAGAATTATAGGCTAAAGATCGCTACAAACTGCTATTGATTGTAAAGTCCATGCTTGGTCACACTCACCGATCGGTGGGTCGTGCTGAGGTGTGATAGCTGGGTGACACGGGCCTGGAAGCTGCAGCCTGGTATTAGGCCTAGCTCAGCAGTTGCCACTGCTATGGCATCCTCGAGCTCAGGCAAAGGTTCTCGGTCCATGTCAAGGATGGAGTCAAAGTTATGACCGTTATAGTCGACAGCCATGTTAGCAACAGGAGTATTGAGGGCGAGAGATTCTGAAAATAAATGCCAACTAAAGAGATAATAACAATCAAACGTGGCTGCAACAAGATAATATAGTGTACTGTCATTTCTGCATACTGTAAATAGACTATACATGATTGTAGATTCAAGCTGAGTACATCACAATTTTCTGAGCCTCTCCAGCCACGAACCTCAAAAAAGATTCAGAGTGCATGGCACGTTCACATACGCATGCCCACATATGTGCACACTAACACATTTCACACCAACACACTCAATCACTTACTCAAGTGCACAAAAATACTTTGCAAGAACAGTCTGAAACATGCACAGAAGCATAACAAACTTATGCACACACTCATATGACTGTACATGTTCGTGAAATCCGATTGCTATCCACAACATGTTGTCAACACATATTTTTTATTCCTAAAACTGGGTCTTAGCCTCGAGGTAAGGTGCTTGTACTTCGCGGCCCAGATCCTGGGGTCGAGTTCTGTAGCAGGTAATTCTTTATTGCCTACTGCAAGCATAGGTGAGCTGAGCTGCCACGGCTATTCTGCCGCTATGTTAATGAGGCTGTTCAATCAGCTAACCTTACTTGTCTGTAGATAGACGAAACTGCTGATTTGCTAACCAGTGCTGACTCATGGGAAGAGGGCCTGAAAGAATGTTTTAAATGCGAATGGCAAATACACAATATCCTTATATCATACCAAATAACACATAAAAACATGAAATTAATATTTTAGTTTTTTTCTTATTTCCTCCTCTAACGAATTTATTAAAGTTAATGTAAGAAAGATGGCCGAGCAGAGACAAACTGTACCAATTTTTAGGCCCTGTCTCATTATATCGTGTGGAGACTACCATTTTTTACTATTTGATGCCCAGGATACTTTAATAGTAATAATAATAATAATAACAATAATAATACATAATTGTAAAGAATCCATAAGAGAACTAACTCTCCTGTTAGACACCTTAAATATGTGGCTGGAAAGGAAGCATGTCAACTGATTACTAAAAATATGCATAATATCAAGATGCAAACACTCATACAGAATCAGTTCGTACAGACTAGGCGAATGCTGTGAGGAGCTCGTAGATTTCAGCTTTGATTAAATTTTTTGTGTAGTTAGGAGCCGTCGTCATGCTAGTTGGTAGTCAGTTCCAGACTTTAGATTCAGAAACTAGAGTCAATACATCCGAAGCATTTGAGCTCGATTAGCTGTACAGCTATACAATTTACCAGAGTCAGAGAACCAAACAGTACAATGGGAAGCCTGAGAAAGTAAATGCTTCAAACAGGTAATCCAGAGCAAAAGCATGAAGGGATCTAAAAGTTAGTGATAGGACTTTAAAGTTTATATGCTGCTTGATGAGGTGCCAGTGCAAGCCGGTGAGATGTAGCATAATGTGGCAATGACAATCTACACGACAGACAAGCCTAGCTAAAGAGTTTTGCACTAGCGCAAGGCACCTCTGCGCAGGAAGAAAGACCTGAAAGCAGTGGATTAGCAGGCGTCTAGACAGGATTGGAGAAAGACACAGAAGCTCTCGCTAGCCTGCTCTCTCCCTCTTTTCCTTTTAAATTACACAATATTGTATCATTTCACGGGTGTGAACATTAGGTCTCAAATTCGAGCATGCTGTTCTAGCTTTCTCTCTTTGTCTGTGAAAGAAAGTATTACTACCACCCTATTTTTGGTAGATTGAAATGACATAGCTACGGCTTGGGATTTGTTTTAACAGATAAACATACACCACTCGGTAACCATGTTCGACATTTTTTGTCCTTCCAAACAAAGTGTGATTTTATATTTGCTTATGCATACAATAAATATCACATAGCTATTGTTCCACAAAAGCTTTGCTTGTGTGCTTAGGTCAAAGATACTTCGAAATTCTCCGGTTGAGGTGATAGGTTCGACAAATTAGCAGAAGTATAGATCTGATTATGAGCAAACAAAACGAGCCTAAGGAGGTCGTTAGCTACACTCACAGTAGTGCTGACTCTGCAGAGTGATTTGCTCTAAAACCTAAGTGGAACATATTTGCTAGATTTGACACATTACTATAGGAGCTTGTTGGGCTGCCACAACTTGCTCTAGTGCCTTTGATAGGAAGGGCAGAAAGAAGATGAGTAGAAGTTGCTCTGGTATGATGTTGACTTCTTAATGAGTGGCCTGGTTACAGGCTCCTTGTAGGATGCAGGGACGACACCTGAGGCTGAGAAAATGCTTAAGTTATGCTTATATTGCTTACGAACCTTGAATGCCTTTGATGCCTAAGGTGGCTGCTGGAGCGCCTTTGTGTGAAGGCTGTCTGCTTCTACGCTTAGAAGTTGCCGACAATAATGATGCTTCTTTTATCGAAGGTGCTCTGGAAGTCTTTGCTGACAGCATAACGTTTGCCGACGATGGCTTCTGCTGCTGCTCTGGTACAGGCAAGCCAGATTCCGACGAAATGGCAGCAAAAAGTAGCGGCACGTTGGCAGTAGAAAACAGGTCTGCTAGCACTGTCGTGAAGACTTTAGCATCGTTCTCCTTCAGTCGAGGCACGAAAGTGTCACGTAGAGCAGTAACAATAGCCGTCTCTTCATCGGGTACATACTGCTCCAGCATCAAAGTACCATCTCCTAATATTAAAGATGCTTACCAGTTGCAGCTAGTAATGACTTGAGAGGCCACAGCGAGGCAGCCAAGTACTTGGCTTGTCAAAATGAAGAACCAGAGCTCTGGGCAAGGCCCCACCTACCTGAAGGCTCCGGGTCTGCTGCAGAAGGCGATTTCTCTTCACTGCCAGTGCCTGTACCAAGTGCGCCATCTGCACCTGTTGCTATAGGCTCTGCAATGTAATAGTCAGTTTCAGTATGGCAGCAGTGAAATCCAAGTTCACATTTAGTCAAAGAAGTGGCAGCCGCAATACTAATTGATTGGCTGCGGTAAATCACTAAACTTTGCCTTTTGCGCACAAGCTCAAACTGACCTCACACATTTAACTAAAAAATATCCATTATTTTTTATTTACCACAAATATAATGTACAATGAAACACAATCAACTACTCATGGAAAGCAATATAAATTCAAACAATTATTGAAATGTCCTCCATATGCTGGCTGATGTTCGATAGTTCTATTTAGATGCAAATAACATTAGAAGTAGTGACATAAGTTGTGGAATGTTGATTAACTACTAAGATTCCGAGATGCTGGAAGCTTAATTTGATCAGACTAGTTGCTCTTACTCGAAAGTGATGGGAACTTACACTTGAAGGTAACCGTGCTGTACTGTATGGCCCTATGGATGCCAGCATACTAACAAACGTCTCCAACCCCCACCTTATATCGGCTCCTTTACTACCGGAGTGACAGCCAAACATAGCAAGGCAAACACGACCGTTGATGGTCTAATAATAATAATAAAAATAATAATAAAGCATTGGTTTAGCACCTTAAGATAACTACACATCAATTGGAATTGGTTACTAATAACATGTACAGACAGTGTCAGCCCACATAAGACAATTAACACAGATGGAAGTAAATTCCACGAGGAATAGCTGGGCTTGTAGTTTATTTTAAATTTTGCCAAGTCATGAAGCCAGTTGGAAAGAGTTCCAGGTTTTTAGTGCATACAAACTAAGGGCATGGTCTCCAAAGGATTGAGGTTGGTGAGAGGTACAGCTAAACGACTTGAGTCAGAAGAGTGAGTGGTAAGATGCTACACATGAGGAGGAAGTATTTTGGACAGTTAAGCAGAGGCAAGAGAACAAATGGTTCTACAAGTGGGTGACAGAACCTTGAAAGTGCTACGCTGCTTGACGAGGAGGCAGTGCAGGTCAGAGAAAGGCTGTGTAGAATGGCAGTTGCAATACTCATGACAAAGAAGCCTGGCTGCAGAGTTTTGCACCAACTGTAATCGTCTTATTGCATAAGCAGGAAGACTTATAAGAGTAGTGAGTAAAAAAAATCTTGATGGGATGTCACAAAAGTTTGGGCCAGCTAAGCTGTGGTATCTTGATCTAAGCAGGTCCGAGTTTTTGCAATAATACATAGTTGAAAGTAGGTAGACTTGATGTAGAGCTGACGTGGTCTTCTAGCAAAAGGTCACTTCGGAATAGGACTCTGAGATCGTATGAAAAGCTACCGGAGATATGGTGGCCGAATCAATTTTGAGGGTTATTTCTTTTAATTCTGAGTAGCAATAGTTTTGCTCATAACTGGTAACTGGGTTTTATAGTAATTCAATTTGAGAAAGGTTGCTGCCATCTTTGTGCGAATATTAGCCATTCATTCTATAAGGGAGGTAAGAGAGTTCGACTTGCAGGAAGGTAGGGGGATCGTAGCTTAGGTACAGCAGTGTGTCACCTGCATAAAAATGAAGGCCAAGAGTGCCTGGCAATTACATCAGCGAGAGGGAGAGTATAAGTTGAGAAATAAATTGATTCAAGCATAGGTCCATAAAGTACCCATACTTTAAAGGCTCCTCGGATGACTGCTGCCCATTGACGTAAACACTCTGACATCTCCTGCTAAGATAAGACCTAAACCATTGTAGTGTAGTGCCAGTGATACCGAAGCAAGATGACAAGCACTTAAGAAGAAATGGGAGATGAACTGTATCAATTTCTGCCGAGAAATCCAAAAGAACTAGCAACGAGCTTTCACCTAAGTTAATTCAGCATTCATGAGAAGTTTGTTATACACTTGCAAAAGTGCTGACTATGTGGAGTGATGAGCTCTAAAACCTGTCTGGAACTTACTAGGTTGGAGGATTCAATATAAGAGTTTAGCTGGTCTACCACTTGAGGCCTGTTACAGCGCAGAGTTGGTGTCTTAATACTATGCAGATAAAGCACTGAACGAGATGATACAGAACGAGGCTTAACCTCACACCTGCATATGTGTCTAAAGTAAGGAAAAATTCTTGGTGCAACGAGTCACTTAGCCTTCAAATCCTAAGAAGGCAAACTGCATGCATATAGCCACCAGTTGTCTGGAAAAGCCGTAAAAATTTCAGCACTACAAATCAATGCAATTATAAAGCAGACCTAAAGAATAAGATGGCTGGGTAATTGACATGTAGGCTGATAAATAAAACCAGCTCAACTGATCTAACGCACAAGCTGCAGAGATTGTCAAGTAGAGAATAGGTGCACCTACGTCATGTTGCATAGAAAGACGCATGCATACCTTGATTTTCAGTACTGTGAGCACCTCCTTTGTTAGAGGTCAAGTTATCAAGCAGGGCTCCTGCCTCAGCGATCACAAATTTCAGCGTGTGCATCGACCAGCCGCCGCGCGAGAACTGATTGCCTGTAAATCGAGTAAGTATGCACTTAGTGGCACTTGTTTACAACCACATTCTACAACGACCAGCCTTTTGCATCACCTCAATTTCGGCTGCTATCCAGTGCCAGCATTGCAACTGTCTACTTGCCGATCACAGGCTCGTCGGAGAACTGCTCTGTGGCTCCGGCAAGGCTCGATGACAGCTCATACAGAACAGTGATCTTGTGGGCAAGAGTGTGAGCATCAGAGAAGCCCTGCCCAAGCAGAAGAGCCTCTACCGTGAGCCGAAGGTCCGGCTTCAGGATGCACACTGGCCGGAATAGCTGGAGTAAATCGTACGGCAGTGCAGACAGTGCCGATGGCATGACTTGATACCGGTCCGGATCGCTGTCGTGCACCTGAAAAAAAGTAAACATGATTGATCGTTCTCACCGATGCTGGCATCTCCAGCCTCGTCTTGTCAAGACGAGGCTGGACGGTGCTCTACAGCTACTACTTATTAGTATCAGTGACAATTTCAGATGCTTTGCCCCTGCAATACTCCAGGAGAAACATGCAAGTACACTCAATTAATTTGGAAACTGGGCTCAGTAAGATTAGAGTGGCCTTCATTGAGGCAACGAGGCTGCGGCAGCTGAGTCGGAACCACACTCACTCTGATGCTGCTGTCGAGGACAGCCAAGCAGGCACCCTTCGGATTTATGTGCAGCTCCTCAGAGGCAAGTGTGCAAGTAGTACGTCCTTCCCTGGTCGCATCGAGCACTGCAGCCATGAGCTGAGCAAACGTTGAGAGCATTGGCCTCGACAGGTGGTCAATATTGTTGAAGCACACCCAGCATCCTGTCGGTCAAAAGCACTGAATATGAGGTGAGTCGACGCAGACAAGATGCAGCAGGATTTCGAACCAACTGAGTTAGAGAAGCCCTTACAGCTCCTGCTGCCAACTACGACTCCGACCACTGCTGCAGCTATTACAAAAGGCATTCTAGATGGGTTACGATTCATAAGCATACGAGGATGAAAGCTCCCAAAGCAGCTCCCGAAGCAGCAGCTATTCGGCTCCTACTGATATACCTGTGAGTGCCAGGCCCTTGAAGACTCCCTGCAGCATGCTGCTGTTGTAGTTACGATGACAGTTGAACGAGTAGAATGGCTTGCCAAGCGCGCGGCTCAGCTCGTGAACAGTTTCACGGCGGCCGCTGCCCTGAAAAACAAAAAACAGATTTCGGGTGTCAAAAAATTCGGAAGCCCAATATACCGTCCAGCCGTCGAAAGCCTTTGCTGCATACAAGGGGCGGTGCACTATTTTCGTGTCCTTATTTTCTACCCTACCAGCGAGGTGCAGCAGCTCACTCAGGTGCCTGCACAACAGCAAACAGCAGTGTGAGTATAGCAACAAAGCATGGAGCCATGGGATGAAGAAGAGATACAGCAGACAGTCGGGTGCTAGATATTGTTGTATTACCAATGCAAGGTCTGCACTCTTAAAAAATATTGCACTATGTCATTGATGCGCAATATTTGTATGGTAACCATCACTTTTTATAGGCACTGAACAATTCCCCTAGATGTCTGTTTCTAGATGTCTTCATAATGCAGGCAGCAAAGTCGATTTTTTGTGATGATATCATATACATTACAAATAAAGAGCGTCTTGCTTTCATTACATGCACATAGTATACAATATAGTTGTTTACCATCACTGAAAACTAAGCTGAGATCACGTCTTACATTTTACCTATAATCTAAGTCACTAATTTTCTTGTTCATCAACAAGTTCGATAAACACCGACTAAGAAACTCACAGGCTTGCTACAGCAAACTGCACGGCTAAAATCTGCTGGGGACCAGGAATTAATTAATCATGGTGCTAAGTAGCCAACTGGAGCAATTCTACAGATATAATTCATTTGTACATAATTCATTTATATAGCAACATAGGAAAATGTAATCTCTATTCAGGTGCTTCACATATACCACGGGGCTCAAGCACACGACGTGGGTCATCAAATACTCCACTTGGACCTTGGTTGGGAAGAGCACCTTGACCATTAGGACAAACCAGGGTGGCATATGCAGATCTTGCTGCTCTTTTGAAATAACCAAGACGACAAAACACAAGTATAGGGATTCAAGATAGCACTGGAGTCACCGCATAGATCTTGTTTTAGAGAAGCTGCTTCCGAATGGTTAGGCAAAGATGCAAGCTACACGTAATTTCTGCTGTGCTCATGCTTACACTGGGGGAAGGGGGTGAGATGTTCAGAGTTTTATTGGCATAAATAGCAAAGAGATACAACTGACACAGCAACCGAGAAAAAAAAGGCTAAAACCAATGCAGCATTGTTCTTTAATATGTTGATGCATCTATATTCGCACTGAATATCATTCAAAAACACTTCCTTACCACATAGGTCTTGTTCTGGGGCTACTAAAAAATATTAAATGCAACCCAATATCCTAGTATATGACAAGCCAGGTCATTGCCAGATCACAACGACTAAACACAGAGATTCTTTAGGGAATGTGCGTTCACACATCTTAACGCTATAGCCCGTTTTCACTGAAAGTCAGTGTTTTGCACTTTGTTTAAAATGAATTTAAAAAATCGCAAAATTGTTATTGATCTCGAAGCAGAGGCTGTGAAACCTAACAAAATGAAATAAACGTTGTTCTATTGCTGCGATTATAATGCGAATACAAACCCCAAAAACAAAGACTCAAAATGATTCACAGTTTTCCCATGGTGCTTTTATATTGGACTGGCATTTAAATGACCTCTATAAGCTAATAGCTTCTGATACCACGACATAGAGCATTACATTTATATTGCAAGCAAAAGAGTGGCTGCAAAATGCCTGTGAGCAAAAAGAAAAATCGGCAGAGACCGATCACGACTGCTAGGCTGGGAAGAGGGAGGCAGAACAGGATTACTAGCAAGCCACATTCAGCGAGCATCTTTCGACCACACAGGCTAAACAAAGGCAGCCTTCCAACAACACTATCAGGCTCTTATTCCCTTGATTTCTGGCTAACCAAGCACCCATCGATACAGATAGTAAGCAAAAGGCATGCAAAGACACCCAGGCTGATAGGCCTTGCCCGACCGGAAGTGGCTCAACAAGACACACCACACTTCAGTAGTCTTTCTAATCCAGTCGGCCGTCACGGTATTATGCTGGCCCTACTCTGCCTTTAAAAGCAGAAGCCGGGTAAAGAAAAACCAGAGCGATCCGACAAAACTAATCTAGACCAAAGTGATGCTTATGACACCCTCAATATAATTTGTACATACAGACAAGTAAATCGAGAGAAAAAGTGCAGCAATCAGCTTGTATGGCTTTAAAAGGGACATGGTCGATCATACGACAATGATTGGGTCTAAAACATGTTTTTTTCCATCGGGCCACGTCAAGGGGTGATCTCATAAAGCACCAAAGCTCTTAATTTGGACGTGCAGTGTGCTTTAAAACAGGCTCATACATACCACCACGGTTCAAAGCCCGACAGTATTCAACGGTATACATGCTAACACCCAGCATGTCTAAAAAGCCTCGAACCTATACCATATTGTACCAAACTATAGACATCTTCACCAAGCAGTCATGTCTTGCATTAATGTACAAAATTGACCCACCAGTATAGATTCAGTGTCAGATATTTATGGAGAACGTTCTACCACAACGGCATTTGGATCGAATAAGAGACTGCACACATATTGCAAGGTTTAGTATGATATCCATATCATATGTCACTAACCACAAAGACGTTGATGAGAGCAGCCCAACTTGGCATTGATGGCTAGGTGATACTGCGGAGCACACAAGCATCAAGCTCGACTTCTTGGAGCTACTAGAGGCTATTACATGTTGCCATAGACACTCAGTGAATAACTAATACCGTATGACCAACGACGATCGCTCCCATGTGCTCGCTGATGGAAGAGGTCAAGTTGACAAAGATGCGCTCTGTCACGGGGCTGATGACCTCACGTCTGCTTGATCCAAGGTATTCAAAATCGTAGTCAAACGATGCATCCAAGCACTGAAACCATTACAAGAAGTTAGGAGCTGCAGCTTCACTAGCAATCACTCTTAATGAACAAGCAATACCTCTGGTATGCGGTGAACAGCATTAAAACTACCGTATTAAGTGGGCAAGAAGAAACTAGAATGAGGATGTGCAAAATTAGAGTTGAGACACATGCAAAACAGATTGAGCCATCAACCACAGCAGCTCCATTAACCAAGGAAACACGTGGGATAATGCATTTAATGGAAAGGTTAAGCCTAGCAGCCATGTTAAGGACCAACCGTAGAGGGTAGATGGCATTTTTGGGTACTCCCTTATTGACATATCATTGATCGGTATTTTTCATTCTCATAAGCAGCCTTAAAGAGGCAAAAGTTTCCATATGCCTTAATACAGGGAAAGAGGTATTGCAACGACAGCTTGGCTTTGCCACATTCTTGGTAAACCTTTCAGGTTGCCATATTGCATATTATCGACTGATACTTGGTTATGGATAATGCTATTTGGGCAGCAAAAAAAATCTTACTGACGGCAGAAATTTTAACCAGGGATATCAAGGTCCAACATTCTTGACAGCAACAACAAGATTACCGGGATAACCATTCCCAAACAAGTCGATCAGATGAATGTGAACTTTAACAACATGTTCAATACTAGTCGGATGGAGAATCATTTCGCAAAGTTGAAGTGCAATGAGAAGATTACTCGGTCAGGCACAGAAAACTAGCAACCATGGCTTTGTGCAGAAGAGGTTAAACAATAATAATAATAATGATAATAATAATACACTTGGTATAGCGCCCTCAGAAAACTTAATCTTTTTCTAGGTGCTTTACAATTGCTGCAAAGGAAGCGCGATCGAATGGTTAATGGTAGAATGCTGAATACACAACAAGAATAACAAGGTTGGAGGTGACATGCACAGGGTCAGCATGCAAGTGTAGTTAGTGGCAGCGTGCACAGTATCAGCATGCATAAGCACATCAAGGACGAATCACAGGGACCCACTAAATGCTGTCTTAAATAGGTGCATTTTAAATTTCTTTTTAATTGTGGTCAAGTCAGGGGATATCGTTACGCAGGTCGGGAGTGAGTTCTAGGCTTTGGGAGCATACGAACTAAAGGCACGGTCTCCAAAGGACTTGAGATTTGAACGAGGTATGGATAAGCAGTTAGATTCCAAAAAGCAGGTAGTACGATGCTTAGCCTGATGGGGGAGTAGATCTGATAGGTAGGCTGGAGCCAAAGACTGAAGGGACCGAAAAGTGAGTGACACAACCTAGAAGTAGATTCGTTGCTTGACTGGGAGCCAGTGCAGGTCGGCGAGAAGTGGTGCGATGTGGCAGCTGCGACGCTCACAACAGACAAGCCTAGCTGCAGAGTTTTGCACCAGCTGTAAGCGCCTGATTGCATAGGCCTTCAACCTCCAGTGGCCACCAAAAAATCAGCATGCATGTACAGGACATGTAATACTGCCCATTCGCTCACTAAATAAACTTACCTTTGCTGTTACGGCACCAGTTTCACTACTCATACGGTACTGCAACTGTGACTTCCAAAGGAACGTTTCACCACTTGCCTTTACC
Organism: Cristatella mucedo; assembly: GCA_009760855.2. Classification (NCBI taxonomy): domain Eukaryota; kingdom Metazoa; phylum Bryozoa; class Phylactolaemata; family Cristatellidae; genus Cristatella; species Cristatella mucedo. The sequence continues at coordinate 11,376,232 of WPIO01000008.1, read as the reverse complement.
TCTTCCACGTGAATCTGAATTCTAGATTGAAAAATCGACACTGACGATTCAACTCTTTCCGGTCATAAAAAGCTCGCTTCTAGAGTTGCCGCTGAACTCAAGCAAAGGTTATTCAGGAGATGGGCTGCTTTGTATCGAATCTATATGATACCAGTCATAGCTAGCAGTAATTTAATAAACCAAATACACACTATTATAAAAATGTGCATATGTACTTAAGATAAACTAAATAATAAAAAAAATAAATGCATAGTTGAACCAAATTCATTAATTAAGTGAAGAATTCCGATATAGAGGATCCGGTTGACTCATGGATGCATAGCTAACCAATAATTTTACACGAAGTCATGATTTGATATATTATATAAGGAAAGGCATCGGTTTGCACACACAAATTATAAGCAATCTGATGCCACATTTTTATCCCCGGAAGCCATTGACTGAAGTAGAAGTAATGCTGCAGTTTATATGATGCATCAGTTGGATGCCATATTAGGCTGTATTCAAGATCAAGCTTGTCAATTATTCAAAACAATTGTGCCAATTAGATGCCGCAGGACCGTAATTTGTGACTAGGAAGTATACTTCCCCTACAGCACTCTCACCTCTGCATAAGATCTCTGTAATATGCAAGAAGTGCCACCAGACAGCTGATCTTGTGAATTTGGCTCGGAAACAGCATAAGTCTGAGTTCTGCTCTGTTGATCTCAATGGTCACGTCTTCCTCCAGCTCAGTATTGACGGCAGCAAAACTTGCCCCACCGAGATCCATAGTATTGACTGGCTCTGGCGCCAATGGCTCCACTACAAAGGCATTGGTAAAGTCGCACGGATAATTATGAAGTAGCCACAAGTAAGTGGAAGAAAACAGCAAAATCACTATGAAGACCTCGGCATGCAACATAGTAATTTGGTACCAAGGCTGTCGGCATGCTACCTCCTGTTCCCGAACGATTTTACCCCTTTTTTTTACCAGCTTTGCCAAACCGTGCATGACAATTTTGCATAGTCTTCCATGACAGAACTGCAAGTGCAAGAGTCAAGGCCTAGCTTACCATGATGAATTCCGTCTTGAGTGGACCCGCCTTCCTCTTCCGGTATAGGAGTTTGCGGGTTATCCTTGGTGATGTCATAAATGGAGCCGCGGTGAGAGCCAGCATGCGAGCCCTGCTTGCTTCCGCCTCTTGCACTCTTTCTGTCGAGCTGTGAGCCAGGGATTGAGCCACTCTCACTCTTATCTTGTCCTGCAGCAAGCACGGCACGATATTAATAAGAAGCTCATGCTGGTCCTTTGGCACAGTGTGTGATGTGCTACACTTTGCGACTAAATACACAAGCAATGGGCACAAGCATAGTTTATCATAAAACAGTCGAACTGATGGAAGAGCAATTAAGAGCAAAGAGCGATTAAGCGGTGATACGTCAACAATAAAAAATAAAATAAAATAAATATAATAAATGACAATAATGAATACATTAAACAAGGGGCAGCCTGGAACACTATCGGCACAAGTGAAGAAACCATCGGCACTTCCTTCGATTGAGCATGAGTGTGTGTGAAGCATATGCAAGGATTGCACGTGAGTGGGGGAAAGGAAAAGCGAGGCAGGCAGTGAGGGATGCAGGGAAAAGGCACGGCAAGAGCAGCCAATAAGAGAGTTACAGAGTAGAAAGGAAGAAGAGAGAGAGAGGGGAGTGTAAAGAGCAGAGAAAGAGAGACAGAGGGGGTAGGAAGGGCAAGGAAGAAAGGCAGAGAAGAAAGGGAGGGTAATGAAGCAGAATGGAAAGTCAATGCAAAGCCCATTCCATTTTTTTGGTTCTGCAAGTTTTCTCATTCCATTAGTAATCGTGTCAGGTAATCGGGGGGGGGGGAGGAGGAGGAGGTGGAGGTGGAGGAGGAAGAAGAGGAGGAGGAGGAGGAGGAAGTGGAGGAGGAGGAGGAGAAGGAGGAGGAGAAGGAGGAGAGAGAGGAGGAGAAGGAGGAGAGAGAGGAGGAGACGGGAGAGGAGGAGGAGAAGGAGGAGAGAGAGGAGGGAGGGGAGGAGGAGGAGGGAGGGGAGGAGGAGGGAGGGGGGAGGAGGGGGGGAGGAGGAGGAGTACGAGGAGGAGGAGGAGTAGGAGGAGGAGGAGGAGTAGGAGGAGGAGGAACGCTAAAAACATTAGATATTTGACTGTAAAGGACTAGCAGGCCGACGAGGGGAGCAGAGCCAAAGGAGGTATATGTGCATGTCCATCCGACTATTGGATTGGTCCCATACAGAGAAAGAGATATTGAGCTTTTCTGAAAGCTACCAACCGATAACCTACCTTGCAAAGGACGAGAGCTAAAGTAATCCTGCATTCTTGTAAGCAATGAGCTGATTTAAGTGCACGACAGGCACTCACCATATCTGCCAGACCCGTGTGCATCACATCATACTATTGATCTACTGCTACTCATAAGGAAGGTATAGTTCAAAACCAATGACGAGAGATTCGAGAGAGCAGAACCAGTGCAAGTGCTTGAGAATACACCCACAGGCTCATGTGCCCGCAAAAGGCCACTTCAACCTTACCTTCTCTGCTTTCCGACTTGGACCTCTCATAGCGATCCAGTTCTTCCTGCTCCTGCTTCGTTTCGAGGCCTTTCAGCATCAACACGGCCTCCTTAATGCTGTCATTGATTTTCCTAAGATTGCTCTGCAGGAAATGCAACATCGCAAGATAGCAGATGCAGCTGAGTGGATTTTTATGGCAAGCAGCAGAAGCATGCTTAACAGGCTGCTCGAAAGAACATGGCTCGCTCGCTCACAGCGAATGCTACGGCATCACCGCCTGCGGAAGCCGTAAACGACTCTTCGATTTGCTTGGTTAGCAGGAGCTGCGTGACCAGATAGACCGTCTGGCAGCAGTTGTCGAGCGTCCACGAGCCAGACTTGCTGTCGTCATCCTCCTCATCCTCGGCAGCTCCTTCGTTGGCCCCTGTCCCTGAGGCAGTGGTGTCACGCTGCATTCGGCGACTCTGCGACAGCCTACCTCTCTCGTCCTTGCGGCTACCAGTGCGGCTGGTCCTTTCATGCTGGCCACCTACTACAGATAAACGAAACTGCGATCAAACTGCTGCAGAAATGCAAGAACAGATTATTTAAGACCCCGATGTCACTATTATGGTACAAAGCCCTCTTTATCCCAGATTTATCTGATCTCATTTCAATTCTGTGTGCCAAAAATCGATCTTTCCTCGTATTGAGTGATTTCAACATGCACTTTGACGACTTAACTAATGCTTTATGAGCTAAATTTCGCGTAGTGACTATTTTTTTTCTCTTGTGACTCAAGTGAATGCCCCCCATTCACAACAAGGGTCACACACCTGATCAAATATTCTCCCACAAGTGTATGATATCATCCCTTGTTATTACCGAATCCTGGTGATCTGACCATATGCCGATCTTGCTCAATCTAGTGTGTACCCTCCTCTGCACCCAAAATCACATGTGAATCGCAAAACCTCAAGAACTTTGACATCGACACTGTCAGAGCAAAAATATCTTCTTCGCCCTTGCTGCTCGAACCTCCATCCGACCTGTCATCACTGGTAGAATGCTTACATAATATACAAAGCGATTCAAAACCTCAAGCGAAAGGCTGAATATTAACGACAACAATTACAATTACCCTAAGTAGTAGAGGAAAACATCCTCCGCACATAGTGATACCTTTTGGGTGAGGGCTAATATGCCGTGCTGAACTCTGCACCACCACTCTCCGGGAGCCAGCACTTCGTATCTCTCGTCTCTTTCCTTTTAAGCTGATTTCAGGTGGTTTTTCCAGTGCCATGACAACAAGAACCTGTTGCTGAAGTGTAGATGCCAACGCTGACAGCAGTGTCGGCAGCCACCCTTCTATGGCTCCTTCGCTGTTAAAGGCCTATTATGGGGTTAAAAAAGTGAAATTAGAAGTACAGTAATGGCTCAACCGGATTGATGCATAAACCGGCAAATCTCTTGGCAGCGTTTTCCTGCATGCCAGCCAGACAGCAATAGAAGGTAGTTACCTCCTTGAATTTCAGGGACTCTGACATCATGCTTCTTACTCCGGTCACTTCAAACAGACCTTTCGAGGTATTTTCAGGTTCGTTAAACGTCAGAGCACCAATATTTTCAAAAAGCTTGCTGATGTACACGTTTACCTGATTAAGATCATAACCTAAAAGAGCAGCACAGCACAGATATAAGTGTGATGAGACAATCGGTGCATGTATAGATTTATTATATCTCTACCTTTATCTCTGCAATGAAACATAGGCAAAGCGAGTGTTACGCTGGAGATTTTTCAATAATGCACCCAAAGCCTGTGCGCCTTCTTTCGGCAAGCATACAGTAGCTAACAGACTTTTATCTCACACAACAATGACAAAGTAAGAAGCACAGCTGAGTCTTGAGAACCGTCAAGGAAATGTGCAACATGGAAGTGGCAGTACACGGCAGCAAGAAAGAATGTGCCACAGTCGGCAGCAGGAGAGAACATGTCGGTGCGAAAGAATTGTGGAATTCAGTTACACAGACTTCAACCCACAGAACTTAACATTTATGTCACTAAAAGCCTTTAAATGAAAACAAAGTACAGCTAATTTAATGTCCTGAGATGACCTGAAGGCACGAGGAAGCTCATACGGATGTGGCACTTCCTCAATGTATGAAAGAGCCTACTAACATTAAATTACAGAAGTTAAGCCTAGACATAATCACAGAGCAAGTATTTCTGCTGCTCTGTAACGGTAAATAGAGTGACAGGAGGGAGGACTGCAGTTTTGGAATGCATTTGCCTACTAGTATTCCTAGACTGTGAGACTAATTTCGAGATTTTGTCGGCACGGGGTAGTCTTGAAGGTGGGCATTGAAGTAGAACTCGAAAGGAAAGGCTAAGCGTTCAGCTGAGATGTTTATTATGAGAATGAGTAGACTGTATGACCATGTTAATTTTGCTAATAAAGAATTTAGAAAACCTCTTGCAGCACAGCACACCATCTGGCAAGCATTCATGCCACAGCTAACTCTCGGAGATATCTGTGATTGAGATAGCAAACGTGGGGAGAAGGAAAATCAATTCTAAGATGCCTACAAAAATTCAGAGGGTAAACAAGAAGACTCAGTATTGAAAAAATAATACATGCAGTGGGGTCAACAGGTAGCTCTGCATAGTTTGCCAGAAATAACACACACATACACAGTATATACCACTCATCTGTATAGCACCGTAGGAGAACTTAATTTCTACTATCCAGGTATTTTACATATACTTCAGGGCTCGAACTCAAGACCCTTGTCGTTAAAGGCTAGCATCCTAACCCTGGGTAGAACCAGGATGGCTAAACAAAAGCACAAGAAAGTATAAGACATCTGCAAAATGTAGCAGCCTCATCATAACCGAAATAAGAAAAAAGTGGCACCGTATAATATGCATGTTGAACCACACAGCATAGTGCACATGATGTGGTGCATTACCGTTGCACACTATGTGAAGGACGTCCTCCGTAGATAAGAAGTAAAACCTCGGAAACTTGGCAAAGCGACGTCCAAGGTGGTGCAAGAGTGTCTGTCTGCATTTCCCGAGAGCTAGGTTCATTTTCTCCAGAATGGTGAGTATGTCTTCAAAGTAACATAAACAATTCAATGCTGTCAAGCAAGAGTTACCAATGCATAACGGGCCCTTATAAGACGACCTTGTTAAGGGTGCTAGCAGTTGCACTCTGAATTTCAGTGAACCTGGCTTGCATCAGACGGCGCAACTCTATCAGGCCGTGCAGCTGCACTGTGCTGCATTTACAGAACCTTGGCTCAACTTACAGATCTTCATACAAAGCTGTGATAATGCTCAAACCATGCTGCATGCACATGGGACGTAAAGCATACCACTTTTAAAAAAAAGTCTTACTTTTACGGGAGCAACACTGTAAGACGTTTGGATTTTTCTCTGTCGCTCGCATGAGGAGCCGGAAGTCCTTGTTTGCATCTTCAAACAGTCTCACCACTTTGGGAAGTGACGCTCGAATCTCGGAGCTCGTGTAAACCTAGGAGGACAGCTGGTCTGTAAGTCAGTGCACACAAAAATGCCTGGAAATCAGACACAAAATAAAAAAGGGCAAATCCATTCACAGGATTTTGAACATTTCAACACAAAGCTCCGACAGTGCAAGGTGAGCTATTGCACCAAACCACACTTATTACAGTGATTGTTCTAAAATATCCAGTACCTTCAGCAAGCTCAGGCGGACTGCAAACTTCACACTTTCTAAGCAGGCCGTGTTTTAGTTGCTGAGAAAGAAAGTAAATTGTTCTCGTGAATTAAAATTGAATTTTGCTATCTGCATACAACTGCCTACATCTACAATGCATTTGTTGATGTCGATTATATGTGCATCCCATCCATCAAGCATATATTAATGCATTGTGACAGCCCATTACAAAAGATTTTGTATTATTGAAACTGCCTCAAGAAATAATAATAATAATAATAATAATACATTTGCTATAGTGCCCCCAGAGACTTCAATCTCTTTCTTACATTTGCTGCAAATGAAGAACGATCGAATGGGTAGTGGTAGCATGCTCATTGACAACAAGCATAACATGGTTTGAGGTGACATGCACAAGGTCGGCATGCAAATATGGTTAGTGGCTGGCAGCATGCACAATGTCAGCATGCATAAGCACACAAAGGACGAATCACATGAACCCAATAAATGCTGTGATAACAGATGCGTTTTTAGCTTCTTTTTAAATGTGGTCGATTCAGGGGATGTCGTGACGCCAGTCGGAAGTGAGTTCCAGGCTTTAGGAGCAATCGAACTAAAGGCACGGTCTCCAACGGTTTTGAGGTTCGTACGAAGTATAGGTAAACACTTAAACTCGGAAAAGTGGTTGGTCCGATGCTTAACCTGCTGGGGGAGTAGATTTGATAGGTAGGCTGGAGCCAAAGAATGAATAGATCTAAAAGTGATTGACAGAACCTTAAAGTCGATGCGTTGCTTGACTGAGAGCCAGAGCAAGTCAGATAGAAGTGGTGTGATGTGGTAACTTCAATGCTCACGACGGACATACCTAGCTTCAGAGTTTTGCACCAGCTGTAAGCACCCGATTGCACAGGCCGGAAGGCCAGCAAGCAGTGAGGTACACAAGTCGAGACTTGATGTCACAAATGCAGGGAAAATTTAGAGATGATATCCCTGTCTAAACAAGCCCGAATTTTAGCAATGTTATGTTGCTGAAAGTAGGTAGACTTGACTGTGCAGCTGATGTGACCATCTAATGAAATGTCACTTTGGAATAGGACACCTAGATTTCGAGCAGATTCAACATGAGATAAGCTGGCAGAGCCAATTTTGAGTGTTAGGTTTTCCAATTTCTAAAGCACACTTGGTTTGCCCATAACTAGTAAGTTGGTTTTTATCATCACTAAATTTAAGAAAGTTTGCAGCTATCTATGTGTGAATGTCATCAATACATGCAGAAAAGAAGTTAAGAGAATTCGACGTGCTGGGGAAGCTAGGATCGATAAAAGCAAAGGTATATGTGAGTGTCATCTGCATAGCAGTGAAGGCATAGATTGTGCCTGGAGAATCACATCGGCAAGAGGGGGTATGAACCGTGAAAAGAACGGGACCAAGCACAGAGCCCTGAAATACTTCATACTTCAGAGCTTCCTCGAATCATCTTCGTCTATTTACATCAATACTCAAGACTCGAGTCTCCCACTGGGATTAGGACCTGAGCCATTGCAGTGCAATGCCAGTGATGCTTAGGTGAGATGCAAGATGCTCATGAAGGACTTGGTGATCAATAACATCAAAAGCTGCCGACATATTGAGATAGTCTGAATTCCTAAGTATGCCATTGTCACCCGAATCAATGCTGAATTTGTGGAGTGATTAGCTCTAAAACCAGACTGGAACTTACTAGCAAGGGCCGAATTTTAAATATACGAGTTCAGCTGGTCTGCCACAACTCGTTCCAATGTATTTGATAGGAACGGTAAGAAAGAGATTGGCTTGCGACTTGATTATATATAGCAAACGGTGGAGTGTAACAACCCGTCACCATTGAATGCACCACCATCGGAGCTGGAGCACTAAAAGCAGTACAGTCTGGCCATAAAGCCACAGTACTCAAATGCAGGGTGGTGGGCACTAGATCAATTTTCACACCTATCATGGCTGATCGATAATATAGTTAGGAATGGAGCAGGGCTCTAAAACATATAAACAAAGGGGCATCAATTTCATAGTTGATTACAAATGCTGGCGAGCGGTAGAGATACAAGACCTGGTGGCTGTTGCCGTCACAATTACCGAGTAAGTTTACATTTAAGCACTTGAGTTTGCATAACAGTAAGTTAGACACATATCATTCTCGAAATTGGCAAAGGCTCGACATTGAGATAGAAGGTCACTTGGTGGCATCGTCTACAGGTTTGAACATGCCAAATCTCAGAGCTCAACGTGGATATGAGACATGCTGTTACAAGCTGCACAGCAATGCGTTTGCTTCACTTGTTACCAACACACTTACCTCTTCCAACTCGACCCATTTCTCCTGAGCTTCAAGCCAGTTGGACAGAACGGCTTCAATTGTCTGCAAACGCTTCTGCCACTTAAGGACTTCATCAAGGAAGGATCCGGCTGCACTGTTTCCTTGCATGGACTGGAGAGCCACCTGGTGGCTCTCCAGCTCCTCAAAGATAGGATCTGTCTTCGTGAGTAGGCTAATCTGCCCAGTATCCTATTGAAAGCAGAGAAATGCCACACAAACTCAAGCTTGTCTTGTAAGAGTATAGACAGCACAAATGCATCTTACATAAGCCAATATCTAGCAGATCACGGACGATAGAAGCAGGAGTGTGACTAAAAATAAAGCAAAATGTCGTGTGAAGGCGCAAAAGGCACTTACATCTCCAAGGTTAACAAGTGACTGAGGCAATGAGGAAGTGCTGGAACGTCGGAACCTGCTTACGGAGCTTTGAGATACAGATACACGGCTCTGAGACCTTCCTCCAGGTCGATGAGACACGTGGGACTCAGCATGTGATATTTCCGATTGGTTGTCCTGCGGTAGGGCACAAATGAGCTTGTGAGAGAGGAAACAACAAAGCGATGCCTAGATTTTCCAGGTACCATATGATACCAATATGCCAAAAGTATTGTGCCAAGCCATTACCGGAATGTTGACTTCTGTCTGTTCCTGCATAATCTTCGTGCGGACGTGCGCACGAAGCTCGAACACTTTGCTCAGCCACACTTCCTCGTAGGTCTTCAAAGACTTTTCTATTGCCAAATCTTTCACAGCCCTCTGGACTATGGCCCTTACATCATCCACGTGCTCTACATAATGAGTTTTTTGGTTTAGGTGGGCGTGCCTCATGTCAGCCCTGGCTGAGTGAGCAATTTAAACAACAAGGCACATAATTATTCATTCTAAGCACATTCATGACACCATCTTTTCTGCTTGTTAAATGAGACCGGATATGCCCCTAGCCATCTCAACATGTTCAGACATTAACCAGTTCGACAGTTCCAGCATCATACTGTATCCGTACGTACAATTATATACATTTACTAAACTGGCATGCCACTGAATAGAAGCTTCAGTAGCCCAAATCACTTTTTTGAGAGAGGTGAAGGAAACCACGATGTAATTAATTAATCAATAACTCACTCTGTAGTCCAAGACTTAGCAGATCGCCAAGGGTCATCCTTTTAAGTGTGTCATTATCAATCTGAATTGCACCACCTGTTACTCGAACCAATTGCTTCCAGTGACGGGTTCTCATAGCTGGGTTGCTGAGGTCATCGATGATTGGCAAGCAGTTCTGCAAGAAAAGTGTAACGCCACTTTACAGAGTACTATCCAATGTAACCAGTGGTCTACATACAGATAGCAATTACACGATCGTAAATCTTTGGTAGCACAGAGAATGCGACTGTAGTCTGCATTGGTCTAAATTAGGGCAGACATGAACATATGACACTCATGCTGGGCCACTGGACCGCAGCAAACTACTTGACCACGGTCGACTAATGCACAGTCTGTACTTGAATTGCGAGTTAACTTTAGAGTAGGGGTCAGTGGGTAAGCAGCTGACCTGCACAGTTGAGATAGTGTCAAGCATCCCTGCATAAACGTCCCAACCCTGTGAGTCCTCCGGCAGGCGTCTGACTGCTTCGAGCTGCCTCTCTGTCTCCTGACGCAGGTGACGTGTGACGATTTTGTGCCAGCGATGTGATTTCCACTCATTGTGCTCCTCCGTAAGGACTCGTGCCGTCTCCCAGACTTGCTTCAAATTTTCAATATTCAAGCGACAGCTACAAAATAGAAACAGCATACTTTGGGTTTGCTGTATAATATATTATATATATACACACATATATATATATATGTATATGTATATATATATATATACATATATGTAGTAGCTGATTTAACAGCCTCTTTTGTATAGCGACAGAAGAGCCTTTACAGCTATCATCATCGCTTGTAGCTGCAATAAAGATTCACCCACCGCAGGATTCGAACCCACAACGTCGGGACTGAGGTCGCGATCGCATACGAAGGGTTAGCCAGACAGAAGGGCAAGACATACAACTGCCTGAGTTTGAATTTCTGCATGAGTAACGATACATGTGGGGAATTAAATAGAAGCAAAGCTGGAAATATGAATATCGTGCTAGAAGATAATAACTAAGAAAGAAAAAAATTAAATTATTGCAAACTGCTGGCATAGTGTCAGCATTCCTGTAGGAGATAGCAGGCACTAAGGGCTTCCTTTGCAGTGATTGACCAAGTATGATGTAGCACAGACTTAATAGGGTTTTATATCAAGGGCAGCATTAACTTGATAATACTGCAACACGAAAGCTAAAAACCAGAAGTTCTGAAGTCAGGCAACGAGTTTTCCACATATATGCATGCTGCAAACCACGGTAGGCTTCCAAAGAAAATCGGTAACAAAGATTTACTTTGAATGCATTTATTAGAGTATAGAATAGAATGTAATGACACCAAAACACTCAAGGAATTGCAGGAACTATGCAGGAAAAGTTTCAGAGCTTTTCGGGACTCCAAATGCAGCTGCCCTCCATGCAACTTCTATGCATTAAAGACCGTTGGCAACAGCTTTTCCTCTGCAGGTCCTACACTGTGGAACTCACTTCCACAATTCTTAAGCAACGACATCTACTTTCCTGCTGCCTACCATGGCACCTCCTTTCCAGCCGTCCTGAGCTGTTACTTACAGGCTAATTATTATCTCAACTGCCCTCAGACTCAGTGATGCTTCTCACTTTCTCTTTCCATCGTAACACCCGGTTAGTCTTTGTGGCTTTACGAAGTTACAGATGGAGATGCAAGTAACACTTGTGACCAATGCATTGCTTGGTATTCAAGGCCATGCAATGGTAACATAAGGCAGTGAATAATGAAATAATACGCATTACTGGTAGAATTGCAGGCATATCCTAATACCTAAATGATGTGGTGAGAGCAACAAGACCACGATGATAACTACAACGATTAAGCTTGCACCTCCCGTGCAACTTTGCAAAATGTCAGCTTTAATAAGACATAGAAACCCAACTTAAAAAAGAAATTTGCAACAGATTTTTCATGCTGTTTAACTTGGTTCACGGTTTCCCGACTCCAAGTAAGGTGCTGGCATGCTTTGTGCTGACACTGGTACAAACCACAGATCCTTTAAGCTGCATTGTTCAAAAAAGTGTTTCGCAAGCAAGGTGCAATGGCTATGCAATGCTACCTCGGTAAAATGGCAAAGTTGACAATGTCGGCCTCGAGTAGCTCCTGAAGCTCAGCTAAATCCTGGGCCTCATTTTCAAGTTCCAGCAGCCTCTTATTAAACCGATCAAGGATGTCCCAGGCAGTGCTCATACTGCACTCCCGGCTGTATATGTCTGAAGCAGTTAGTTCCGACTGCAGAGCCTTCACTCTCCGGCCAAATGCGGCAAGATCCTGGTCAGTATAAAAGTAGGGCAATTAAAGTACTCATCATCAAGCAGCCAAGCAAAGATTTCGATTGACTTAGTTGCAGAAAAGCTGCGGCTTGCATGGCCCCAAAGCCACCCTGCCTTACCTTTGTCGAAGTCAAACCGATGGCATAAGCATCAGACAATGTGCTATGCAAAACTATTAAAGAGATTCGAACCAACTTACCTTGGAAATGCGTTCCGACTCTTCCTGAATACGCGGACCAAGGCGTTGTTTTGCCAACGACACCTTTGTCTTCAAACTGTTCCAACGGCCTGGTGCTGCAGTGAACAGCTGCTGTGTGGCATCTGGCAGGGTCTGGTCGTACTTTTTTAGCAGCAGCACTGTGCGGTGCATGGCAGCAAACTTCCCATCCATTTCCTGCTGCTGAGCCGAGACCTCATTGAATAACCTCATCATTTTCATAAACGATGTCGTGTCGCGCTCGTTGCCACGAATGCTTTCTATCTCGGGCTCGATTCGTCGAAGAAACTGGTCAAGTGCATTGAGCATTTTGGTGACCTTTAAATAGTTTTATTATGCCTTTATAGTTAAAAAAGGACTGGTGCAGATACGCACTATAGAAAAATATTGGTAAGCCTTAATAAACCATGAGTAATAGACAAGCAAAGCCAGCAACCCACCTGATCTGACAAGTAGCTAGTAAAAGTCCACATCCACTTGCTAGCGTATGTGATAAGGACCTGCTTAATAGGCTTAAGGTCGACTCGTATCCATCCGAGGTCACAGTAATCTTGAAGTTCTGATGCCTCTTCCCTAGCAGTCTAAAATATCGCTCGCTAATTTATCTCAAAGCAAGTATTAAAACATGTGTCAGCACAGACAGGGAATCATGTGAATAAAATATACTCAATTTACAGTAGGCCTAAAGGAAAAATGATAGAGCCAACATTCACGGAGCACAACTTCAGCAAAATAATGCAACAAGCAATAAAATTCAGGTCAACAGCACACAGCTGTAACGTCCATAAACGAATTTCATGAAAGAGCATATATGTTTGCCAACTAGATGACAAAATACAATGCATGTTTAACTTGGTAGCTATCGGGGACAGAACCACTGTATCCAGTTGTCATTCAATAAGCTTGAAGCTTTCAGCCAAAATGGTTACAAGTTAGAGCTAGAATTATTTTTCGAGTAACTGAATTTGCTAGTCACCGGTGAGCTGACAGTTCAAATATCAGACTGGTAGCAACTGGTTTTACAGAGATACCTTGCAACACCGTGTTACTCATGACCATCCAAGTTATAACGTCTACATTTTTGTATGATAGATGTAACTGCCATTTGAAAAAGAGTATACTAAGCTTCTTCCTGGACCAAATCGCAAGCCAAGATTCCAGTGAAGAGGAATAGAAGCAAACTGAGTTCAAGCAATAAAAACAGCTTATTTTGAAACAGGCACTATCAATGTCAGTTCTGAAATATTATTCAATGCATATCCACAACGACAAGAAATACATATAATTCGTTCTGCAAAGTTGACCGACATCAGCCAGATATAGAGAGTTATAGAAACAGGATACACTCTTTCTAATGCTAAAAGCATTCAAATGATACAGTGCCGATGGTGACGTTGGCAAAACATGTGCACGAAAAGAGCAAATCTCAGGATTTCCCAAAGTGTGCATCATCAAAGAAAATGCTGACGATTATTCTAGTAACTCCATCAATAATGAATGTCAATCAATAGAGCTAAAGCAGCCCGCTTTCTAGATAACTTGTATAATTGGCTTGGTCTGCTTGGCTATCCATCACACTGCAGGGCAATTGTTTATATCCTTTCTCAATGGGGGGCTTCAGAGCATAGATGTCAACAAGCAACAGTCGTCCGAGGTGCCGATAAAGTATGGGGGAACCCCAGAAATCTGAGCTTGGTCCATTTCTTTGCAGAATTTATTCCCTCTCTCTTGCCGAAGCAATCACCAGGCACAATCAAGCACAATCTAATCTTTCGTTTCTATGCAGATGGCAAACAGCTCTACCTGTGCTTTGATCCCTCCCTGCTTTCCACCACGTCAAACTCTGTCAACTCCCTCACTGCATGCATCACTGACCTATGCACTTGGATGACAACAAGCTTTATTGAATTGATGACGATAGAATCTACTTACTAGCTATGAGCAAACCTATTGCTATTCAGAAATTAGAAAAACTCTTCCTCAAAATGAGCTAAGCCACGATATCCCTTGTAGCATCTGTACATAATCTGGGTGCCTTGTTTCAAAGTGATCTATCACCAGTCAATCGCATCGGCTCTCAAGTCAAGTTTGCCTATTTTGAGCAGCCTAACTCTGAAAAAATTTGGGCTTTGCTAAGACAGTGATATAGCATCCAAGTTGATTCATGCATTTGCAAAATCCTGTCTCGATTTCTGTAACGTACTTCTTGAAGGTCTTCCGGCCGGTGCAATAAGGTGCTTATAATTGGTGCAAAACTCTGTAGCCATGTTTGTCTGTCGTGAACGTCGATGTTGCCACATTACACTACTTCTCATCTACCGGCACTGGTTTCCCATCAAACAGCTAAAGTGCTATCGGTTAATAAATGCTAGTGCACAGCAGTGGTACAACAAACCGACAAGCTGCAATTTGGTGATTAGTTCTGGCCACCAGAGAACAGATGCCAGGTTTTACCAAAGTGATTCTGATCACAGGTATTAGCAAATAAAGCAAGTAAGAAAAATTGCCACATGTGCTTACCCCTTTAATTCAGTCGACTATAGCCGGAGAGCTACTCAGCGAGGTCGAGGGAATGAGTGAAGATATATGCACAGAGCTGCATCAGTGCCGTTACCATGAAAAACAAAATGCATAACTTACCCGATAAATTTCGATCTCGACATCAAACTCGTCCAGAGATGGAACAGCAGCATCGTCGTCTGCTTTTTTGCTTGGTGCCAGGAAAGATTTCTCTGCAGTGCCGACGATGCCCACAGACTCGATGCTTCTAGCTGATGAAGACCTGCTCGATACAAGTTGCAATGGCAGAACATGCAAAACAGCAGGGACCACGGATGAATGCGATTGCATTACTGCCGAGTGGATCTAGCAAGAGAGTTACATAGGCAGTTAACTGGTATATCCTAAACAAAAAGCTGGTAGCAGACAACGTCAGCAAAAAAAGAAGCACAAGCCAACAACAAGGCTTAAACTCACCGATTCCCACTTGTATGCATGCTAAAATTCATTAACAGCTCAATATGCTTGCAACAGAATCTGCACAAGACACATCTATTTAAAAACGTAAAATATTATGCAGCAGTCAAACCAAATGAGTGAACAATCCAAAGCTTACCTGTGCTTGCTGTTGATTGATAAAAGAAAGACAACTTAATTAAGTAGTTGCTCTGCATGTGCAAATAGCATAGACAGTGAACGAGTAGGATCTGTAGCAGCCAAGGATTACAATTTTATCAACTGAGCATGTGCCGATCTAAGAGCACTTATCTGTGTTCATGGCAAATGCAAGAATGATATCCCAGTAATGGATCATACCTAGAGGATGCTGAAGAACGGCCAGAGGCTATTCTCCTCATCTGACCAGGCCCGTACTCCATCAGCATCGTTGATCGGCGAGGATTCGGTGAGACTGTTCCCTTTAAGAATTCCTGGAAAGTCTCCTGAACGTCTTGCTCCCAGAGGAACGAGTACTCAGTGAAGAGAGTGAGCAGTTGCTGAAAAAATACATGAAATTAAGCTAGAGAGGGAAAATTACACAGACCAAAGATAATAACAAAAATCATAAAGCATTTTGATAGCACTCTAAGAGAACTAAATCTCTTTCTATGCACTACACACAGACTGAAAAGCAAGGACTGCTACTGATTCGTGAAAATAGCAAACACAATTGAAACAGGATAAGCACATAAAAGAAAATGACTCTGTAAAGACCAATGGGTTTTTACTTTTTACTAAAATGTAGCTAAGTCACAGAATATCGTGATGTCAGTCGGCAGGTAGTTCCAAGCTGTAGGTCTCCAAAGGATTTGAGGTCGGTTAAAAGCACAGATAAACGACTTGAGTCACCCAAGCGGGCGGTGCAAGGGGCCACCTGAGTAGTAAGTAGTTCAGATAGGTAAAACCGGAGCAAGATAGTATTGCAGGGTCTTGGAGTGGCAGGATGGAAGACACTTATAACCACCTACAAAGATACCAAACACCCACATACCAACGAACAGGAACTCAGTGTTTGGCAGAGCTGTACATGACCGCATGATTAGTTGTACTTCGAGAATAACCAACTAACTGACTGTGTCACTTCTTTCATCGCCTAAGGCCTTGCAGTGGGATGCAAGAGGTTGGGAGAGAAAAGTTCGTCAACAATTATTTCATCAATAATTGTCTCTTAAAAATTAATGCATCAAAAATCAATTCATATCGTTGCATAGCCAGCCCTTGGCATGAAAGCCTGGGCTAGGCTGGAAACGGAGAGTTACGATGGAGAGGCAGGAAAGAGCAGCAGTGTGCTGTTTTGCAGCGAGCATCTGCTGAATACACGACTGCTGAGGCCCGAACTAAGGTGCATGTGTGCCGTCGCGTGTGTGCCGTTTTCATAGAGAAAGATCAGAAGAAAAAGTGGAAAACAAAAATGCCAAAAATGAGGAGATTTTGCGTTTATAATTTTTGGATGAATTAATTTTGGATGAAATACTCTTTGATGAATTGATTTTTTGATGAAATAATGTTGATGAATCAATTTTGGATGAATAATTTTGGTCAAATTCACCTACAGCCCCCAAGAGATTGCTTAAAAATACCCAAGCTATACAGATTTAGCATTACCTTACACTCCTCTGAGTTATGCACTACGATATCTTTAACCTCTTCAACGATTGCCTTCACTTCTTCATCAGCTGCAATGTA
This sequence comes from Cristatella mucedo, assembly GCA_009760855.2. Lineage (NCBI taxonomy): Eukaryota > Metazoa > Bryozoa > Phylactolaemata > Cristatellidae > Cristatella > Cristatella mucedo. The sequence goes on along the minus strand of WPIO01000008.1, from coordinate 11,359,331 downwards.
GTCTTGATAGCTATTCTAAAAATAGATAAACTTGAATTGCAAAGAAATCGAAGACAACATAAGTATAAAAAAGATGGCACCTGGCTACAGCAGCATCAGCAGGTAGATCGCTCCTGAGCATCCAGCAATCGGCAGGCTAGCACTGAAAAACCGGAAGAATGTGACATGAGCCTAGCCACCAAGTTTATAATACAGTAGTGGACATTGGGTTAATTGACAAACAGGAGTACGTTCTGCAACAATTCTTGCTACAGTCACATACTGGAAACTCACACTCGCTTTCACTACAGCCTTAACGAAAAAAAGAACAGTAGGCAAGTCTTACCTTTGGTCCAAGCATCTTCACCATCTTGCCACGATCTAAGTATGCCTGCAACCAGCTAGATACAACTTCCTGCGCAGCAGTAACTGAAGTATCTTCTTCAAGTGGAGGCTGGAATGTCACTTTGCCTTGGATCAGTTCTATTCGTATCGTAAGCAGTGGCACAAATTCTTTCTGAAAAGGTATGCAACTCAACATCTCAACTACTTTGCCAATAACGAGACTGAGCTATCCCGCAGCAAAAAATAGAAAAGGTAGTCCATTCTGTCTTATGCTACATTCAAGACTCATTAGCCGAGCTAGGTGCCAGCTATGCAATGAAACACCAGCAGAAAAAAAGATGAAGAGCGAAAGGAAAGAGAAAAAAGCAAAGGAAAAGAAAGGGCGGAGTGCAGTTGAAGTTCCGGCGATTGCAGTTCACAAGTCTTGCAAATAAAAGCTCGCGGGGATTGTATTTTGGCCGTGCTGCCAGCCACAGTAATGGCATAAGTTTGACAAACCAAATTTCGGTTAGAAGCTAGCTTGGTGCACTGGGTAGATGCTCGAGCATGACTTAAAAAAAGAAGCTGCCAAGGAACCTTTTTGCCTAGGTAGGCTAGCAAAGATTTGCAGGAGCCAACTGTGGCTAGTTGCCAGCTGGCAAGCCACAGTGGGGGGGGGGCAATATTCTTAGTGGGTATTTGCCCTCAGATGAAATGGGCTCGGCCAGCAGGTCTATGTTAGCATCTGAATGCAATACCAGTGTCATTTTCTAAATTGATCATTCACTAAATGACCAGATCAACTCCACAATCAAGTCAGTCTGCTTACTTTTAGCTAACACTACTATACAAATTCAGGCCTGCTGAAATAACAGTACGGCAACTAAGATGGCCCATGCACCCGTGACATCCCATCGAGGTTTCTGTAACTCACTGCTTACAGAGTTTTTTGACGGTGCAATACGACACTTACAGTTAGTGCAAAAATGTAACCTAGGCTTAGCTGTCTTACAGCTATGCAACTGAAGCACTATACCACTTATCACCGACCTACACTGGCCCCCATCAAGAAGCATATTGACTTCAAGGTTGTGACTCTCCCTTCTAGGTTACTTTGCTCTTTTGCTCTCTAATTCCTGTCTGAAATATGCCCTAATCAGGCTTAGCATCGTATCACCTGCTCTTCTGGGCTTAAGTTAATTAGCTGTGCTTCTAATCAGCCTCAAATCCTATTGTAACTGTCCTTTAGTTTGAATGCTAACAAAGCCTGGATACACTCCAGACTGACGTCAGGATATCCCCCCGACTTGACATTTAAAATGAAGCTAAGATCCGACGTGTTATTCATGGCCTTTGCTGTCCGTGTCAATAGTCCTAAACGTGCTTCTGCATGCTCACACTGTGAATGTTATCACTAACCAATTGACATGCTTCCTTTTCAGCATACCCGTATGCTAATTGCCTAGAAAGAACATTAGCTCTCTCTGGGTGCCACACAAATGTCTAATTATTATTATTATTTCACTGCCAGTTAAAAAATTTCAAGGTAGACTATGAATGGAAGAATCAAAACTACCAATGACTTAAGAGGAGGACCCGTCCTGACTGAATTAGTATGCTTGAATATGCTAGCAGAAGAAAATAAAATACTCAAAATCTATAATTCAGAAGGATGTCCCATCCTGCCCGGAATACACGAGCTTACTTGCATGGATTTCCAATGTCGTAGTCATAGTTACAACTTACAAAAGCAACAATCAAATAATCTTTAAAATGGCTAGCAACTAAAAAAATGCTTGTGTAAAAATCAAGCAGTAGTTTTCTTTATAAATACCTCTTATTTAAAGTGAATTGCAATACAAATTATTTGCTGCAAAATCCCGCCTCATATCTACGTGGTCTCTGACCAAGCATCAGTGACCATTTGCTATGTGAAGCTATTCTGTAGGCAGGCAAACGAAGACAGAGCCAATTGGCATAAACTCACTGCAACAGCTCCGTCCCCCATCTGGTGAAGCATGACCTTGAGACTCGACAAGGTCGTATGCTTTAATCCATTAAGTACGATCGCATCGATGAATTCCACATAGTTACTCCATGCCGGGGATGCCTGACTTATGCCAATGGCCTGCAAGAATTGTTCTGGTGGCTGAAGCGCTGTGAGCAGTTTCTCTATAAGCTAGGTGCTAAGACGTATTGCCCACCGGCGGTGGCAGCAATGGCAGCAGCAAGGCCTGTACCTTGAACGACTCCTGCACCAAAGCATGAATACGGTTGCCTGCAGGCACTATGATACTCTCCAAGCCTCCCTCCAAAGTCTTGTGCATTAGTAACAAGTCCTCCATGAGGTAGCTGATACGTGGGTCACGAGCAGCAAACACGTCAAGCACACCTACAGACAGAAACAAAGGAGAGCGGTATCGACAAAACAGAAACAGTGCAGCCAAGAAGCAAAGCAGTAGCAGGTCCTAGTTAATGAGATGCTACTTCTGTCTCATCAGAGGGAAATTATGCAAAAATCAAGGTATAAGCCCATACACAACACAACGAATGCCTGCGTACAATATAAGACAACTGTGAGCGATGCAAATTATTCGTCATAAGCTCAAGTGTGATTAGGGGTTTGACTTATGCCAGCAGGTAATAGACGCACTAAAAACGGATTTCTGAATTAAGCAGACTGCTAGCAATTCAGCTATAGAAAAGTGTGTGCACGCACACGCGCCGCACGCACACACCCACACTAGAGTGCACTAGTATTGGTGATGCTAATTAAAAAGGCCGCCGGACCCGAGACTGCAAGAGTTTCGATTCATAGTACTGCAACTTCCTGTAATTAAGCACAATATATACAATAAGCTTACGTATCAAAGTAGGCCAAGTTGTAATGCTAGTATAATATTTTTTATGCAGCAATAAAGTTACACCATCATGATAAGCAATAGACTGTGTTTTGCTCCAGCACAGAGCTAACTAAGCCTTTGCAAACATCTGGCATTTTCATTCTCCTGCAAACTTGAAACAAGCAGTTTTGTGATAAATGTGAATGCTAGATGCGAGACGACCCACCTAAGGTCTGAGCCTTCTATCTATTTCACCCCAGAGACACTCAATGGGATTCAGGTCTGATGATTGACTGAGCCATGCTGGCAGCATAATGGCCTTAAACTAAATTCCTCAGTACAGTTGTCCCTTGCCACTTTGCGCTTCGACTTTCGCAGCTTCACTCTATCGCGGTTTTTAAAATATCTCCATTAAAAAGTTGATCGAGATGGTGAAAATGATACAGTGCACGCTCGGTTGTCTGAGTCAATTACACACACAATTACACACACCCACATCACAATTAAAATTAAAATTACTGTACGGGTGGGCTGTTGGTCTATGTATTCGAGCACCCTCACAAGTCCTTCAACGTCAGGTGCAGCCTCATTGAGAGCAGTAACCTTGCTCTTCTTTGCCGTGCAGTACACCTCTTCATCATCATCAAACAAATTGCACTACTTTCGTAAGTTAGTGGTTGTGTGTAGAAACTGTGTGTGTAGTTAAATGTAGTTAAAAATAGAAAAGATATTTGTAACACCTAATACGTCTTATTATCCCTTACTTTGTCTAATAAATTAGGTAATATGGGTGTAGTGGTGACTAAATTAACATTATTTCATGCCCAGAGGGCTTTAATAAGGTTAAAAACGAATTAGAGGGTCGTGAACAGATTTTCTATGCTCTAGTTACGAAAGTATTTGATTTATAAACAAAGAATCGTACTTCGCAGAAATTGCAAAGGCAGTCAAGTAAATGGTCTTAGGCATGCCGATTGGCGATAGCACAAGACTATGAAAGGAGTATAGTTGGTGCACGTTGCTTTCATACTACGGCATTATAAAGTACCTCCACCAACTGGCAATGCAGTCATTTTGCCGTAAAATGGGAAAATCTGCTAAATTTAAATGAATTTTTGTGGTCGAAAATGCTTCTCCCTTCATTTTTCTGTAACATACTATGGTGTATGAAAGTGCCATCATGCAAAGTATAGTGTTACTTGAGTGCATTCATTCTTCGTGCTTCGGTGTAACACTTCACGGTCAAATGCCTACTACTCCTCATCAACTAGGGGGCCATCGATACTTCTGCACTTGTTTATATATATATACATATATACTAATTAAAGGTGAGAAATTTCGACACGCCAAAAGATGGTACACTTCCGGAAATCGGCAAGATGGTGCACTACCCTCAAGTGGCAAGATGGTCCAACGCTGTCTCCCGTGATGGAGCTACTATGACTCAGCGAAGCAAGTCCATAGGCAGTGGGCTCTAGTATACACACACACACACACACACACACACACACACACACACACACACACACACACACACACACACACACACACACACACATATACACACACACACACACACACACACATATATATGTGCATGGTATACTTGGTAAATAACTATACTTGGTTAAAGGATAACCTCGGTTATCATAGTAGAAAATATGAAAACACCTCAAAGGCATTCTTCAGTACAGCGAAACGGATATTAAGTAAATCGGCTCATGGGATAACAGCTTGCTGGAGGTCTGCCCTTGTAAATATTTTTGCAAATGAGTGTATGTATATGACGTATGTATATTTAGGAATGGGAAGTTCTTATATAGGAAATAGAATATGTAAACATAGGGCTATGCAGACAATTGTTTTGAAAAAACTAATGAAACTTAAGAAGAAATTGGAAAACAGCCACGAGCTATTCCAATTTACATGCAAGCAGCACTAATTCAGGTTACTGGGAGGACAAAGACACAGAGAGGTATTGTTAGTGTGAAATGCAGGCAAGCAGCAGCAAGGCAGCTGGCAGAAGAAGAATGCGCCACGACGATGCCTTTGTACCTTTGCACCATGACAGCGCCATGCTCGCTATCTCGCGACAGTTAGACTGCACTAGATCCAGATTGACGTGAACGTCGATGCAGATGAGCTGTGTTGCTGACTCAATAAAGTCACTGATTTCGGCACTCTTCCAAGTGAACTGTGTGAGCCCCTTTTCAAGGAGCTAAGCAAAAAAAGAAGACATCCTAAAGTGTTCATGTCAACGTCACCAGCTAGCACATATGCCTTGCTTAAGTCAAACACTAAGAAAGTGAAAGAGGCATCCCAGGGATGATTGGAGCAACTCGCGAGTGTTTGTGCGAAAACGCTATTTGTTAAAAGGTGTTATGTGTGCACTGACGCAGTCGACTTAAGCAGATCACCGAACTTTCGGAGAGCCAAAGAGTTGTACACTATGATTATAGAAACAGACATTGATTTTTGCAGCTCTGCCATACATTCTAAAGCTGCTGACACAAGGTTCATCACCTAAGACGATCGGTCCTTCTTATACACATTTGAAATCTAGATGTATGTGTATTGCATAACCACTGTGTGCTAGCCAAGGCCTGTCTCTTTTCCGGCTACCCATCTCTCTGTCTCCTTCTGTCTGTCTGTCTGTCTGTCTGTCTGTCTGTCTGTCTCTCTCTCTCTCTCTCTCTCTCTCTCTCTCTCTCTCTCTATCTCTCTCTCTCTATCTCTCTCTCTCTCTCTCTCTCTCTCTCTCTCTCTCTCTCTCTCTCTCTCTCTCTCTCTCTCTCTCTCTCTCTCTCTCTATCTCTCTCTCTCTCTATCTATCTCTCTCTCTCTCTTGCCGCTCGTTCTCTATTAAAGTATTTTTCACCACAAACGAATAAATGCTCGTTGCCTCATGAACTCTGCTGCTCAATGTTGTTGCCATGGGACTAACTATGCGTCATGTGAAGCTAAGGTTTTCTACTCATTTGCTCAAGCCTCTTCTTCTCTGGCACAGGGCCGAGCATTATTCTCTACGCTTACTTTAACATAGCAGGATTTGGTGTGGGTCACGATAAGAATGATCTCTCACTCACAGTGCTTATGCAATACACATACGTCTAGATATCAAATGTGTATGAGAAGGACCGGTCGTCTTAGGTGATGAATGTATAGCAGAGCTGCAAAAATCGATGTCTGTTTTTTATAAACATAACATCGCAATGCTCTCTTGGGGAGGGGGAGAAACAAATAAGGCCCCATGTATGCTGGTCTCAGTGTGCCATCAGTCTGCCAGGGTGCTGCTGCTCTTGCTTCGGCTATGTAGATGGAAACAGACTGCTGACAGGCGATTGGGAACGAAAGCACTTACCAAGACTGTAAAAGAGAGGGCAGGCACAAGTGTTGTAGTAAGGAATGCCGCAATGAGTCAGTATTCTGACCGAGAAGTTGCACATTGCACGGGTTGTGCAGCTACCCGAACTAGTGAGGGCTGCACGGTCATAACATTCGCACTATACTGCTGAGCTTTAAAATTTGCGATAATTACTTCAGGCATTGTGAGGGAGGCAACCTTTGCTCAACTATGGAGAGGACCAGAGAGTCATGTCCAGTATGCACAGTATCGATAGCATAGCTACATCAGGATGCATCAACAGTTGAACTTACCTGGTCAATTCGTGCCAGCTTTCGGTCCAGAAGTGGTCGCTCGTAGTCACCCATCATTTTCATGATGGCATTATACTTGCTGACCACAGTAGCCAGCCGGGTAGCCAAGGCTCGAAGCTCTCCGGGACGAGCAATCCGCACCAGCTCCCTGGCTGCGGGTGGCGGCTGGATTGAAAGCAGCCTCTCAGGAGATTCGGAAGCCGTGCCGGCCGGAGCGGCTGCTCCGCCGCTGCCCAGGTACTGCACTTCTCGAACAAGCAGCAGCAGTTTCGGATCTAAATTGACATGGATCACTTGTGGGCGGAGCTCGGTTTCTTCGTCATAGTCTTCAGCAACCTGCGAAACAAGCAAACAGTTCATCGGCTGCCGATCGAAGACCGTGCTGTCGCCGTGGAGCCCACATCAATTACGAACGGCAGCAGGGGAAACACTAAGTTGATATGATGTGCAATGTGCTCGTGATCACAGCAGGAACTTCTCAAGAAGCAAAGGTCCTTCTACTGTAAGCAGTGTGCAGAAGCAGCAGAAATGCGCAGATGCATTATTCTTCAGCAGCAGCAGCAGTCGAGTGTCCCACTTACCAAGACCGGCTGTTTCAGCTTCTCTGTGAGCTCGGCATCGACACGGCTCTGCCACTCTGCAGCGACACGGCTCTCATACTTGTCCAGCTCTGCCACAGTCTCTGAGTAGACTTGGCGCACATGCCAGCCCCGGTCGCCGTCCAGCGAGTGAGGGCTCACGGCTTTCATCTTATCCATTGGCTCCTGTATGATGGATAGTACAAGCAGCCTTCATGTGTCTTAAAATGTCAGTCGAAGTTCACATTAAAAAAGAGGGGTTCACAGTAAACAAGGCAGTGGATCAAAAGTTGCAAGATCGTGCTCCGAAATAGACTCTACCAATGAACTATTAAAGAGACAGCTGAGAGCGCTTCAGTCAAGGCGAGGTAGGTTTCCTAATCTTTACATTCAGTCAGTCAAGTTGCCCAAGTGCTCCGGTAAGTAGAAGTCGTAAGTTCCAGCCACAGGGAGGCCGAAAAGAACATGCACGTAAGAATTTAGTGAAACTAAGTGTCCTTTAGATAGAAATCCAGTTGCTGCATTTAATCTGCCCCAATTATCTATACAAAGGAGTATATACTAACAATAAAGAATTTTCATGGTCCACTTGGAAAACACCTCTTTCAACGTAAAATGGCAAAGCTAAAGCATGATAGCTGATAACTATTAACAGTCTGATATAGTGCTATAATAATCGTTACTTGTCAGGTTCTCATGTGATGAAAAGAACAATCACTACTGCAATCTGAAAAAACATAGTAATAAGCAAATCAATGAAGAGCACAGAAACAATAGGTGAAAGCTCCCTAATAAAATAGGCTGCTGCACACTGATAAGACTAACCTGCATGGCCTAAGGTCGTGGCCTCTTTAGAGGGCGGTCATAGCCAAGACTCCCACTAGCTATGCACCCAATCATGCATTAGCCATACCACTCAGTACTAATCACGGGTTGAGTGTATTTGCAAGGTAGGCTATACAACCGCAACTATAACTAATATATTAACATTACAATATCTGTTTCACAATAGCTTCTAATTAGCGTTATTAGGCAAGCATCGAGAATACAGCAGCTGATTTTTCTTGCTAGAGTCGCCGATCAGAAGGGGTCATCTCTATGAGGTGATCTTAACCAGGGCAATTGCAGCCTAGTTGTCCGAAATCCAAGTTCTGTGTGGGCTCTCCTCTATTAAGCATTTGGTGCAACGCTTGGTTTCGGCCTCATCCATCCTAGGCAGAAATGGCAGGGCTGTGGGCACCCCCTGCCTGAGAATTGCTAGGAATGTCAGCAGTAACACTTGCAACTCCAAAACGAACAAAAAGTGTGATCAAGTGGAAGGACTCATATTCCTACACTAAACAAACCAATATGTACTTTGCTTGTAGTTTTACTGTCTTATCAGTGCTGGAAACAAGCTGAACTTTCATATGTGCTATGGCGATCACCTTACGGTCCAAGCTCCTCAATCTACCATCAGCGTGCAGGTCAAGTCTGACCGGCCAGTAGCTGCTTCTGCTCGTGGCGGTCAATTCAAGGGACAAAAGGCACGAGCTAGGGGGAGGGGTGGTGTCAAAAGTCAGCAGCATGCATTTTTGCAAGTTTCTCCACCAACTTCTTAAGATCCAAAAACTCAAAACTAGACATTAAAGTGGGCTAACTCGGCAACTTGAACCGACGGTCAGCAGGACAGCTAGAAGCATGCAAGGGCTTTAACTGATGCCCTGCTCAATGCATGGCCTGAGAGACTCGATGCCGACTCGGGCTCAGCGCCGATAACCGCGCCGAGGTCGGGAACTCTTACAGGGTCAGTGCGGCCGAGCCAGCATTCGATCATGCTTCCTTTGCAGCAAATGTAAAGTGCCAGGAAAGAGATTAAGTTCTCCGAAGGCGATATAAAAAATGTATTATTATTACATTATAGCAGTGCCATATTGCCAGGACAGACTCTCGGTAGCACACGCATTGGCTTAAATCTTTCTGACACATATTCGAACTGCATTTACAACGGCTCTCTATTACTACCACTTTCCGATGCTTCAATTATTGGTACAGTGATAATGATAAATTACATAGCATACAACTGATATTTAGCAAGCACCCTAAGTAACTGGAATAGTTCACGAGATAGTCTGGTCGGGTTTGGTATCAGGTACTACTACCGGTGTGATATTATAAGCAAGTGATCTTGATCATTTGGGGGAGGAGGCGTAGTGGAAGTGCCTGAGGGGGTTTGGTGCTCACCTTAATCCTCTGCCTGAGTGCTTGCACCCACATGATTTTGCTTACAAACGAAGGCATGTTCTTGTGCAGAGGAGGTTTTTTCATCATGTATTCAAACATGGTCTTGACTTGGATTATTTCAGCAGTGAAGGACCGTATCAGCAATTCATCTTTATCTTTAAGGCTGACCTGCAGTGCAATGACAGTGAGTGATGCAAGTTCAGCAGTGCTCCAATGCTCAGATTCGGCTTGCTCAGCGATTGATGCTCAATGACTAATGCTCAGCGACTGGCACTAACACTGGCTGCTCCAACGGCTTCTGGCATGCTCGGATGCCATTTACCTGCACTTGGTCACGACTGCTGATCCCCTCGAATACCTCCAGTAGGCGCAGCTGTGCAGCGATCGTTGGACACTGGGCAAAGCATTGCCGTATGACATTTGCTAACTGCACTTCAAGTGCCTACAACAGGGACACAAGAGAGACCTTGTAGATGAACATTAACCACAACGACCATTGCAGATAGATAATTTTACGACGAGCTGCATCATGAGCCTGAACGTTAGGCACATGTCACATTGGCGGTGGTCAGTCAACCAATTGCAATAGTTCCATCAGCATCAGGAATTCTCTGCTGCTCGCACATTTTTTAAAGTCACATCAAGTAGAAGTTGATGCAACTGATAGCAAATAACCAAGGTCTGGTGAAATCAAAGTGACTGTGTCGAACCGTGCTTCTCACTAGCTGAAGTCCTAGGAAAGCTACTGTCGGCCATAAAGATTTATATCGTGTTTAATTATTGCATGTACATATCTATCGCCTACTTATGCAGTTACGGTGACGCCCGGACCCCTCTTCTATGCAAATGGGTGCGCGACAAACAGTGGATGTGGTGCAGGCTCAGGAAAAATCATAAGATGGTAATTACAAGTGATAAAGTCAGAAATGCTTGGCTATGGTCTCTACTACCTCCCACTCCACCGAATCGCCTATCCATGATCGAAGTGATATGATACCTGCGTACGAGCTACAATATGACTATCTCCAGTAAAGTGACTACCGGTCGAGCTTTAGCCACAGCAAGTCTCCTGCCTAGCTCTACCTGAGCGTTTTGGTGATGAACAGTTTTGTTATCAACTAACATCACTGTAGCTTAAATAATGATGATTGCGATGAGCACCGTTGGCCGAGATAGACCTTTCGAAAGCGTGCTCTGATGGAAATGCTCGAACATTTACCTCTCAACAATGGGCGTTCAAAGGCCTAGTTTGGAGCCACCGAATGCTGAGATTAATCAAAAACAGATCAACAAAAACGTGTGCATGCATGCGACATGAAAGACCAAGGTCACACGGTTCCATTAGCCCTAGCAGCACATGGGCCAAGGAGGCAGCTTCAGCCCTACCTAGCACAGGGTCGTCCATAGAACGTGGCTCTGTGTGGGGTGCCCTCACTGTCAACAGCTCTCACTAGGTAGAAAATCTATGGGATTGCTATGGTAGAAAGGCTACAGCTGACAATAGACCTCGACATACCTTTACAACGGATCTGAAACTGAAAAATGCCTTCTCGAACGCTTGTGTGTCATCAATATCTAGGACGTTGCCCACGAGTCCAAAGAATTCTGCCGTGGCATGCTTGTACTTGGCATCTATTTCACGCACGAGCGCGTCAAGACTAAGACTGCCTGCACCTCCAACAATGGCAGCAGCCGATAGCGTCCGGAAATGCCTGGTCGTCTGGACCAGCTCCAATACATCATTGCACCTGCAGCATTGACACAGCGAGCCCGTTATTTGTCGTTTGGCCCTTCTCTGCTTAATGCCGAGCAGAGTGATCAACTAGCTGCCGCGATCTCTGCAGTAAGGATTAAAAAATCAACGGTAGGCAGATTGGCATCCTGCAAGTGACGGGCCACAGCGGCAGTTGGGTTCATCCCTTTCTGGCATAAGCAGCACTTATTTTTCTACGACCTCAGATCGACCACGAAGAGCCCTTACTATAAATCCCACTTAACCTCACGCAGGCAGACGGCTGCAGATGACCAGCAAAAGGCAAGCAGTGAGGATGAGCAAGCCTACCGTCTAGCAGCCCCTTGTGGTCAGGAAACCGGCAGTACCGACATACTGCTAACATTTTTCATTATTTTACTTTACTCTAGAATCAGCACTGCTTCTAATGTAGAATGATCTATCAGAAATGCTGACTTATGCTGAGTCTCTCTGATAGTTCTGCTTGACCTCTTGGGAGTGCTTGATACCGTTGATCTCATCACGAAGTCCTTTTGGACCGCCTATCATCTAGCATGGGCATAACTAGTATAGCATTGCAGTGGTAAAAAAGTCTCTTCCAGGGAGGTTTCAGCATGCTAATGTCAAACAAAGACAAAGGTTATCCAGGAGCTTTTAAAGTATAGGGTACCCTGCGGCTCGGTGCGTGGTCCACTTCTTTTCACAATTTATATTCCCCTCTTTCCAATGTAATTGCAAAGCACAATATCGGCTCTAATTGTTGTGAATTTGACACAGCTCTATCTATTATCATTTCTACCTTACACATACACATATATCTTATATACTCTAGCCGATCTATGATGGTAACTCACTTGCTGCATGTATTGCTGACATTTGCACTTGCATGGTAGCAAGCTTTCTCAAATTGAATGATAATAAAACCAACTAATTAGCAATGGGCAAACCTAGTGTAACTTAGTAATGGGAAAACGTATCCCTCAGAATCGGATCTTCCAGCATATTTCTTGTAGAATGTGCACGAAATCTGGGTTCCAAGTGACCTTATACTTGCCGACCACATCAGCTACACGGTCAGTCTGCCTACTTTCTTTCAGCTATGTAACATAACAAATATTCGGGCCGGCTTAGACAGGGGTATTACATCCATGTTGGCCCATGCATGCGTGAGATCCTGCCATAACTTCTGAGGCTCACTACTTGCAGATCTTTCGGCCTGTGCAATAAGGTGCTCATAGTTGGTGCAAAACTCTGCAGCCACTCTTGAGCAGTGCAGTTGCCACGTTACTTAAGAACACACCTATTTAGGACAGCATTTAGTGGGTCCCTGTGATTCGTCCTTCATGTGCTTATGCGTGCTGACACTGTGCATGCTGCTACTAACCACACTTGCATGCTGACCCTGTGCATGTCACCCCTAACTATGTTATTCATGTTGTTTATCAAGCATGATATTACTCACCATTCAGTCACGTTTCCCTTTGCAGCAAATGTAAAGCGCCTAGAAAGAGATTGAGTTCTCTGAGGGCGCTTTATTAAGTGCATTACTATCAATATTATTATTACACCACTTCTTGCCAAAGTGGCTCCCAATCACGCTGCACATCAACTTTAAGATTATGCCACTCACTTTTAGGTCCCTCCATTCTCTTTCTCTAGCCTACCTATCAGAAATACTCCCCAATCAGGCTAGGCATCGTACCACTGGCTCCTTCAACTCAAATCGTTTTGCTATACCAAAAACTAGCCTCAAATCATTTGGAGACCGTACCTTTAGTTCGTTTGCTCCCAAAGCCTAGAACAGACTCCCAGCTAACGTTGCAACATCCACTAACTCGACGACATTTTAACACAAGTTCATAACGTACCTTTTCCTTACAGCATTTGAGGAGTCCTTATAAATTTTCATTTTTGTGCTTATGCGTGCTGACACTGTACATGCTATTAGTAATCAATTGATGTACTTCCGATTCAGCATACGCGAAGTGCTTAGAGATTTAGTTTTCTAAGGGCACCACAAGAATCTAGTAATATTATTATCATACTACCCTATGGCAATTCGATATTTCGCTCATGGAAGGTTAAGGCAAGGCACACATGAGTAGCAAGAGTTGGCGTTTGGATGACATTAAAGGCAAGCAGGTTCCTGAGGCACCCGAGACTCTGCAGCAGTACCTTTCCATGAAGGCATTGAGGTAGTCGAAGCACGGCGCATTCCGAGCGGGCCAGGCACTGTCCTCATACAGCTCCTGCCGCACCAGCAGGCTCTCCTGGCTGCTCGACATCTCGTCGTTGGCTCGCGCACCGTACTTTGGGTGATACGCATACGGCCCGTACAGCTTGGTCGTCCACAGCTCTCCCTGAGGTGCTAGCGTCCTGTAGCAGGGCAGTAATGCAAAGACGTGCAGCCTACGTGATGCACGGCAGGTGCTCGGCGATTTTGTGCACACGACACCGTCGGCTGCTCTCACATTTTCTCGGCGTTCTCCTTAATGTTTTCAACGTTGATCTGGTTAGCTTTATCTCGGTAGTCCAGATATGTTCCTCTAAATGCAGCACAGACCTTGAGCGCATCCTTAATCTTCGAATATGACTACAACAGGAAAGAAATGAGTTTCCTATACATATAAATGTGCCAACGCCACGCAGACTCTTCAAGACCACGATATATTACAGTTAAGCAGAGTACTCAATGCTGGGGTCGTAAGGTGTGGACTAAATATTCAGTATCCACGTTAGAACAATTAGTTCTAGCAAAAGCAGGACAGGGCTTTTCAGATAAAGGGGCAAACCGTGCCGACCATGGTAAACACAGTGGACATCGCCAAGTCATTCGACGCATGAGCCGTGGCTATGCATAGATTGAAAGTGTCTGATTATCTCTCATTTGCCACCACCACAGTGGTTTGTTTCTAAACATACCTTATAGCTACTGGCACTGATGATGACTGATTCATGGCTGGCAGTGGATGATGTGACAACCGGTGAAAGAACCGTTAGACTACGGCAAGCACCCACCTGATCCTCATGACACCTATTGCTTGCAGTGCATGTGCTTAACACAACACACAATCGACATTTGCTGATGTACTGCCAGTCGGATGGGATACCGTTTATTTCTTGAGGCAGTTGTTTATGCTGGATATCTGTTTCCGACATATCCTATTGTATTGCTGGTTTTTTGGTGGGGGGCTGGCATACGCCCCTAAATACGAAGAGGGTTAAGGGAGCAACCAGGATCGAAAAAGGGCTGGGCATTTGTATAACCAGAAATAAAGCTGGCCGTGGCTATGTGCTGCTGTCGTCCTGCTGCTAAGTACTTTTCCATGGATTTCCAGACCAGGAAAACGTAGGGCACTTGCCTTTCTAAGCTCCCCTCCCATGTTAGCAGGTAACGGATGTTGGTACGAGGTGGTATGTTCGGCCCGACCAGACTAGATGGGCAACTTCTACCTACCTGAGTACTAGTTAAACCCCACACGCACATGCACTATTATGATTAAATTACTGAGGAACTCATTACTGATAAACAAAATAATGTTGAAAGATATTGACACTGTCACATTCCTGTTAAGGCTTACAAGGGCTGTCACTACTGAGCTGGAAAGCTGTTGCAAAGCTAGGAGTGTGGCCAGCAGCAACAGCCAGATGGACGTGACGCCGTGTGTCAGCAGCAGCTGAAGGAGACTAAATGCACCCAACAGTGGCTCTGAGCATCAATGCCTGTGTCCTCCCGGTGGTTCGAGGAATTTCTCTCAGAGGAGACAGCTGCAAGCAGATGCACTCACTGCCACCTCTCATGGCATCCAACGCATTACATGAGCCGACGGTCAAATAAAAATCGCACGCACTACAAAGGCCAAGGTATCACGTGCTGGAAAGTACTAAACTTCTTGTTAGCCGCTTCGATTATTATGGATAGGAAGCACTTCAATTGGTTAGTGATAGCATGCACAGCTCGCATACAAACGCTAAGGCCAACTCATGAACCCAGCAAATGCTGTGAGTCACGAGATGTCGTGACCTTAATCAGGAGTGGGTTTCAGGCTCTGGAAGCATATGAACACGTGAGTCAGAGGAGTAGGTGGTACGATGACTGGGCCTGACTGGGAAGTAGTTGGCACGAACAATATAATGAAGGGATTTAAAAGCTGGAGGAAAAAACCTTTAGTTTCAGCTTGATGGGGAGCCAGTGCAAATCACTTAACTAAGTACGATCGCAACCGTTCATTATGCAGTGAAAATTGTGAAAGCAAACAATGCAGACTAACGAATCCTCACAGGGGTGATGGACTTACATGCATCGGATCCTGTAAGACGTCCTGACCGATGACGGCGACGGCACGGATCACGACCTCATTGCATACCACACCGAGAAGCGTGGCAAAGTTTTCAGGCCGATGGTAGTACCTGCAAACATTGACGTTGGCCATGCTAAGGCCAGCTGTTCACCAGCAAGTCAGAGGAACAGTGAGTACCCCATAGCCCAGTCCTTGCGACACTAACTTGGATAGGCACCCACTTCTTCACTTGTTAACGTGCTCACATCAATCAGGAGGATGAAACCAATCATGGTCATGTTGTCTCTCTGTCTTTGCTATCTGAAGCTCTCTCTTTGATTTGACAAAGCAGCTCGACAAAAAGCCTTATGCTTCGTTAACAATTGACTTTCCTCTTTAATCGGTGCTGATTTTGTGCCGATTTTCCTCTGGTCTGGTAACTACGTCACCATGTCATCTAATCTCGGGGGAGGAGCCAAATCGGCCGGCTGTCATGAAGGAGAAGCTGCTTCTACTTTATGCCTCCTAGTTGGACCACCAGACGAATAAAAAACAGGGGCTCGTCACATACACCCCACGGCCAAAATAGAAATGGCTGGCGTTCACTGGAGACTTATATTGAGGCATTCAGAGCAAGCCCCTGAATATTGGATGCTATTGCTCTGTAACTAACGTTTTACCAATTTCTACGCAGGAGACACAGAGCATCTGTTTATTAAATCCAGCAACAAAACCGTAACTGTGCAAATGACTTAGTATTACGCAACGACAACTACTCTCCTGCCGCCGATTCTTCCGCAACGACTACTACTCTCCTGCTGCCGATTATGGCTCATCCTTTTCAGCGGTCTTGAGCTGCTACTTCCATGCTACTCACTACCTCAACTGCTCTTCTGGATCTGCTATGCTTCCCACTTTCTCTTTGTTGCATTAGATGAAGTCTGTTGGCTACCGAATGTATACAGAAAGCTGCTTAGGCTGTGAGTGCGCTTTAAAAAACTCTCCTACTGACCTTGTGGAGTACAGACGGAGATACATTACATTACTACATCTCATACACACCAATATCTGTAAAAATTACTTAGCACTATACCGTTTCCCGAAAAAGTTTTCATATGCGTATCATACTTTTCTTTTACTCTTCTTATAATACTCTACAATAATGACTGCAGCGGCAAACTCAACTTTTGCGGGTGATGGATAGGCGGCTTTACAGGAAACCCTCTTTCACACCAGCCCCCGGCATTAGAACAGGGCTCTATGGGCGGGACCAATTCGGCCATAAACGTTTCCTGAATCGATAGTGTAAACGGCCTAGCTGGGAGGAAAGTCGCCGACCTGCACTGGCTACCAGTCAAGCAACGGATTGACTTCAAGGTCTTGTCGCTCACTTTTAGGTCCCTTCATTCTATGGCTCCAACCTATCTCTCAGATATACTCCCCCATCAGGCCAAGCATAGTACCGCCCGCTTTTCGGAATCCAACAGTCTACCAATACCTCGTACAAACCTCAAATCCTTTGGAGACCGTGCATTTAGTTCGTATGCTCCCAAAGCCTGGAACTCCCACCCAACCTGTGTCAGAACATCCCCTGACCTGACCACATTTAAAAGGAACTTAAAAACACACCTATTTAGGACAGCATTTAGTGGGTCCTTGTGATTCGTCCTTCACGTGCTTATGTGTGCTGACACTGTGCATGCTGCCACTAACCACATTTGCATGCTGACCGTGTGCATGTCACCCTTAACCATGTTATTCATTTTGTTTGTTTTTCAAGCATGATTTTACTTACCATTTAATTGCATTTCCCTTTGCAGCAAATGTAAAGCACCTAGAAAGAGATTAAGTTCTCCGAGGCCGCTTTATAAAGTACATTATTATTATTATTATTATTATTATTAAAGTCGGCATCGACAAGGAGGAAAGTCGATAGTGTAAATGCAGCTTAGGCAAAATGCGTGACGAATTGAATCGAAATGACAAGTCTTGCACAGGTTTTGCATCTAGCAATGCACATGTAAGGGGCTACCTGTGATGCCCCAAACCACAAACACAGCATATTGATTTGCATGCTCACCTCGAGTACTGCCACACAAGCAGCAGAGTATGCACTATCGGTGGCAGTAGGCGCAGAATGACAGCTGAATCGGAAGACTCGTGCAGCTGTGTGAACCACTTCTTCATTGCCTCCCAAAATTGAAGAATGTCTTCAGCATCTTTGAGGCTCTGCAGCAACAAAGCAGACTTACCAGGAAACTGTATATATGGATATGCAAGACAATGACGGTACAGCTTTCCTTAGGCTGCCAGCGGCACCTTTGATATCTCTGTTCGAACTGTTTGAAATGAAGCAGCATATGCACTCTGCGCCTCCTCCAGGTTCATTATGATGTCTTTTGCCACAGGAGAAAACAGCTGCTGCTCAATTGACAGCAGCATTTGTCGGCGCTTCTGCCATAAGGCCAGCTCATCGAGCGGACCCGGCCGAGCGCCATATTGGCGGTTGAGATCTGCAGCTGGGTCGTGTTTCAACAGGCCCTTTAAATATAGAAATATCGACTTAAAAATGCCGTAGACTGTGCACAACAGGCATACCCTGGCGGCCAAAGTTCGACAGCGTCAGAGGACTATGCACTTAAAGTTCACGCAAAAAATAAAAGAAAACATATACAAAAGGAGGGAATTAGTCCACCACAAAAATCGTGATAGTATGGCAAGCCGTCGGGTGAGTGCTGTAAGACATATTTGAATCAACAGGTCACTAGCAGTGCCGTACTGTAAATCAACTGCTACAGTTTGGACCAAAGGCACACGGTAGGTAGCAAGCATCCTCTAAAACAAATTGTCATGCCACACTACAGCCCACGACATTTCGTACCAAGTTACTTCGGGCAGCACGACCTTCACTATGCCGTGAACTGACTACAGCAATTAGGATGGCTCCAGCCTATCTTTCAGATATACTACCCCATCAGGCAAAGCATCGTACCACTCGCTTTTCGGAATCCAACAGTCTAGAAATACCTCGTACAAACCTTAAATCCTTTGGAGACCGTGCATTTAGCTCGTATGCTCCCACAGCCTGGAACTCCCTCCCGACCTGCATCAGAAAATCCCCTGACCTGACCACATTTAAAAGAAACTTAAAAACATACCTATTTAGGACAGCATTTAGTGGGTCCTTGTGATTCGTCCTCGATGTGCTTATGCGTGCTGACACTGTTCATGCTGCCACTAACCACATTTGCATGCTGACCCAGTGCATGTAACCCCTAACCATGTTATTCATTTTGTTTGTTTTTCAAGCATGATTTTACTTACTATTCTATTGCGTATCACTTTGCAGCAAATGTAAAGCGCCTAGAAAGAGATTAAGTTCTCTGAGGGCGCTTTATCAAGTGCAATATTATTGTTATTATTATTATTAGCTCTACCTGGTCAGCTGCAGCTGATTTAGTGACAACAGCACGAGTTTAAAGCTATATCATTGGTTATAATATGCTTGCAGAGTTTGAATAAACATAGAAGATGCTTCTCAGAGACCTGCTCGCAGATCAGATGATTAACTCAAGGGTTAGCGTATGAAAATGCTTAGCTGCATCAAGTGACTATCCTTAAGAGCACAGATTTCTTGCAAGTGCCAACTACGAGCTACATTTATACACAAAGAACACTGTCATATCGTAAAAACAACGATAACTTCATAGCCTCTAAAGTTGAAGCAGAATCGGACCGAAAGAAAGTTTCCGTTACTCTTCTATGGTATTTGAGAATGTGGGCTGCTGGTATAAGTGCATATACATGGGGGCTTCAAACGTAGAATTAGGACATGGCCACTGCCACCAGGCAGAACTAATTGTGCCTATCTTGTTTTAAAAACAATAGCCACCTATAACGAGAATGACTGTCACAACTAGACACATCCGTTATTTATTAAGCATCAAATCATAAGGTGACTGCCACTAACTCCTGAAAGCACGAAGCTTAGAAGTTCAAATTCACATGCTTGCCACCGAGACCAAGTGCCTAATAAAGTTCCTTCTGAGCAGGGGTGCTGCCGAGAGTTGACAGGTGACCACCCAATCGGCCCAAAGGGAATGATCTGCTTCTGTGCGGTACTCGTGCGGCAGGGCATCATTACTTACATGCATGCAAGGAAGGATGCAAAAGAGTGAAAGCCTCGGATCTGTTCCAATTATCAAAGCTAACTGCACAGCGGGACTCTGATTTCAAGAAGAATATGCTAATCGATGAGATGAAAGACATTTGCATTGACTTAAGAATTGTTCAAAAGCAAGGCTCACCCGTATCTGCTTCATCCACCCGACGACGGTGGATTCAAGCACATGAAGGACAGCTGGCCGACGAGACGGTGACGATGAAGCATCTGCCAGCACTTCCACAGAGGGTAACGGTAGGATCACATGACCCTGATAAAAAAAACTTTTGCTTGCGCATGTCTAGCCCATTTTGAAGGTTAACCACGATGCACCTCGCTAGACTATGCGAAAAAAGACTCCAACTTGAACGGGTGGCATAAATTACATAATGTTTCCAACAGAGTTTGTCTGCCGATGAAACTGCATATTTTTGTGCTGTAACCTATTGGCAAGCACATGCATACGAAAGCAGAACCAATAATCCACGAATGCAATGATAAAAAGCCAATTTAAGGTTTTCATAGAACTCGATTAGAATGTTTGACCATCTGGCTACAGCATACTGTCGAACGAGGGGTAAACAATTATACAGTGGGACAGCATCCATACATGAAACTACTTCTTGCTGATGTGATTGCCAAGCACAATCTAGGCTTTCACTTCTATGCGAATGACACTCAGTTGTGCCTTTGCTTTGATCCCTCTCAGCCTTCGAGCACCTCAAATTCTCTCAACTCACTTGCTGCATGTATTGATGACATCCACACATGGATGGCAGCAAATTTTCTAAAACTAAACGATGATAAAACTAACTTACTAGTTATGGGCAAACCCAGTGTGATTCAGAGATTGGAAAGGCTGACGCTCAAAATTGGCTCTGCCAGCATATCTCCAGTTGAATCAGCTCGAAATCTAGGAGTCATATTCCAAAGCGACCTCTCGTTAGACGACCATATCAGCTCCACAGTCAAATCTGCCCATTTTCAGCTTCATAACATTGCTAAAATTCGGGCTTGTTTAGATAAGGATACCGCATCTAAGTTGGTCCATGCATTCGTGACATCCCGTCTCGACTTCTGCAACTCACTGCTTACTGGCCTACCAGCATGTGCGATCAGGCGATTGCAGCTGGTGCAAAACTCTGCAGCTAGGCTTGTCTGTCGTGAGCGTCGCAGTTGCCACATTACTCCACTTCTCGCCGACCTGCACTGGCTAACAGTCAAGCAACGGATTGACTTCAAGGTTTTGTCGCTCACTGTTAGGTTCCTTCATTCTATGGCTCCAGCCTATCTCTCAGATATACTCCCCCATCAGGCCAAGCATCGTACCGCCTGCTTTTCGGAATCCAACAGTCTAGAAATACCTCGTACAAACCTTAAATCCTTTGGAGACCGTGCATTTAGTTCGTATGCTCCCAAAGCCTGGAACTCCCTCCCGACCTGCGTCAGAACATCCCCTGACCTGACCACATTTAAAAGGAACTTAAAAACACACCTATTTAGGACAGCATTTAGTGGGTCCCTATGATTCGTCCTTGATGTGCTTATGCGTGCTGACACTGTGCATGCTGCCACTAACCAAATTTGCATGCTGACCCTGTGCATGTCACCCCTAACCATAATATTCATTCTGTATGTTTTTCAAGCACGATTTTACTTACCATTCAATTGCATTTTACTTTGCAGCAAATGTAAAGCGCCTAGAAAGAGATTAAGTTCTCTGAGGGCGCTTTATCAAGTGCATTATCATTATTATTATTCGAAGCCAAATATGCCGAACTGGTTCGGCTCAGTGTTTAAGGTGCTTGCCTCAAACCAAGGTCAAGGTTAATGTAGTTGACCTACGTCGTGGGCTCGAGCCCATGCCATTTGCAAAGCGCCTGAATAGAGATGAAGCTCTCCTAGGGCACTATACAAATGCATTATATATATATATATATATATATATATATATACATTTATATATAACTTACCATCTGTGACCTTACAGTAAAGCTCGCTTACAGTAAAGTTAAAACGCAAAGGTTAGCTAAGTAAACAGCCTCATTTATACAGCAGCAGAAGAAACTTATCGGTTAGCAATTCCCCTTGCAGTGTGCAGTAATGAACTATCTGCTACAGGACTCGACGTGAAGTACGAGCACCTTATACTCAGGGGCACGTGAAGTAGCATACCAGAATAAAGAAATCTGAGCCATATAGCATATGCTAAATATGACTAATATAGCAGACAATAATGAATGAATGAATGGTATTTTCGATAGCTGTGGAATCTAGCTTGGGCAACAGAGCATGGAGTATACATGCATCAGTTCAAGTAAAGTGCAAAGCGAAATGTAGCAAATAGCTCACAACTCGGGCGCTACCTGCACATAACCACTTGTAACCTCAGCACTGCTAATCAGCCGATGTAGCATGTCCATAAGCTTGTCAGAGCCAGCTCCAACTGCACTCTTTGCCTGGTAGTCATCCGAGCACAATAGTGGTAGATATACCTCTCTGAGAACCAAGTCAACCTGATCCAATATCGACGAATCAGAGTCCACATATGATACCTCGTCTCCTGCAAAGACGTCGAGCCTACTTTAAGCCTCAAGGCAAAATGAAAACTACGAGGAAGCCATACCTGGAAAGTTAGCTGACTAATGGCATAAAAAAAGAAAGACCGAGTAAGGTAAACGAGGTTAGAGTCCAGACAGCAACCTACTGCTAAAGAGATCGGCCTGGCAGACGTGCTGCAAGCAGGGCTGGCCCCAATTAGTCCAGCACGAGTTTTAATAGCATACACTTAGCAGCCATCGCATGACTCGCCTATGTTGTCACGTGTGAGCTTGGCTCCTTGAGACTTCGTAAAAAATATGGACTTCGATGTAAAGCCATTTGGTGGATGGAGAGAGGCCACAATCTTCCTGGAGTTCGGCTTCACATATACATACAAGCATTTTGTGTCTTCGTTTCTGATGAACTCGTGGAATGCCAATCTGAAATCACAGATCCTTGAAGTTGCATGGAAGATAGTAGGGATCGTCTGTTTGATGTGGGGTAAGCTAATGCAAAAGCATAGTGAGATGTTGAGGATAGGGGTAAACTCAAAAAACGGCAACACCCTTAAAAAATGCTATTACAATCAGAATTTTCCCATCGCATGCCATACCCTCGTGACAAAAATTTATAAGTATATCTCAGGAATTTCTAGCTTTTAAAACACAACATGAGCGCATAGTGAAATGCAGTTGCAAATGTACAAGCTTTGCCAATGCAAGTAACTAGTTGGAATAATGCAGCAACTTCAGGAAAAAACAAATTCAGGAACCGCTACCAATAGCTCATTTGAAGACAGCTGCAGCACTGGCACCTATTGAAACCTATAACCCACACAAACGAGAGACTGGGGCAATATGTATTAGTACAATTTTTAAACTCACAAAGAAATGAATATATGAATGAAGACATCGTCCCCTATCAATCAATGATCAAAATGCTTTTAAGATAGCTTGATATCAGAATTGGACACTCGAAGCTTAAATGCCTTCAAATGTGCAATTAAAGGCCACATAACCCATCTCGAGCAACAAAATAAAAGTGGATAGCACATTAGACGGTTAGCTAGAGGAAGTAAGTAGCAAAGAAGTAGCTGCAAAGGCCATCT
The DNA here is from genome assembly GCA_009760855.2 of Cristatella mucedo. Lineage (NCBI taxonomy): Eukaryota > Metazoa > Bryozoa > Phylactolaemata > Cristatellidae > Cristatella > Cristatella mucedo. The sequence goes on along the minus strand of WPIO01000008.1, from coordinate 11,335,904 downwards.
GCAAAGTAAGTGTCAGATTCGGCATTAGAGGAGCAGACATTAGCATAACAGCTGTGAAGCAAGGTTCACTGGGGCTAACAAAGCAAAAGCATAAGTAACCAACAGTCATCGAGCTAATAAAGGGATGGCTAATTTAGCATCCGCAAAGAACTTGTTGCACCGACGAGGCTGATAACTATCAACCACTTCAGTGCATCAAGTCCTTTGGTTCAAGTTCATCGTTGCATAAAGTTCTAGTTGCACCAAGTATAATTGGTCATTCGGATAGCATTTTCATAAGCTTAAGTAACACTTTCTGAAGTCCATAAAAGTACGATACAATCTCCAGCCTTACATGAATTTATTAGTGTACATGTTTTTGCACGAGTTTTTGTTAGAGCCTTTAAAAATAGCTGTTGATCTACCAGAAGCCATCGACACTTCTTCAGCAAAGGAGATACACAGCTGAGCCTCTGGGATTTGTTAACTAGCCTTGCCATTATCATACTTTTATATTCATCACCAGCTGCAGTTGCCTAATGGCTTTTTTAGGCAGCGCAGCCAAAATGGAGCTGCAATAATCTATCCCTGTCAGAATCAGGGAGCTAGTTAAATTTTTTTCTTGCCACCGCTGTAGAGAGTCCCAAATCTTAGGTAAGGATCGGACATGATGGCTAGCTGTGGAGGTAGTCTTCTTGCTGAAACTCTTATTTTAGGGAGCTTGTAGTACTAAACCTAAATTCAGAGTACATTGTGACGGTCGCACAGCAGCAGCATCATCATCTACTAAAAGGGCTAAGTCTTCTAGCCAGCCACACGCTTAGGGTGTCCGAAGAGTAGTGCCGTCATACTGCTGCACGCATACCTGTTCTCGTCGCTAGCCAGCATAGATTTGAGATCTTCATTTCTGGGTCGAAGAGACGAACTGACTCGAGTCTCGATCCACTTCAGCCGTTCGTCCATGGCACGATAAGTGGCAGTCCGGGTCTTTGGTGACCAAGTCACAAGCACCTGCTTGCGCTTGTGCCTATGCCTACCGGTTGCTTACCTATACCTGCTAATATTTTATGTCATAAATTGATTCCAATCCAGAGTATTTATAACTATCACTGGTATTTGTCGAAACGTTGGCATTAACTCAGGTCGAGCTTCTTTCTATCTCAGATCGAGCTTCAAACGCCTGGGTAGCGCCATATTGTTTCGGCCGTTGCCGTTGGAGAGGGCAAGCGTCAGCGAGAGCACGATCGCTTCATTAACTAAATTCAAACATCGAGTAAAATAAAAAGTAAATATTTAAATTTATATTACTCTAGAATGACTTAGACATTAAGATAGTAAAGAGCAGAGGATAGGCTAACTAGACTCTTTGACAAACCACAGACCTAGTTAGTGCGGAGTTATCTACCCCAAAGCTAGCCCCTAGCGGCTTGTGGTGCCTGGTTGACAAAAGTAGTCGCATTTATGCATCTTTCATGTAGAATAATTCTAATATATATATATATATATATATATATATATATTCAACGAGATGCTCTGAGCTATAGCCGAGCTGGCTGAATAGCGATGGCATGGCACTCAATCTACAGGAGCAGGAATTCGGAGTAACAAACATTACCGCGGCTAACAAAGAGATGTACCTGTAGTTTCTTAAGCCAAAAGCATTACAGAAAGACGGGAGAAATCACATGCTAGCTCCAGTAGAACAGTACATTCATTTTTACCTTGGCTGATTGGTAACCACGCCGGCTGCCTAGGGTGCCGGAAGTACTAACGGGGTCGTGGGGTTGCCGGTAGCATGGCACCTGGTGGTTGGCGTTCAGGCTCAGCATGGCGTGAGCAGAGTTCAGCTAGCTGTTCCTAGCCGCGAGAGGCATAGATTAGACGCAGAACAGAAGCACAAGTAATAAATTTCCTTGCATGGTGCTGAGAATTTTGCGTCGGGCCCAATCAATGTCGGTCAGTATTGCATTCGTACGTATTGTCAGTGAGTAAATACGGTATATTCGATATCTCGGCAACTCCACAAAGCCACGACTACTACGTGAACATCGTTACACTTGAGAGTTTTACATAGCACACAAAAATCCCAAGTATTTTTCACTGGGTATATAGTGGCCAAACGACTCCATCTCAGACAGGATAGAGCAAGTAAAAAGCATAGCTGATTCTGGAATGCAGTATAAGAAGGGCCTACCATGGAAGTAGCAGCTCAGGACAACTGTGCCCGATTTTTCAGAGTTTGCAGCAGGAGGGAAGATGTCGCTTCGTTAGAATTGTGGTATACATTCAATGAGCTAGAAAGCAACAGCCTCCGTCGCCAATGATCTTTAATTGAAAGAATTTAACAACTTGTTTGATGTCCAGGGGAACATAAGCGCTCGAGAAGGCAGAAACGGGTGTAGAAATTCATTTAAATATGAAGGAGCCAAGCCATACCGTACTTTATAGGACATAGTATGGATTTTGATCGGTTTCCGTTGATCAACCGCGAGCCACTAAGGCTCCTAGTGCACAGAAACCAATTTGCAGACTGTTGTGATTAATTTTAACTAGCCATGTGACCATCTTCATCGCCAGCTATAGACGCTTAACGGAGTTATTTGGTTGGCTTTAAATGAAAAAATTACGTTAGTTCAGTCTAAATAGAAACAGCGAACCGTTCATATCTTTAATTAGCCGCCGAAATACGACCTCACTCCTGAACAGGGATCGAACGTGATGACTAGATATTGAAGCGGTCTTACGAATAAAACTTTTAAAGTCAAGCAGGCGTTACATAAAGCACTTGAATTATTCGAATTTGATATGCTTGTACCTGCGAAATTTTGTGGATAGCTACATTCAACTTGAAAACTAAAGACCGTGTGTATAAGGGTATAGATGGGGAAAGGCTCAGTGGCATCGACTCACCGACCACCAGCCGACCGTTGTGTAAGACTGGCTGTCCTGGTTAGGCTCTTCATTTTATCAATTCACCGAGAGATAATCCCCTCAGGTGTCACTATACGTAAATAGTGCACCAACAACTTTCTCGTTGCTATTTTTAATTCATTACACACTCCAATGTTCAATTCAAACAATGAAAACGTATTTTTTGGCCACTATTAAGATTAGTAAATTATATTCAGTGATGTTTTAACATAAAACTCACCATAGCATGCCATTGCAGTACGTGCACAGTTGTTGCAAAAATCTGCAGCTAGGCTTGTGTGCCCTGGGCATCGCAGTAGCCACGTGTCACCCCTGCTTGCCGACCTGCACTGGCTCCCAGTCTAGCAACGCATCGACTTCAAGGTGTTGTCACACACTTTAAGGTCCCTTCATTCGTTGGCTCAAGCCTACCTATACGTTCTACTCCCCCACCAGAGAAGCATCGCACCACTCGCTTTTCGGAATTAAATCGGTGACCCATACCTTGTACGAACCTCAAATTCTTTGGAGACCGTACCGTTAATTCGTGTGCTCCCAAAACCTGGAACTCACTTCGATTGGCATCACGACATTCCCTGACTTTACCACATTTAAAAAGAAACTAAAAACGCATTAATTGGTCACAGCATTTGCTGCTTCCATGTGATTCGTCCTTATGCATGCTGACACTGTGCATGCGACAACTAACGATATTTGCATGCTGACCCTGTGCATGTCACTCCTAACCATGTTATGCTTGTTGTCATTGAGAATTCTACCACTATCATTCGATCGTGCTTCCTTTGCAGCAAATGCATAGTGCCTAGAAACAGATTGAGTTATCTGAGGGCGTTATATCAAATGTATTATTATTATTATTGTTAGTATATGTTGCAGCTGTGATCTTCACGACAGTTAGCTAAGGTGTGGAATTGAAACTAACAAGTGAAGCTCATTTAATTTAATAATTCCTACGGCATTTTTTATATGCCTTAGGAAGAAATACGCAAATTGCGTGAGATTATCCATGAGATACGCGGGCTTATCCAATTTTGAGGTTGAGGCTTTTCAATTTCTGAGTAATACTAGATTCGTCCACAACTAATCTGTCAGTTGCATTGCCATTCAATATAGAATGTTAGCAATATTTACAGCAAATGTAAAACGCCTAGAGAGAGAGATTAAGTTCTCTGAGGGCGCTTTATCAAGTGAATTATTATTATTATTATTATTATATATGCTGTTACGGAGCTGAGATGGTTTGAGACGCTGGCAGGCAGGGAAGGATGAAAGCAAAAGTACCGCTTCATCTCGTCCGCACACAAATGAAAGCCTAGATCGAGCTCGGCGTACGTTGACTAGAGTGAGTGCACAAATAATGAAAAGAACTGGATCTTGCACGTATTTCCGTGGCATAGAAAAAAAATCCTAGCTACTTAACAGCCTCTTTTTGTATAGCGACAGAAGAGCCTTTACGGCTATCACCACCGCTTGCAGTGGCGATAAAGGATCGCCCACCGCAGGAATTGAACCCACCAGAAAAACATTATTTCCTTCGTTTTAGTAAAGTACGCAACAAGGTAATATTTAAACTGAGTAGACTTCTTTAGGCATACCCCACAATGCTATTATTTAAGGCTTTGCGCCTTTAGGAATCCCAGACAACTGTCAACTCTCCCCGATGATAAAAATGCGTGTGAATAGGATTTCTCAGCTTTGAGGTACGTTAACAGCTGCAAATGGCTTAAATATGTGTCATCAAGTGTCAGCCTTGAAGGTTTAGTAATGGGTAGTACAGAGCCCAAAATTTCGCTTTTTTCCGACTTTCAATGTAATATGCTTTATTGATGCCCTATAGTAGTGTTGGTGCCGAATGCCTGTAGTCAGGAACCAAATGGGTTATGGCTGACAGCAATTGCTCTCTGACCGCTGATAATATTTCCACACTATCTTATGCCCATGAGAAATAACAAGATTATCTATTATAATTTTGCAATACAAAGCGTCCGCTGACCTTGCGGTGAGCCCGGCCTAGCTGGCGGGCCCGGCCTGATGCTGCGCAAGGAATCAAATCCAGGACCCTTGTCATAAAGTACCCGCGCCATACCTTTCAGTCAGTTCACATTGTTGATTTTTTCACGAGTGAGACATTCGCTGAGCTTGCTCTGCCGAGATCCTGGGCTTCTTCATCAGTCTCTTACTGCGCTAGAGTTTGTAGCCAGGGCAGTTTCCCCTGACTTTCGGCAATGCAACTCTGCTTGACTTTATCAGTCATAATTTCTTCTCATACTTGTGGAATTGTTGCGAAAAAATACTGCTTGCTTTACTTTCTTTTTTCCGAATTAAATGCTGTGTAAGACTCACCCGCTTTCAGTGGCGCGTGGAATCCACAAACTTTACAAGGAAATTAGTAGTCCTTTGGTAAATTAAAGTTGCCAGCCATATAAAGCTCTCCGAGCAATTATCGCCTTGAGTCCAGGGATCTCCAAAGCGACTTCCGTCATCGAGACGTGCAAGATTGAAAGTGCGACTTACGTTGATGTGACTTCCGTTTAGAGAACCTACCGTAAACATGATAGAGGTTGATGAATAATATTTGTTAGTGTTAATTATTAATTTTTCTTTAGAGTTGACTATACATTGAGATATATAACGGTGTAGTTAACTGTTTTGCAAGTAGCTAGCAGTAAGCAGAATGCCATACCTCTGTTTTGAGCTTCCGGATGCAGGCGTTTGTGTAGATGCTTCCTGTATTGTGCCCTACCCTGTTATAGTTGTCTAGAGCTGCTAATGATTGAGTCATGGTCTGTTATGAGTTCATAAACACCTATAATAAGCTAGATTGGTTATTAAGTCTCTCAATGACGTCACGTTATAATTTGTTAGATTTAAAATTTAAAAAACCCATGTATAGTGTGCCGTCATTCTCCGCAGGCTGATGACTTGTTCAGACGAAGAGTCTTACTTCCTACCTGCTTCCTACAAATTCGAGCACTAATTGGGTCTTCCATTTTGTAGGACGTTTAGATAGCAGTTTTGCTTCAAACTGGCTTCTTACGCCCGCCGCCCACTGAGGGTTCACCGGATAGCAAAGCGTATTTCTCTACGGCCAGACTTTGCTAACGCAATTACCGGTAGAATGAAACCTGTCAGCTATTGCCTTTATCGCTCACCGACCTAGAACCTGATTCCTAAACTCTTAACTCAGTGTTTCCCACAAACAGGGACTCGCCAGGAACGCATCGAGGATTTCGCTGGTCAAGTCGTCAGCCATTTCTGGCTAAGCAACGCAGTAGGCGTGGCCTGAACTATGATTGGTCACTTGCGAAGCCATAGGCGATAAAGTAGAACCGGGTTTGGCCGTAGAGTCTTCGCCGAGTCTCCCGTAAGTCTGGATCACCCCCACGGTATTGGTGACGTACACACCGAAGAATCGAGTAGGTAGGAACCAGGCAGGAAGCGAGAATCGCCGTCTAAACCAGGCTTTAGTGTTTCCTCTTCGATCGATGACGCGTTCGCTTCCCTCTGCGGAGAACTTGGCCCATACCGCGATGCTCCCGTACATTGCGTCGCTCAAGCAGTTTCCGGAACCGCTTCCGGTAGGCCAGCTTTGCGAAAAGTGCGTCGGGAACATCGCCTAGGGTGCACCAAGTACAAAGCCATCATCTACAAAAATCGACGACTATTTCATGATTCAGCTACATTTAAAACTAATATTTAGAACGTTCACGTTCAGACAAATTAAGAGCATATTCATCCGATCGCCCCTGAAAAGCCATGTGGCTACGTACGAAGCAAACTTGAGTCATCGTCGTTTGGGAAAAGCAGCATGCGCAGCTGTCTTCAAAGCAATCTGCGAGCGCCGATCAGTTCCTTTCGAGCCTGCTGCATCGCGCACTCGCTAACCGTAGCCGTGCATCTCGCAGTCATTCCTTCCCACGCTGGAGAGCGCCTCAAGCGCGACATGAAGGCTGCAAGGAATCTCCTTTTTTTGATGGCCGCTAATTTTTAGGATCCTTTTGCCGGCCGTTTTACCACTGCGTTAGAAGTCTCGCACGTACTGATTAGCAAGCAAGATGGCTTCCCTAGGAACGGGTCAGATGCTAAACGCTCGCCGTCGCACGTCGAATGCCAAGGTCCACTTGTGCCCAAGTAAATAAACTAGTATCAAGTCACAAAGGAGCTCTTTATGAAAAAATACTAGGGAAGTAGGAATCGGGTCGGGCAAAAAAAGTTACACGCTAGTTAATATGGAAAGGCGTTTCGGATATACACCATTCCATTTTAAATGCGACATGTCTTTTCAGGCTAAATAAACTAAAAACAGAACTATTTTATTCTTAAGCATTTATTATAATTATTTCGGAAAACAAATTTAGTGGTGTTGATCTATTTCTTTTGCAGCAATGTTATGATGAAACGAGTCAATTCAAAATCGAGAAGTTTAAATTAAAATGCATTTTATTAGAAGTAGCCTTCTTAGCAAACACTTGCCTGCATTTGCACTTCTCACATTTCAATCGTCTTAAATTGAGAGAGAAATTTTGGCTTCTTTTTTACTTGTTTCATTAGTTCTATATCTCGTCTTCATATGGCTCAATTAAACCTCAATATCGAGGCACTCATTCTCTGGATAATAGTAATAATACATTTGTATATCTCCCTTGGAGAATTGAATCTCTTTATAGGCACTTTACATATGCTGCAAAGGAAGCATGAACGATTGTCTTTTGCCATTTACAGCAATGCCATTTTAGCGTAGGTTCAGTGTGGCATCAAGCAATATGCTTGTGAAATCGCATTGGTTAAGGAAGCAAGCAGCAAGTCACATCGTAGGCCGTGTATGCATGCGCCTGTTAGGGATTGGATGAGTTGGAAATAGGATAAGCGTAAACGTACACCTCAGCAAGATTAAAATTTTCGTTTCTGTAGTTCGGATCACTTGAAGAGAAACAAAGCGACCACGCATTACATACTGATACGTATACGCCTCAAGCGCTACCATTGCCAGTGCTTGTGACCATATGAAACGCAACGGATTAATAAAGCGTCCTGATGTGTCCGTATTGATGGCTTTTTCAACTTGAACTTTCAAATTTCATGTAGGACCAACTGCAAAGTAAGATGGCCACCAGGATCGAGCTTGAGTCCTCTCTGACTATCCGATAGCTTAAAAAAAGATTTTTGACAATCAGAAAATAATCAGTGCTTTACATCAACAATCAGACTTTTATTTCAAATACTACTCGCATATCAGAGTTATCATCTCAGTAATATGACTGAGGTAGACAATAAGCAGTTGGTACGTTTTGATAAGCAAGAAAACGAATAGCAATAAGGAAGCCAGAAATCTCTCCTCGTAATATCCAGTCATTTTTTAGAAGCTGAACAAACTCTATAACATCGAATATATATATATATGAATATATATATATATGTATATATAGCTATAATACAATATATAATATATTATAATGATATGTAGTATATAGACCTCTGTTTATCTTTTTAGCATTAGCTTTAGCTTAGCAATTTCGCACTATCCAGCACCTATTCCTCACAGCCTTCGCTCCGTCCAATTGAACTGTCTTTCGTTTTGTGTGTCTAGATAGTGTCTAGTCACACAAGATGTTGCAAACGCGCTGTATTGGCGTCTGAAATAATTTTCCTAGACCAAAAAACAGCCCTAGCAACGGTTTAAATCGGTGCAGAAGCCAGAAATACCGTCGACATCCTGAGCCTCGGAGCCTTGGCCAGCGGCTTTAGGCGCAGCGACAACGCACTCAATTATTTCGATGGTAGCCGAGAAAACAGCAATGAAGAGTACCAATGTCTTAATAAAAATTCTACATCCGTAGCATTGAGCGGTCCATTCTGCTGCCACCACTGGGCAACTGCGCGTCCAGCTACAGCTACAGTATGAAGCAGCACTCGTGCAACGCCGCCACACCTATAAAATCCCTGTATCAAAACCTCGGGCGCGATTACCCGAATGTTATAGGCCTGGGGCTGTTATAAGACTAAGGCTGATAGATCGTTTATAAAACTTCCCAAGAGAACTAAATCTCAATCCAGGCACCTTGCAACTTACTGCAAGGGAAACAATAACCAAGGTTTAATTAAAGAAGTTCACTGTATTCAGTATCAAAAAACATGCAAAAGGCTGAAAAAGCAAGCGAGTAACATACTTAGGCCAGCATGCTAAAGCACAAAAGAAGACACTCAGGGCTACCGTTTAGTCGGATCCTTGACAAAATTAATGCACTGAGTCATGCAAAGGTAAGCACGCAAATCACATAGGAACAAAGCTGAAAATTTCCCGTGGCGAATGGAAACTGCCTGAGACAGATGTCCAGATAAGACCAGACTAATGCAAGGTTACTGCAGGGAATGACAGAAGATAGATGCGAGTGCCAGAATTTGGATGCAGACGAGCTTACAGAACCTCCTGAATGTCTGCCAGAGCGGCTACCACTTATGTTGTTCATCCCTACAGAGAGCTTAGTCCGCTGTAGCTATTTCCTTTTGCGGTAATGCACACTAGCGCTGGAGTTGTGCGATAGATAAGGAAACAATGATACTTCGTGAAACCACCCTGGGGAGAAGACAGGAATGGCACCACTGCGACGGCTCAAATGAACTCTCAGCCGTAGCTGCCATACTTCAAGGTACACTGAAAAATCAAATCTCGACACAGATGGTACAGGGAGAGACGAGCACTTGTTCGAGTTATGAAGCAGCACAGCTTTGAGGTTCATGGATGAACTGCATATGAATAGGCAACGTTAACTAGGGTTGAATGTGATTATTAAAGCTCTGAATAGACCAGTCACATCTTGCAGTTCATTTTGCCGTCTGAAGAAGAGGGAAAGCGGTTAGTGACACTTTCTCTGATTGGTTTCTTTCACACGTTTCTACAAAAGTATTCCACTTCTTGTGGCTAGATGTCACGAGCTCAGCATTGGAATTGGTAAGAAAAAGTTGCCTGATCGAATCGTCGAGGTATTCCTGATTGGAGAATTGTGGTTTTCTTGCTTCAGCCGTGTCTAGGGCATTGGAATCTGGATCTGCAATCTGATCTTCCTCGCCGTCTGACTTTCTGATTTATCCTGAAGACAGCCGGTGCATCATCCGAGGGTTTGGTACATGAAAGTTAAAAGCCGCGTGGTGCAGAAGCGATGAAGATGTAGGAAAGAGTGGATATTAGATGGGAGGCGCGCTCTTGCCAGTTAGACGTTTGTAACGGTCTGCCATGCAGAAGCAGCAGTAGCTTGAGTAGTCAGTCGGTTCCAGCATAATTCACCGGATAGCAAACTTCGTGGCTCTCTATAATCTGCTACACCAGCCAGTAAACATAACAAATTTATGTAAGTCAAAAAACAATACTGCTCACATTAAGTGATATTGGGCCGAAAATTCCATCTGGCGAGCAGCGATTGTCCACCTTCACCTTCAAGAGTTCTCTTTCAGCTGTGGCTTGCTAAATGAGCTGCCAAGTGCTTGTCTTTGCACCTAACATTCTGAAGTGTGCTTAATAATCTTAAGGCACTTTAACCGAGTACTTTTGATGAATTGTCATTTCACATGGCAGAACACATTTGCTGTGTGTGAACCGCCTGTTAATACCAAGTCAATCGAGAATAGGTATTAATTATTCTCTCACTCAGCACAACATAAGCTAAAGTATTCGTTTAAGGCACATGTACTGTTAAACTTCAATGTACACTAGTCTAAAGTGTTATTTACACCTAATTCTGAATAGTTTGGGCAGCACGGTACCGGTGGCCGTGTCTGCGGACCTGAATTTTTACACGATGCATAACATCGAAATACTAAAAATTTTAAAATAGCATTTTCCTGACCGCAGGTACAAAGTTTGAACGAACTAGTAATTTATATTTATTCTTTTTGTAATGAATTAAGATATCACAATTTGCACGCAAGAAAAACAAATTTGAATCTTTCACCTAGTGTAATTTAGAAAATACGATTAAAGCCCACACTTTGACCGATTAAGCAAGAAGCAGCCAGCCCATAATGATAGTGGACCTTTCAGCAGCTATAGTTATAGTTCAACATTTTAAGCGAACCTTAAAAGTTAAGTAGCAGCTTTAAAGTCTCATTCATATTTTATCAAAGACTCCCTCTCTTTCAGCAACTAATTTATAATGTATTTTCCAATGCAATCGGAGGTGGACTGCAATAGAAGACAAAAACTATCAACGGAATGCAATTCAACACACAATGCAATGAGCTAGTCTCGATTATTATTCTTGCAGATGCTGCAGTACATAACAATAATAATTATCATATATTTGTGTAGCGCCCTAAGAGAGCCTAATCTATATCTAGAAGCTTTACAAATGCTGCAAAGGATGCATAATAAATATACATTAAATCAGTTAATTGAGCGTATAGTTTTTCTTCACTTGCTTCACAATCCAGCCAACATATATTGCAATGCTTCCTATTGTAAAAAAAGTTGTCACTTCATCCTCATTGGAGTTAAATGTTGCAGCCTCACTGCCAGAGTTAAGAGAGTTAAGCTGGTAGGTTCTGGCTCTGAATAACTCCATTCATAGCCGTCAATAGGAATTTAGCTACTTAAAAAATACTAGCTGATTTAACAGCCTCTTTTTGTATAGCGACAGAAGAGCCTTTACGGCTGTCACCACCGCTTGCAGTGGCGATAAGGGATCGCCCACCGCAGGTTTCGAACCCACGACCTCGATGCCGAGGTCGTGAAAAGCAGCCACCTTTCCTAGTGAGCCATTACGGCTCACCAATTAGCACCGTACTCTAAGAATGATTCACGTGTAAATGTGGAGCCTAGGTTTTATAGGGCGAAAACAAGGTGCCCTTTCCAAATACATTTTTCCTTATACGACCGAGAAGCAACGTCACTTCAGAATATTAGAATTTTGAATTTTTTGAATTTGATTATCACTTACAAACTAGCGTTCATTCTCATGTTGTTGTGCAGCGTCTAGATTTTAGGGTTAATTTTAAGAGCAACGTTTTCTCTGTGTATGTAATCACTTTGGAAGTGAACACGTTAATGGAAGTCGTGGCTAAAGCAACTTTTAAAACTTTAAAAATTGATGAATGAGGGTTTAAATAGCCATTGGGACCGAGTTCCTAAATATGTTCTCATCATGCTTGTCAAACGTGGCTCTTGCTTACTTTCACATGCTTCTACAACATGAATATACGAGGGCTCGGCGAAGCGTGAGCCCAGCCATGCGGTTTTAACATGATGGTAGACTTAATACACCTATTATTTTTAACACTACCACGAGTACTATTGCTTTCTACCTAAGCAATCTTGGCTGTCGTTAAGGTTTGCATGTTCACAGCAATTCTTCTGTTGGATAGCGAGACAAGTTGGCATTTCAATACGAACATTCCATGCACTTGATTGTTCCTTCATCGTTAATTAATAACTTATTTGTTAATTTAACATTATAATTCATTTATAGAGCGCCCCAAGAGAACTTAATCTCTATTCAGGCGATTCACATATGCCTCGGGGCTCTAGCCCACGACCTCAGTCAGACCTTGGTTGGGGCGAGCACCACGCTCTCCGATTAAAATTATTGATGATCGTGCATGTGTTAGGCTGACTCATTTCTTATTCTATCGCTATAAATGTGCCGATCGGTGCTGGCAACAATCTAAGAAACAAAATTTCCTTTCACATCCCAGAAAGAGTGTTGAAATCAAACCGGGTAAAGAAATCACGAACTCATCAAGGTCTCTATGAAGACCTTAATAAGGCCAATCCAAACGTTGCTATGTTACTTATAGCGAAATTATACCACAGCTGTCAGTCGAACTGCAATGTTCGGCTGAGCATATTCACTAGTCTGTAGGTATCCGATAACATTTCTTTCTAGCTCAGCAATAAAGGTGGGCAATACAGGATCGCCCACTGCAGGATTCGAACCAACCACCTCAGTCATGAAGAGTGAGCATCTGACCTCTTGGGCTATCACGGCCCTCAAGCTTGCATAGCCAATTAGTGGAGCGGGGCGAGAATGCATTTGCTATCTGGGAAATTATGTACTAATTCAGCTCTACATGCAGCAGCCAAGTTTGCGTCAAACACGTATATTATAATTGTGCCTTATATATATTCATTACTTTCGGGTCTTACCCCGTATGCAAGTCTTACCTGTCTCGCTCCCCCACATCGGAATCCAGGCTCGGCGTAAGACCCAGCACATCAAGTTGAATAGTTTCAATTGTTCAATCATGACCGTGGATCGTAGTCGTACGATGACATTAAGCAGAATTGCTCCTGGTTTCTATGATAAGAAACCGATTATTTTCACAACTAATTTTAATTCCATTTATGTTTAATTTGCCTTTTCTTCAGCCCCTGCTGAACTATCGAAGGCACTTTACCTGTTACTTCAAAAGCTTTCGCATTGAGCGGTCTGTTATTCATTACAATAATTTTCTTATTCTAGCTTAGGTTCATACCGTATAAATTATGGTACAGAGAGACTCAGATTTCACTAGTAAATTGTCAATAATTAAAAATCCGTGCGGGTCAGCACAAGTGTAAAGGAAACGGAAAGCAGATTCTCGTTTCAAATGTAGGCAAATTGTGTTGTAACCAATTACATCTAATTCAAGTAATATCTACCGGTTTTGTTAGTGCACAAAATATTCATATAAATCTTAATTTAATGTCATCGACACGCCTTACGCTTTATGATTTTCTTTCTGACGAATCAGGCAATCCTTAAGGCAGGTGTCCAAATTTCATCTCTTCGCGACTCATTAAAAAACATATTTTTAATTAAACCTATCAAATTTCAATAGTAGGATACAGGGATGATGCAAAGCGCATCTTAGCCAATTCCAGCCTCCGATTCATACTCTAACGATTAACGCATCGCCTGTGTAACGCTTCCGAAAATGCTGATGACTACCATAGACATCTTCTTAACCGCTCCCAGGTAAGCTCCTTACCTAGATCCTAATGGTGATCTAGCTGATCGCTTCTCTAGCTTTTTTTGTCAGCAATATAGACAAGATCAGAGAGTCTATCCGTAAGGTTTTGCTGCCTCATCTCTAGACTCCGGTCCCTCAATAACAACCCCACAGTACTCCTCTCTCTCTCTCTCTCTCTCTCTCTCTCTCTCTCTCTCTCTCTCTCTCTCTCTCTCTCTCCATGCAGCACCTCAACCTACATTCTAGGAGGCTATGATTGACTTTATCCTGAAATTCATCTTCCAGCTAAAAAAGATTACTAGCCCCCTACACATTGTTTCCAGCGTCCTACTTCTACGATGAATAGATCTGCTTCTGCTAAGCACATCTTACAAAACAAATATGTCCTTAGCTTTGGGTCACAACTCTGCACCCTTCAAAAAGGCGGTTAATAAACCGTTAATTAAGAAAGCAACACTTCTTTTCTTCTACCGTTATTATCAAAGAAACTACAAAGAGTTGTGGCAGACCATCCGAACTCTTATGTTGAGACCCCAAATCTAGCAAGTAAGTTTCAGTCTTGGTTTAAAGCTAATCACTCCACAGAGTCAGCATTGCTTCGTTTGTCTAATAACTTTCTCAGGAATGCAGACTTTGGTAAAGTCTCTGCTGGTTGTGCTTGATATTTTGGCCGCGTTTGACACTATTGGTCCGAAAGTCCTATTCGAGTGCCTGGGTATCACTAGCACTGCACTTTAATAGTTCAGCTCCTATCTAATCGGGAGACTCTAGAGTATTGATGTGGCTTGTCACAGGTCATCCGCGGAACCACTGAAGTACGGGGTACTTCAGGGCTCTGGGCTTGATCCGCTTAATTTCACAGTTTATACCATCCTTCCTACCGAGATAATTGCCAAGCACAGTCTAGGCTTTTACTCATGTACAGATGACACTCAGTTGTACATTTGCTTTGATCCCTCCCAGCCCTTCAGCATTTCAAATTCTAGCCACTCCCTTGCTAAATGTCTTGCTGAAATCCAAAAACGAAGGACAGCAAACTTTCTCAAAATAAATGATGATACAACAAACTTACTAGATATGGGAAAACCAAGTGCGACTGCAAAATTGGAGAGCTTAATGCTAAAAAAATACTCTTTAGCATATCTTTCGTTGAATCTTCCCACAAATTTAGCTGTCCCGTTCTAAATCGGCCTTTCACTAGACAGCGACATCAAGTGTGCAGCAAAGTCTGTCTAGTTTAAACTTCGTAATATTGTAAAGTACGGGCCTGCTTAGACAGGGACACCATCTCGAAGTTGGTCCGTGCATTTGCGACATCCCGTTTTTACTTCTATAACTCAGTCCTTACAGGTCTACTGGCCTATGCAATCAGTCGTACCAAGGAGAACTACTCCGCCATCAGACTAGCCGACCTCCCATACACTTTTCTGATTCAAATCGTCTAGATATACCTCGTAAGAACATGAAATTGTGACTTCCATTTGTAACCATGACTAACAGTGACAGCCATTTTATTTTTTCATAAACGAGTATTGGTGCTATATTGATAACTTCAGTCAGTGATAGCAATTATTTCTTTATCGATTGAATAATTAAATAAGGAAGTAGCATCAACAATATCTTTAGCACCTGGCACATTTTACTCAGTTGCTTCAATTAAATCGAGCGCATTCTGGAAGATAACCGATCAGCTCTTGTTAAATTATTGCAATCAGGAAAAGCAAATATCCTGAGCGACGTCACACTTCCATTAAACGGGGTCAAGGCTTAGCCCTCCCCATTAAATATTTAAAGGCTACGGGCTTAGGTGAGCGTGATTCCAGTTCCAAAAATTACAGCTGGTCAGCACAACAAATGTTTTGGCGGCAATGTTGATCAGACACTAGACTTTTTGGCTTAGCTACAGTTCTTTTTAGATCAGATGCAAGTGAATACCTGCTAACCTGCAGTGTTTTCAAAAAATATATAATTAAAAATATAATTCATTTGTATATAGCCCTAAGAGAATTTAATCTCTACTCAGGCGCTTCACATATGTCACGGGGTTTGAGCCGAAGATCTCGGTCAGACCTTGATCGGGGCGAGCACCATAACCACCGAGCCAAACCATCTGGTGAGTGTGCATCTTCTGTTTGTGCTCGACCCGGAGCACAGCTGGCGAGAAGATCACTGACCTACCGACCGTGCAATGTCACAGCCGACCAGCAGGGAATCTCAATCAGCATGTAGAGGATCAAAGTTTACAAAGAGCTGTGACAGCTCTCTAGAAAGACCTGTAGTCAGGTTGGGTAGTGCGACCGAGCGATCTCTCTCTCTCTCTCTCTCTCTCTCTCTCTCTCTCTCTCTCTCTCTCTCTCTCTCTCTCTCTCTCTCTCTCTCTCTCTCTTTCTCTCTCAATCTCTCAAGTGCATTTCCCAGGCGGCCCTTTTATTCTATGCACGAATGGTTTTGCACCGCCGAGCAGTGGCACGTGCCGAAACCACTGGGCAGCTGATGACAGTTTGGATACCGTTCATCTGAGTCGTCAGCATTCTCCGCGTACCTCCATCGTTGCCTCGCATAGTCCATCCATCTTACCTCAAGCCGGAGCCGACCTCCTGCGCCCAGCGACTGCTGTGACCTGCTTTAGACAGTTGGCCGACTATGGCCGGGCTCTGCCGTCAGCATTCCCGATGAACTCCTCGCCTCGTGCCGTACGACGCATCCGAACGGCCGCAGGGACAGCAGACTCCGGATAGTCTGGATAGTCGTGCTGGATAGTCGAACGTTGCCCTTTTTCAGAGCGCCCAGCCACTGACGCGCTGCTACCGCGGCAAACCGAAAGTGGCCTAGCAGGTGCACTTTAAGACTTTTGCGCCACGCCTTGCCTTATAGCCAGCCGTTCCTTTTCGACCGTTGAATATCGCTCTTCCTTAGCGAGGTAGCAACTGTTTGCTGGAATAAACTACCGACTGGGCCAGCCAGCCAGCTCCAGACTCCAACCATAAGTCTGTCTGATGCATTCACGCGGAGTTAGTATTCTCGGAAGAAATCCGGACTCCGAAGAACGGGCCCAGAGCAGAGCTTCTCCTTTAGGGTCCGACAAACTTGCTAGCAGACGTTTGTCCAGAGGTCTTACTCTAAAAAAAGCCGCTTTCCCGGGTAAGACGAGTGGCGCTGCCAAAACAGCATACTCTGGTATGAAACGTCTGTTGTACCCGGTCAGTCATTAGAAGACTCGTACGTGGGTTTTTGCTAGAGGCCCCAGAAACTTCTGGACGACTTGAACCTTGTATTGGCTAGGCTGCGTGGATCCACTACAAACTGCGTGTCCGAGATAAGAGCACCGAGTCATCGCCAGCTGACATTTGCCTGGGTTGGCCACGAGGCCCGACCTTAAGAGTCTCCCCAACACTACCAGCAGTGCTCCAAATGTTTCTTCCGTGTTTTGTAATATATAACCAGGTCGAGTAAATATGAGCCAGTGAAGGTTTCCTGTAATTGGATGACCTGTTTCATTAGCCTCGGCAATGTCATCCGTGCTCCCTGAAGACCAAGGACATCATCATGAAACTGATAGACGTCCGCGCTCGTCGCGAAGGTGGCCACGTGCTGGCAATTCTTGGCTACCGGAATGTTCGCGAATCCTTTTGTGAGATCCAGGGTGATAATAAATCGGGCCTGTCGCAACCGATCGATGAGGTCTTTGATGCACGGCATTGGGGAGGCATCTACCCGCAGTAGAGAATTCACCTGACGGTAGTCGATGCAAAGTCACAGGGTGACATCGTTTTTTTGAGTACCACCGCTACGGGCGTACATCAATAGCTGCTCGAGTGCTCCAAGATCCCCATCTCGAGCCACCTCGATCCTCTTGAACCTAATAAGTACCCTGTTCGATCTTTCTCGATCCTCCTCTATGATCCCCCTGTTCAAGCATCTCCTTTGTTATCTGCAGCTACTGCTACTGGAAGTCATGTGGAATTCGGTATGGTGACGGCCGTACGATTCGCTTATCCCTAATGTCAACGCAACGCGATAAATATAAATAAATAAATATATTTATTTGCATATATATATATATATGCACACATATATATATATGCATATATATGTATATATATATGTGTGTGTGTGTGTGTGTGTGTGTGTATGTATCGTGCGCAGTACCAAGATCACACTCCCGACATTGATTCTCCGAGTTTTTCTCGCTGCTGGCTCGTGCCCAATGCTCCCTGGTCAGGCTGGTAAATCTTCTTCGCGCTCAGCGTCCAGCGTCTTCAGCGTCCAGCTCGCACAGCTCTCCTGCACTTAGAAGCATAAGCTGGCTCAGCTTATGCTTCTCAAATTAATTTTGTTTTGTGTGATGGAGTCTGCTGGCTGCTGTATGCCCACAGAGAGCCGCTTAGGCTTTGAGTGTTCAATAAACAGACCCCTCTAGCGTAACAACCACTTAGTCTTTCTGGCTTTGCGGAGTTATTACAGACAGAGACACATTCCATCGCATTATTCGCAGTACGATCATCAAATGGAGATTAATAAGGGTTCTTCGGGTTAGTTGTTTGCGAATTATTTTCACAAGCTGTTGCACTAAATTCTCCAGAGAGATGATCTGCTGTGCACTAGTTACTAAGCCAACATCCGACAAAATCCATGACGATATCATGAATCAGCATTGGAGCTTGTATTTAGAATGTTCGGGCTCGAACAAATTGGAGCATATGCATCCGGTCAACCTTTAATAGTAAGGCAGCTACGTTTTAAATAGACCTTAGCTTTTTTCGTTTAGAAAAGCAGCCTGCGCAGCTGTCTCCGAAGTCATCTGCAAGTGACGACCAGTTCTTTTCGAGCCGGCTGCATGACGCACTCGCTAACCGCGGCCGTGCATCGTACAGTCACTCCTCCCAGCGCTAGAGAGCGGCATCGCTTGACTCCAAGCGCGGTGGCGTGGACCTTTACTAACTTTTAGGTAACACCTTCGGCTACTCCTTCGATATATTCGGCATGACTGGACATGAGCTGTCCTCGGATACGCTACTCAAAACAGGCTCTGCTTAGCAGGAGGTGCGATGTCACCATTAGTCAATGCGCTACTGGCGGGCCTGCTTCGGCGTATCAGTAAGAGCCTCCCTGCCTCCCTGCGTTCGCCATATCAACCACTCGGCTTCAAACCAATACAATGTACGTTCAAAGCGCTGTCTACCCTTGTGCGCTGTAGTAGTAGCTCACTCACCGCGTCTCAGCGTTAAGTGAAAAGTCGACCGTTGGCCATAACTAGGGTTCCTCATTTATACTGACCCTTTAGGAAAGGTAATTCGGCCCAATCCAATGGAGTAGGCTATTACTTTTATGCTGACGATACTCAAGAAGTGTATTTTCCGATTTAACCGTCAGAATCTTCTGCAGTGACTGATAAACTGAATGCTTACCTTGCCGATTTTCGATCCTGGATGTCAGTAAATTTCCTTAAACTTTGACGATAAAACTGAACGTTGGGCACCTCAAGATGGCTAGATTAGAAGACAGTGCTCTTTTAACAGGTAAAAGTGATGTGCGACCGTCACCATATGCTGTGAATTTAGGCTTCATCTTTGAAAACTGCTGAAATTTTTAAAGTTTCATTAAGGAAACTTTCTTCACAGCTAGCCATCCGGTGTGACCCATATCTAAGATTAGGGACAGTCTACCGCGGTGGCTTGCAAAACATTTAAGTAGCTCCCTGGTTTTATCTCGGCTAGATTACTGCAATTCCATTATTGGCTGGGCTACCGAAAAAGCCACTAGTTCACTGCAGGTGGTGATGAGTATGGCTGCAGTGCTAGTTATAATATACCAGAGGTTTTAACATGTGTCTCCTTCGCTGAAGGAGCTCCGATAGCTTTCAATTGATTAAAGGATCCAGAGTAAGTTCTTACGCTGACCCACAAGGCCCACTACAGCTTGGCTCCGTCATACCTAGCTGAACTGCTGCACCAGTTTCAGGATCGTCATTCCTTCAGGTACTCTATTAGGAATAAACTAGCTTTCCGTTACTTCACCTAAATGCCCTTGGTGACAGACGTTTTTGCTCTGCAGGTCATAGACTTTGGAGCTCACTTCCACAGTTCTTACAAAACGACATCTACTCACCTGCTGCCGACTGTGGCACATCCTTTCCAGCCGTCCTGAGCTGCTACTTCCATGCTACTCACTGTCTCAATTGCTCTCCTGACTCTGCTATTTTTCTCACTGTTTTCTCTTTGTTACGTGAGATGAAGTCTGTTGGCTACCGAATGCGTACCTAAAGCCGCTTAGGCTTTGAGTGCTCTATAGAAAACACCCACTTAGTCCTCGCGGCTTTGTGGAGTTACAGACAGAGATGCACTAGTTTGCCACAGCCCGGAGGCAGCTTGTAGAAATCTTCGTTGCTTGGTGGGCGCTAAATTATTGCTTAATTTCACCAGCCGTTGTACCATCATCTAAACAGAAGTCTCGCCAGTACTAATTAGCAATCAATATGGCTTCCCTAGGAACGGGTCAGATGCTTAACGCTCGCAGTCGCACGGCGAAGGCCCAGGTTCACCTTTACCTAAATGAATAAACTAACATTCACTCTCAAAGGAGCATGTTATGAAAGCATACTAAGGAACTAGGGATCCTGTTGGGCTAAAATGTATGCATTATTTACTATGGAAATGCATTTACGTTTATTAAGTATTCCATTTCAAAAGCGACACGTCTTTTCAAGCTAAACAAGCTAGGGGTAGAACTAGTGAGTTCTTATCATTTATTAAAAATCAGTCAAAAAAATGTTTGTCAATGATGACCTACTTTTTGCAGCAATGTTATGATGAAGTGAGTGCATTTAAAATTGAAAAATAGAAAAAAGAATGTTTTTTTTTTTACTATTAGCCCTCTTGGCCCACTAGCTTGCCTTTTCATACGCATCAATTATTGTACATTGAGAGAGAAGTTGTTGCTGCTTTTTCAAATTTTATTAGCTCTAGATCTTGTCTTAATATAGCCCAAGTAAACATGAAATATTGCGGCACTCATACTCTGAATAGGCTTGTGGCACCTTAGGCCTTGACATTTTAGTTTAGGTTTAGTGCGGCATCGAGCAATAGGTATGTAAGATTACGTTGATCTGGAGAGCAAGTAGAAATTAGCATCGTAGGCCCTGCATGCACGCTCTTATTATGGGCTGGATGAGTTGGCAATGGGATAACCATAAATGTACACCTCAGCAATACTCAAATATTCATCTAGGTTGTTTGGCTGGATCATTTGAATAGAAACAAAGCGACCGCGCATGACATAATGGCACCTATACGCCTCGAGCACATTCACTGCAAGAGCTTGTGACCTCATAAAACACAACGGGTTAGTAAAGCGTCCTGATGCGTCCGTATTTTTGGCTTGTCCAACTCGAAGTTCCAAGTTTCGCGTACGACCACCTACAACGTAAAATGGTCGCCAGGATCAAACTTGAATCCGTATTATCTGATTGATAGTTTAAACCGCAGGCAGTTAAAAATCTGAAAATTATACGTGCTTGCCAAAAAACTGGCATTTAATCAAAAATATTCCTCTGACATAATCGTTTTCGACTTAATTGTATGACTGTGGCAGACAATCTGCAGTTGCTGTTTCATGTTGAACAAAACAAACGAATACCACGAAGGAAGCCAGCAATCTCTGTTCGCAATGAAGGGTCATCCTTTGATAGCAGACATAAATTGGAATATTTTTCTTTTTATCCTTGGCTTCGACTTTGCAATTTTGCTCCATTGACCACCTGTTTTTCGGAGCCTTTGCTTTGTCAAATTTTGGTATCTTTCGTGGGCTCATTTGTATGTAAAAATAAAATAAATATTTTGACTAATGTTTCAACCAAAATCTCGCTTTAAAAGACACCATATCTGTCTTATGACACTTTTTTCAAATCTTTGTAGCGCACGCGAGATTCCAAGAGTAGCAGTTCTCCGGGTTAATCTGGCTTAAGGTTTTCTTACTTGTTTGAATTCAGCCGCATAACCCAATCGTATACGCAGCGTATGCTTGGGGGGAGCAGCCAAGACGTCGTCGTTGTGAATGGCCGTTGAACATTCAAAGCGTTATAATGCCTCTAGCCTCATCCGTTTCGCGGCGTAGCATCAGATATATTCAGTCTTATGCTTAATCACTTCACGAGGTTTTCTGTGAACTGCAATGTCGAATGATGATAATGAACCGATACCGCCGACGGCGCTGCACACGGTAAGGCTATGTAGCAACACTTGTGTGCCTCATTTAGCTTACATCCTTAGTAAGTATCAGCTAGAGATCATGTCCAGTCGTACACGGCGTTTACAATGCGCCGTAGCGGTCTCGGTGCAGATGACCTTGGAAAGCGCATGCAAATGCAGCGCTCGTCCAAGTCCGTGCCGGAGCCGGAAATACATGCGAACTCGTCGAGGGCCCTGGAGCGCATCTAGCGGCGTTTAGGCTCAGCGAAAATGCACTTATGCATGTGCATGCCGACGGTAGCAGAGTACGGCAGCAAGGAAGAGCGTACGTTAACATGGCACAGCATCCACGTGCATAGCGTTGAAACGTCTATTCGACCGTCGCGGGGTGGGGGGAGTTGCAGTTGTCTAGTACAAGCCACAAAGTGCAGCGACACTCGTGGGACACCACGCCACCACTAAGCTGTCCGTGCAACTCCCTGAATATGGGCTCCTTAGTCTTTCATACCGCATACAGATAAAGAAAAAGACGACCGTTTCCTATCCATTATAATAAACCTATAACATTATACATTAATACTATTTATTACATTACATATATTATTATACATGGTATATATATATAATACATTACCAATAATTATTAATAATAAAATTATAATTAATCCATTATAATCTCACCAGTCTAATATGGCTGCTGTAGAACACGAACATTTGAATAGGCTGTTTACTAATAACTGATAAATATTTCAATGTCAGCATATCTCTTTTTGAGTCATTCTTTGACGGAGCATCCGAGGCTAAATACAAATCATACTTAAGTAAGAGCTGGCAGCCACCACACAAACAAGATGAATAAGAATAAGGACACAGATAATTTACTCTGGCCCAAGGTAAAATAAATTGTATTCTGGGCGCTTCGCATATTTTCCTGAAAAGGAATATTTTAGCAGATTAGCGACAGCATGCACGGACTCGGCATGCTGAAGTTCATAGGGAACACTTTTTACGTACGGATTAAATACTTTGAGAGGAGCAGGTTGATTTTTTATCTTCCATTTTAATTTTGCTAAGTCGGTAAGTAAGTTGAAGGACTTTAGAGCATTAAAACTGAAAGCAAGGTGTGGTCTCACAAGGGTTTGAGGTTTTTAGGAGCACCCATACGAGACTAGAATCAGGGTAGATGTTGCTACGAAAGGAGTGCTAGGACTATTTCGAGTAAATGCACGGGAGCATGAGACCGACGTTGCAACTGCTACTTCTGCGCGTTCGACCCTTCCATACGGTCAACTGGCAAGAGCTTGCCTCGCGTAATTTATCCACACATTCCTTCAACCATGGCCTCTGTACCGCATTCGGCTGAGCTCGCCGCCCCTATCCTTCCGGAGAGGGATCCAGTTCACAGATGCAACTGGGGAGAGAAAACCTAAATTCCCCAACTAAAACCTAAATTGGGCGACGCGGAACTTGAAATCGATTGGCTGTCTCACGGTAGGCCGGTGCAGGTCGGTGAGAGGTGCTGTAATGTAGCGATCGCCGTGAAAATGGTTGTTAACTCGGCGTTTTCATTTACTATAAGCAATGATGTCGTGTTGGCTTCCGTTTTAGCTTCTAGTTGATGCACCATGTATGACGAAGCAATCATTCGAGCTTTTCAATAGTATAGTTGATAATAATGGCTATAATTACAATCATAAGGATAGTTTGTATATTAACCATTGTCCTAAGATAACTAAATCACTATCTAGGCGCTATACATCTTAGTGCAAAAGAATCAGTGAGTTCTCAGGACATGCACGCTGTCAGGTGAAACAGACGTCCAGCGGGGATTTGACTGATGCAAGGTTATTGCAGTTAGTTGCCGAAGCTAGAAGCGAGTTTCAGAATTATGGTGCATATTATTTGAAGGCCAGAGCACCAACAGAATTCACTTTAGCTATATGGAAGGCTAGAAGACCAAAAGCAGAGTAGTAATTGGTGTGATAGCACGTGACCGGAGGAGCAACAAGGTCAGATAGGTAGGCTGGCGCAGGCGAATGAAGCGATCTTTAAGCCAAATAGAAGATCTTTAAATTGATTCGACGATAGTAGGGATTCACTTAAGCTCAGACAAAAGTGTTTCGCTGTGGCAGCTACGCCATTGACGACAGATGAAACAAACTTCGGAGCTTTTTACCAGCTGTGCTGGCGAGTTAAGTTCATTAATGGTATATTACCACATGGTCAATAGGAATATTTATTTAGCCACCGTTGTAAAGAGACATAGAGAGGAGGTCCGATCAGGCCGAACGGCAGGCAAAGAAGGGTGCATCCGCTCAACCCAAACGGCAGGAGGGAAGCGGACCTTTGTCTGCCACAACAAAACGGGTGAGGTTTCGGCCACCTCTGACCTCGAGAAGACTGGCTTCACAGCTAGAAATGCAATTGGGTAGCTAGCGGTTGCTACAACTGCCAACGATTAAGGGAACTGGTCCGACATTCTACGTAAAAAGAATAGCAGTGGTCGAGACTCAATGTCGCATGTGCGTGAACTAGTTTGATTGGTGAGTACTTTTCTACGAATGCCCAGATTTTTGGATGTTCTTCAGCCGAATTATTTCTCGCACTAATTATTGTAAAAGGCTAACTCCAAATTTGTTCCTTGGTTAGGAATATATATATATATGTGTGTGTGTGTGTGTGTGTGTGTGTATACATATAAATGAATTGCTTGGAGTTTAACAAATAACCATTGTTTCCTACAAACACACCTTTTAGGACGACAGTGATCAACTTGCAGGCTACTTACTATAAGAAAAACTTGAAAACTGCGTCTCTTACTTTATATGAAATCAAAGAAAGCAGATGATCAAAAATTAACATTGTAGTTAATCTGAAGTAATAAAAAATGACAACTCTGAGGCTTTGGAAATGAGTAGGTGATGAATACTTGCTAACTTTAATTCACTTTCTTGGAGGAGCCCCAAAAATAGTTGTACCATTATTTTGTTCTACTTTGATTGGTAACAATTTTTATTGTCCAGTATATGAGCCCGATGGTGGTAACTTGGGTTACCATGGTAATCCGGGTGCGCGCGGACTGCCATAAATATCTGAATATTGGTCCAAATTATATGCAAATAGGCTAAAAAATGTCAGGTTTGTCGAACTGTATTCGTCAGCAGAAAGACAGCGATTTCGAAAATGATGATTTTTATTCCGAAAGTGCTCAGTGGCTGACCAGATCTAGGGCAAGAATCCAGGTCTAGATCGCAAAAATTGAGCCTATTTTTTCGAGAAATAGCTCAAAATTGATGGCTGATTTAAGACAACCGCCGGTGCCTTCTTTGGGCGCCAAACAGAGCGTATCTGCCTACGCGGAGCAGCCTCCGCAGATTTCGACCTTCTGGGCTCATACTCTTTCTTTCTGCCACGAGTCTGCGCCATATCGGATGCTACCGCCAACGTCGCGCCAATATTGTCAGGATCTTCGTTCTCACTATCAGCGATACTACTCAGGCGAGCACTGGCGCCGGGATTCCGGACCTCCTGCATTATCTTTTCAGACCAGCGGGTGGGAATGAAGTTCCCGGGAAATCATTCCAAGAACTTGCACATCAGTTCCATTTCATTATTAAGAACATCATTGCTAACATCTTTTATACTGTCATTATAGCCAACTATTGCGTGCATCCTGTCATCGAGCTCTTGCGAGCATAGTTCTTTAGATTGCTTCGAAGTGATTCTGGCAGTGCTGCTCCTAAATCAGGTCAACGGCGTTTTCGACTTCGAAACGCTATATTTTTTTGAGCAGCTACCCGCAAAGTAAATAATTAACTGCCATTCTACTTGTGGAAATTCGGTAACCCGGATTATCGCAATCGGGCTCACATGCTCAATATTCTGCACCCCATTTTGGCGTAAGTTCTGAATGAGAGCATTGATCAGCTTTTCATATTCTTAAAACCTTCGAATGCTCAGAAAGTCGTGAACCAATAAAAAGAAACTTGTTTTCAAGTCACTTAGTATGTCTTGACAATTAGGACAGTTCTGGTTTGTAATCCATCGTCAACAGGAATTTAGCAGCTCCATTGACACTGGACTCCAACAGCGATTCACGTGTAAATGTGGAGCCTATGTTTGGAGGAAAAATCAAGATAATTTTTCCTGATATATTTTTTCAGATACTGCATAGAAGAAACATCTCTTCAGTGTATTCGAAAAGTGAATTTTTAAGATAACCTTAACCTAGTAGCACGGATTTTTGGGATGTTAGGCGGCGTTCATATTTTAGTGATAATGTTAGAAGTAACGTGTTCTTAGCCAACAGAATGACGTTTGGAGAAAGGACGTTAACAAAATGACATGGATCGAGCAATTTCTTTTTTAATTTTGAAATTTTGGGAATCTACACAATTTTGGGATCAAACAGAGCCTGTGTGTGCTGTCGGGCGCAATAATGAAACCAAGTTTAACGTTGCTTTCTAACAGGCTTTATTTTCCTTCTCGGTAGCTTTTTCTTATCAAATTATTTTTTGGATTAGTTTTTTTGGAACATCAACTTTTGTATTTATAGAAAGTTGCTTGAGAAAACTATACAAACCATGACGACGAATTGTATTGGGAGCAGCCGTAAGGCACAACCGTAAGTTTTCTGAAGGTGCATAGATAGATAAAACCATGCACGCGGAGGCTATTAAAAGCCTGCGTATCGATTCGATGGAAAATTGGGAAGTAGCCATGTAGCATGTACTTAACTGCCACTTCTGTGCAAACAGTTTAGGCTAGCGCCGGCGTAAACTCAATTTTTTTCTTGAGCCTAAAACTTATAAGAACGTGTGCACTGTAGAAAGGTCAAATGGGAATACGAAGCTAATGCGGCCGAAAAATGAAACAACTATTCCGTGCATAGAGGATACTATTCAAAGCTCGTAGCAAACCTGATAAGCCTATGGACAGAGAACGAAGAACTGCTATGATTATCAAGGAGATAGACGTATACATTGTGATTAAGAATTAGATAGACCTCAAATTTGAGTCCCTAACGTACTAACAGTCAAGGTACCAGGTTTTAAATGTCCGTCTATGGTACGAAGCTTGCTTTCGTAGCAAGTGAGTGCTTAAAGTAGTCGCATAGCCCATGATTGTAGTTGAATTAAAGTTTTGCTTTTAAAACATTAAAGTTTTGCTTTTTCCGCGATGTATGGTTTTGGAGCCCACCGGGTAAAAAAAGAATTTTGGACATCCCGTCCTGACTTTTCTTTGCTGGGACTAATGTTTCAACAAGAGCCAAGGAATCTTCAGAGCGATCTGACGTGTGGACTGGATTTGAATAGAAGATCGAAGAGAGTTATTTAGTGAGAGAATAGATAGAGAGAGAGAGAGAGAGAGAGAGAGAGAGAGAGAGAGAGAGAGAGAGAGAGAGAGAGAGGGAGAGAGAGAGAGAGAGGGAGAGAGAGAGAGAGAGGGAGAGCAGACGTAGTATTGAAATATGAGGCTTCACCTACTGCAGCAGTCAATTCGGTTTTGGATGCAGATGCTGGTGATTGCACTATCTGATCCCAGGTCGACCATCCACCACGGCATGGCGAAGTGCCGATCTGAGCTTGAAAAAGTCTTTATATCTCTATCCAGCGCAAGTGACGCCACATATAGTCTCGAATCTGTATATGTAGAACTCTGTGATGCCTCTTTACCTAAA
The DNA here is from genome assembly GCA_009760855.2 of Cristatella mucedo. Taxonomy (NCBI): domain Eukaryota; kingdom Metazoa; phylum Bryozoa; class Phylactolaemata; family Cristatellidae; genus Cristatella; species Cristatella mucedo. The sequence goes on along the minus strand of WPIO01000008.1, from coordinate 11,308,187 downwards.
AAGATAAACCTCTAGAAGTATGGTCAGCGCACGTTGTCACTGAAGGTACCTCGAAATATTAAGGAATGCTTAATCATACTGCCAAGCGCCATGTCAGAGACGGATTAAAACAAAACAAAGAGATAAAATGTGAGGTGGTTGCTTCCCTCACTTATACGCACCGATTGCTAGTTCTTTCAATGTTTGGTCTTCGACTGCAGCGCAATTAAACTCAACATTAATAACATAATAATAATAACAATGCACTTGATAAAGCGCCCTCGGAGAACTCAATCTCTTTATATGCGCTTTACAATTGCTGCAAAGGGAAACGCGATTGAATGGTGAGTAATATCATCCTTGATAAATAACATGAATAACATAGTTAGAGGTGACATGCACAGGGTCAGCATGCAAGTGTGGTTAGTAGCAGCATGCACAGTGTCAGCACGCATAAGCACATGAAGGACGAATCACAGGGACCCACTAACTGCTGTCCTAAATAGGTGTGTTTGAAGTTCTTTTTAAATTTGGTCAAGTCAGGGGAGGTTGTGACGCAAGTCAGACGTAAGTTCCAGGCTTTTTGGGAGCATGCGAACTAAAGGCACGGTCTCCAAAGGATTTGAGGTGTGTACGAGGTATTGGTAAACTGTTGCATTCCGAAAAGCGGGTGGTACGATGCTTGGCCTGGTGGGGGAGTAGATCTGAGAGATAGGCTGAAGCAAAAGAATGAAGGGACCTAAAAGTGAGCGACGAAACCTTGAAGTAGATCCATTGCTTGACTGGTAGCCAGTGCATGTCGGCGAGATGTGGTGTGATGTGGCAACTGCCATGCTCACGACAGACAAGACAACATTACAAAATTATCTTAAAACCGCTAAACAATATCACACGGTACGGCATGCTTACACGTTAAACATATTGCACTGCACCCTAGCTAGACGTCAAAATGGTTAGATTATTGAAACGACGGATGTAGAAAGTATTTTATTAGAGGAATAATAATCGTTAGAATAATAAATCATATGTTAGGACGTTTTGAATTAATGTATAAAAACGGTGTATATAGAATATAATGAGAATTGAAGTATTAATAACCACCTACTAGGCATCTCACACAAACGAAGCATATTACATGATGAGAGGGTTGAGTTTAGAGATTGGCTTTTACTGTCAAGTTAAGAGATTTCTTGGCGACACTACGGAGCAGGTACTAGGCTGTAAAGTATCTATTTGTTCCAAGCTGCGTTGTCAACGCAGTAGTATCAAATTAAGGTCTTAGTGAGAGATTCTTTTCCTGTATTCGCTCATCAAATTATTCACTCTTAGCCGCATCACTGCACAGCAGCAGTTACTAGGTCAGTTCATCATTACAGCAATGGTGGTTGCTCAATCGATCAGCGTGATACTGATTGTAGTAATACAGCCAATGTACCGCCTCGAGAGACATTAATCTATTTATAGCGCAAATTTGTTTTGAAAACAAAGTTTGTCTAATGGTTAATAATGACACACACAATTTCATAGAACACATGATGTTCTTCGTTAAATCTCGTGCTGGCTATCATGCTGAGTATTATATATGCAAGCAATACAGGCAATAGACGCGAGCAAAACCTTTACTCTTGATACGTAAAATATAATTAATTTGTATTGCGTCCTAAGAGTACTTAATCCCTGTTCAGGCGCTTCACATATGTCACGGGGCTCATGCCCACGACCTCGGTCATTAAATACATCCACCTTGACCTTGGTTCGCGGCAAGTACCTTAAACCACTTGGTCAAACCAGCTCGGCATGAAGTCATTCAGCCTGCTCTAGCATTAGTAAAACTTTTCATATCAAATTCCTCAGTATTCTTTAAGTAAGGCTGTACTTAAATGTATATACTAATTGTGTCCCTTGTTTGCTTATTCAACACAGTCAATGTTGGAATTGGCAAAACTTTTGTCTTCCCGCCATTCCACGAATGTGGCAGCAGCAGCTAAATTGCCACAGAATTACAGACCAGGCCTTAATCTAGATTTAACGTATCTTCATCAATAACTCCACAAAGTCACAAAGGCTGTGGGGGTGTAACGCGGGAGAGTATCGTATAGTACACTAAAAGCCTAAGCGGCTTTCGGCTTGCATTCAGTAGCCAATAATAACAATAATGATATACTTGATAAAGCGCCCTCGGAGAACTCAATCTCTTCCTAGGCGCTTTACATTTGCTGCAAAGGAAACACTATCGAATGTTCAATGGTGCCATGCTCACTAAACAACAAGAATAACAGCCAACACATTTCATCTCACGAAACAAAGAGAAAGTGAAAAATATATCTGAGTCAGGAGAGCAGTTTAGATAATGAGGAGCGGGAGAGTAGCAGCTCGGGACGGCTGGAAAGGATGTGCCACTGCCTGGGCTGTAGACGTATAGATGTGGACGTAGACGTAGACGATCGTAGGTCCATATGCGGAAATCTTAACCAAGGAAAGTCGCCTGGAGATCTTATCAATAAGCAATGCCAATGTTCCTGATTATGCGATCACGTCACTTTCGCTGCGATCTGGCTAAATAAACAATATCTGTCAAAAAGCTGAGCACACGCAAGTATCTTTTCCTAATTTCGGCTCAACGCTAAAGATCGACTGTTTAATCGATAAATTACAATAACATTTACCCTCAGAAGACTTTCTCTTTTTAGACACTTTGAATAGGATGCAAATAAAGTATGACCATATTGTTAGATGAATAAACATGCACAGTGTCTCAGTGTCAACGCGAATATTATGGTTAGTAGTAACATGCAGGGTGTGAGCACGTATAAGCACCGCTATCTGTACTTTTTGGGCATAAGCTCGTGGAAAAAACATTAACCAAGCACAAATATGTTGCTATTTAGCATTATGAAGTGGCCAATACACAAAGAGAACTTGAGCAATGCTCCACTCAGAATACTTGTGGCGATTCCCTGTCAGACACTGAAAAAATAGATAATAATCCAAGACCAGTTGAACTCTTATGTGTAACCTTCAAACATAAAAATTTCGTTAATTAAGTTTCAGTTCGTTGGATTTTCGAGAAAATCTCTAGGCAGTGTCAGGAATGCCTCGGGTGCATTTTGACTTTCTCGGTAATGCTGACTCGAGGGAATCTAGCAGCTAGTTCTGCGGATCTCTCGGCAGCTTTTAACGCCATCGATCATACTTTTGAGCAACGGATTTCTCACCTATAAATGACGGGCACACTGTGTCACATTGCTTAGTCCTACCTCAAGAGGGAATTCAGAGAGTAGAAGCCCGTGGCCAAAGGTCATCCAGAAAGTTTTTGAAAATATGGCGCGATCCAGCTATTCGCTTCATGTGTACTCTTTTTCACCACGTACACTCTCCACCGTGCCGAAGTAATCACAAAGCGAAATCTAGGCCTTCATTTGTACGCAGATCGTACGCATCTATGGTTGTTCTTTGATCCTTGCCTACCTTACAGGATCTCTCAGCTCCCGTATACCATGAAATGCTGACACTGACATTTATTTGGAGGCGCACTTTCTTAAATTGAATCAAGAAAAGCCAGCTTACTAATAATAGGGAAATCAAGTCTTACTCAGAAACTAGAAAGCCTAACCCTCCAGATTGGTTTGACAAGTACACACATTACCGAATTTGTGGCCCTCTTCCAAGATAAATTTTTGCGAGATAAGCATATCAGCCCGCAGTCAAGTCTGCCTAAGTTCGCCTACTTAAAATTGAAAAACTTTGGGGTGGCTTAGATAAAGACAGCAGAGCAAACAATTCTATGCATTATTGATTTTGCTATTAGACTCACGTAACTCACTCATTGCAAGTTTTCCCGTCTATGCGATGAGAAACTTAGAGTCAATTCCAAACTCTTCAGCCATCTTTATCCGTCATATACGGTAAAACTGACTAATCTGCAGCACTCTTCTCCAGTGACTGCCTATCAAGCTACGTATAGAAGTCAATCCACTGCTATTGTGTCAGCCTGTTTATCTGATTTAGTTTCTCATCAGACCACCTATTCGACTGACCACCCTTCTGACTTCGATCGATTGGCTATGAGCCTAACTAGCTTAAAACCTTGTGGAGATCCCACATTCAGTTAGCCTGCACCAGAATCTCGGAGTGCACGGCGACTGACACCTCGTCCTCTACTGAATTGACGAAACTCAAATAAGAAGCTAAAACTAAATGCTCCTCATGTCGCCTTTACTGCGTCCGAGTGGAATGCCCTTTGTATGGTTGTGTGTTTCGAAACCGCAAACGTCTTGACTAAGGGATACGATCTAAATACTTTGATAGCAAGCACCCTGCTGAACTTGCCTTTTCCCTTCGTGGCTTTGAGCGCTCACTTGTGCATGATTCAGTGCATGTTAGTGACCAGGGTTCGTACTAACTAGCGGCCAGTAGTGTCTCGTGTGCGTGCTTTGGTATCCTTGCGTAAGCTTGGCACCTCAATGGCCATTGACATATTAGCTGCTCCATTAGCACCAGACTCAAACAGTTATTCAAGTGTGAGTGTGGAGCCTATGTTTGGAGGGAAAATAAAGGTCGCCCTTCCCATCCTTTATTAGGGTTATCCATTCTCTAGCTGCGAGTTGTTGAGCACATGACAACAAATTCAGTTTTCTTACGGTGCTATACAAATTGCTCATTAATTACAATCACTCTTTTTGTTTTATTACTTATCGGAAATATTTTATAATTAGGCTTCATATCATTCTAACCACTCTTTTTAATCAAGCCGTTTAGTTGCGCCTCTAACCAATCTCAAATCCTGTGGACACGGTGCATTCATAGTTTGTTTGCTCCCAAAGCCTGTAACACACTGCCGACTTACATCGTGATATCGGATTGCTATGCAGCATTTACAAAGATGCTTCAAAGTGATCTCCGCCTTGCAATATTTGCTCCGTACATAAGATTTGTCCTTTGTGCGACTGTGCATGCGGGCAGCGTAAGCGTTACTTCTAATCGATCGACATGCTTCTTTTCTAGAGTTTCTCAAGTGCTAAGTCCATGGAATAAAATTTGGTTCTCTTAGGGCATTAAAAATATGTCCTTACATAATTTTTTTATTATTAGTACTTTTTTAAAAACAGACAAAAGCCCGTGGAATATTTTAGCAGAATGCCTCCATTTGTTAGCTTACAATGTCACTGGTCGAGGAGTCAACTCGCCGAGTCAACTAGACAGGCTTGCAGTATTTTGACAGCTCAGATGGGTATGACATTCTTGGCCCCGCCCCTTCTGGACCACGACAGCTCTCAGTCGCTTCAGCGAAGCCAACCGATAGTCAACACGCATTCTTGCAAAACAACTGCAATAATAAGAACTCTCTAACTTATTGACAAATTCACCTTTATGAAAATATGCAGACGGTTTCAGTGGAAAATGAGCTGAAGAGAAGTGGAGAGAGAATCGGAGAGTACGGGATCGGAGCAGAGGGAGAGTAAGGAAAGCGATAGGAGAGAGTAGTTTATAATAAATACCTAATACAATAGAGCCATGCATGTTTCTTGGTAAAATACAGAAGTTGTACTACTGGAAATTTTCTTTAGCATGCGACAGCACAGAACAGTACTTTCTGATTCTACTGTTTGACGCTCAGATTCTGCCATTGAGGAATCCACGTTGGAGTTCTTTTTCGGATGCATCGACGTTACTTGGACAACATCGCCTATTGGTTATAATGACCTATCGGCAAAATGTCCATTTCCCAATCATGTCAACGAAGGAAATTATTGTTTGGCGACCCTGTGCTAATTTTTAGTTAGAGGCCCTGTGAGCATCTTGGCAGCAGCGCAGCGAAGCGTCAGAGAAAATTGCATTGTCGCAGGATCTCGTGCGCTCTCCTTCCTCAAGCACCAACTTGCCGAGAAAGAGGGAGAGAGAGAGATAGAGAGAGAGAGAGAGAGAGAGAGAGAGGGAGAGAGAGAGAGAGAGGGGGAGAGAGAGAGGGGAAGAGAGAGAGAGAGAGCGAGAGAGAGAGAGGGAGAGAGAGAGGGAGAGAGAGAGAGAGAGAGAGAGAGAGAGAGAGAGAGAGAGAGAGAGAGAGAGAGGGAGAGAGAGAGAGACGAAGAGAGAGAGAGAGAGAGGGAGAGAGAGAGAGAGAGAGAGAGAGTGAGAGAGGGACCACTCACCTGCAAGTACGTACAGCGCCTCCCGGCTCGAAGCAAACGGCTGCATCGGCTGAGTGAGCAGGCGGCACAGACCCTACGAGCTGTAGTGGTAGGCCGAGCATTCTATTGTGGCTGCACACGAGTCTGAGCACGTGGACGAGCAGAGCGAAATCCGTCCTCTATTAATGACGTGGATGGAGCTGAATTTTGCGTACGACTCCGTCGGGCTCGCTAGCTGAAACTGCACGGCCGCCGCCGTCGGAGATGCTCTTAGGAGACCTGCAACACCGCGACCTTCTTTGGCTGCCCATCCCGAGCAGCCTCTGCCAAGTTGGTAGAGGCTGCTCGTCGAGGCTTCGCGAGTGAGTGCTTTGCGCGCGTGAATGCGAGCGCAACGCAATGTTACGCACATGCGCACTGACGGTGCGGAAAGAAATCATCACAGGCAGCCACTTTAGTAAAACTTAAGTCGTAAGCTCGATATTACCTATTACGACGGTCAAGTGAATGGTGGAGCGACTTATGGCTGCGGCCGTGGCTAGCATTTCTGCTCGTATCGATCGTGCACTTCTGCCTACCAGCCAGTGGTCAGTTATTTATTAAAGCAGAGGCTTGGAGATCCTCTCTCAGCTAGAATGTGAGCATCCAACTGTAAAGCCTCGCTCGTGCAGATCGGCTGAACGAAAATGTTGGACTAGCGACTGATTGCTGCAACATTGCGCAAGCGTAGCTTGGTGCTCACGGGGCCAGCGTCTTAAATCGTTAATGCCAATTGCGAAGCCAGCACGTGCTACTGCTGCAGCAGCGAGGCCAACTAAGGGTAGGCCCACTAAGCTGTCGTTTAAATATGCAGAGCTCATAAAGTATTTGTAGACAAAAACAAGAGCCAGCCAGTGAAGCTTTCTCTCAGGGACGCGGCCCACCACACAGGTTTCTCTGCACTCTGCTTTGACAGCGCACTTTTGATCAATGCTCTGTGGACGATGCGCTCAGGGGATTTGCTTGTCCGCTGAGTGTAAACCGGGCCTTCGGTGCCGAATGAAAACGTCCTAGCATCTGCTCTATTACTGCAGAGGACAATGACTTTCCACATATTATACCGGAGTCTGTGTCGTGCTTTTGCTAGTTCTTTAAGGTTTTGAAATGAGACAGCACGGTTGCTTTGCAGTAATTACTGTCAAAGAAAGGAAATGTCTTGGTGGTTGGTGGGATTACATCCGGACCAACGGCATCAAAACTTGGCGTCTTGGTCACTCCGGAATTACAAATAAAACTTTGGCTTTCTCAAATTGGTGTGAGAATGACCATCGATGCCATAGACGATTAATGCTTCCAAAACAACATTTAGAAACTAGATATATCCTAATCTACGTCTCAGGTCACATGAAAAGCGATTTGCCAATGATCGTCATTTACTGGTGCTCTGTACATGCAGCCCCGCTGTGGCTGTAGAATATACAACCTTAGCGTCAACGACGTGGACTAATTACTAAAGTATGGACATTATTGATCGCTATTTCGCCCTTCAATCGGCGGAACAGTTGCGTAGCTGCAGCGAGGATGAAAAATTGTGGACCTATAACCACGCGATTTTCAAATGCACAGGGCTCCTTTAATTACACTAGAAAGCCGAAGTTCGCTCGAAAGAGCTTGTCATGTGCGGACGCAGGCAGGTCTCATATTTTTTATGCACTCTCCTTTTACTACGGACCTCTGAACAAAGCAACGTTCGACAGTGAACTGAATGTCTTGTTGGTCTGTTGAGTTGAAGCTGGGCCCAAAGTGCGTAGCTCATGTCCTTGCAGACGTCGCAAAATGACAGCCAACATTGTCATGCCTTTTATTATATTGAAGTCGCCGGTAGCTTGTATTCTGCTTGATTATAATTTTGAAGCGATACAAATCGCGGCTTTTTCTGCACTTTCTTTAAAAAGAGGCGGCTAAAGAACCAGACGCTGTTGTGCCAAAAATAGGCCTACCATAGATCTACCAGTTTCAGAATGTAATGCAGCGTTTTGGCAAGGTTAACGAGTCTGATTAATAAAGTGCGAGACGTATAGTAGCGGTTCCTGAATTATGATCTTCTAAAAGCCGGATATGTTGTAATCTCCAGGTTGGATGGCGATCCTTTATGACCACGCGACACTTAAACTCGGAACGGGTGCCGAGGAACTGGACCAAGTATTCGTGCACATGTTGCCACACTGCGGCTCCTGAATATACAACTCAACGTTAAAGAAAGAAACTTATTGTTAATTTATAACCAGTATTGATTGCTTCAGTGTTTCGGTGCACCTTCGAGTGTCAGCGCTGCTTGTGTCATGCGCAAGCCGCGCTTCAGTGGCCCAGAGGCCATGTATCTAGAGCACCTCAAGGACCTAGAGGTACCGTCCATCTATAATAATAAAAATAATACATTTATTGTAATAATAATAATACATGTGTTACAGCAACCTCAGATAACTCAATCTCTGTCTAGGCATTTTGCATTTGCTGCAAAGGAAGCTCAATCGAATTGTTTATATGAGCATGCTTAATGACAACACGCATAACATGGTTAGGGGTGACATGCACTGGGTCAGAATGCAAATATGGTTAGTGGCAGCATACGAAGTGTCAGCACTTAAAGGATGAATCACATGGACCCACTATTTGCTTTGATAAATAGATGCGTTTTTAGTTTCTTTTTAAATGTGGTCAAGTCAGGGGATGTCGTGATTCAAGTCAGAAGTTAGTTCCAGGCTTTTGGAGCATACGAACTAAAGGTACGGTCTCAAAAGAATTTGAGATTTGTACGAGGTTTGGGTGAACCGTTAGATTCCGGAAAGCGGGCCGTACGATGCTTAGCCTGGTGGGGGAATATATGTGATAGATAGGCTGGAGCCAAAGAATGAAGGGACCTAAAAGCGAGTGACATAATCTATCCAGCGTATGCAAAGACACGAGCCGTGTTTGTGCCCAAGAGGGCTTCAGCTCAGGCTCTGCTACGGCATTGCACTTGTTGCATTCGGCGTCAGAATTCTCGAATACTTTGAATACTGTGGAGATCCTTTGCGGCGATCTTTCGCGAGTCTAGTTGCCTGTGGCTATATAGATCAGCATTGTACCTTAAACTTGGCTTGTATATGTACGGGTATACGTGTGCACTCTGTGTCCTGTCAAAAAGCCGACCTTGCTGTTTACTTTGCCAAAGTACGGGATTCAGGAAAATCAACTGCCTAATATCAGAAATATTAGGATTAGTTCGGCTTAATTAAAAAAATTTCAAATTTTAATTAGGAGGTGTGCAGTTTGAGGAATTTTTTCCATACGAGCTGACCTCCAATGGCTACTCGCAGCGATTGAGCATATGGCTGATTCGTGCCTTACACTTATTAGGAGTGGCATTGCTCCCGTTGCGGATGCACGATATCTGATGCCAAGGTTATGGACTGCTTGTTGGAACTAACATATAATGATAGCCTAATAATTATTATAGCTGTGCCGACATATTCAAAGAAGCGGGAACTTACGTGTAATGTGTAATGTAATGTAATGTATCTCCGTCTGTAACTTCACAAAAGTCATAAAAACTATGTGGGTGTTACGCAGGAGAGTTTTGTATAGCGCACTCACAGCCTAAGCGGCTTTCGGTACGCATTCGGTAGCCAACAGACTTCGTCTCACGCAAGAAAGAGAAAGTGGGAAGCATAGCAGAGTCAGGAGATCAGTTGAGGTAGTGCGTAGCATAGAAGTAGCAGCTCAGGACCGCTGAAAAGGATGCGCCATAGTCGGCAGTAGGAGAGTAGTTGTCGTTCATCTAGTATGCTTCCTATCTAGCCTAAGTGAATATCTAATGAAATTATTTAGTTATCCTATGGTGTACACTATATAATTATATTCTAAACGTACTATTTGAAATGACTTATCATTAGATCCCTCTTGCTGATGTGATTGCCAAGCACAATCTAGGCTTTCACTTCTATGCGAATGACACTCAGTTTTACCTTTGCTTTGATCCCTCTCAGCCTTCGAGCACCTCAAATTCTCTCAACTCACTTGCTGCATGTATTGATGACATCCACACATGGATGGCAGTAAATTTTCTAAAACTAAACGATGATAAAACTAACTTACTAGTTATGGGCAAACCCAGTGTGATTCAGAGATTGGAAAGGCTGACGCTCAAAATTGGCTCTGCCAGCATATCTCCAGTTGAATCAGCTCGAAATCTAGGTGTCATATTCCAAAGCGACCTCTCGTTAGACGACCATATCAGCTCCACAGTCAAATCTGCCCATTTTCAGCTTCATAACATTGCTAAAATTCGGGCTTGCTTAGATAAGGATACCACATCTAAGTTGGTCCATGCATTCGTGACATCCCGTCTCGACTTCTGCAACTCACTGCTTACTGGCCTACCAGCATGTGCGATCAGGCGATTGCCGCTGGTGTAAAACTCCGCAGCTAGGCTTGTCTGTCGTGAACGTCGCAGTTGCCACATTACTCCACTTCTCACCGACCTGCACTGGCCACCAGTCAAGCAACGGATTGACTTCAAGGTTTTGTCGCTCACTGTTAGGTTCCTTCATTCTATGGCTCCAGCCTATCTCTAAGATATACTCCCCCATCAGGCCAAGCATCGTACCACCCACTTTTTGGAATCCAACAGTCTACAAATACCCCATAAAAACCTTAAATCCTTTGGAGACCGTGCATTTAGTTCGTATGCTCCCAAAGCCTGGAACTCCCTCCCGACTTGCATCAGAACATGCCCTAACCTGATCACATTTAACAGGAACTTGAAAACACACCTATTTAGGACAGCATTTAGTGGGTCCCTATGATTCGTCCTTGATGTGCTTATGCGTGCTGACACTGTGCATGCTGCCACTAACCAAATTTGCATGCTGACCCTGTGCATGTCACCCCTAACCATGTTATTCATTTTGTATGTTTTTCAAGCACGATTTTACTTACCATTCAATTGCATTTTACTTTGCAGCAAATATAAAGCACCTAGAAAGAGATTAAGTTCTCTGAGGGCGCTTTATCAAGTGCATTATATTATTACTATTATTATTATTAGATGAAGATAGTTATTTCACTGTCAAGTCAGCTTACCATCACTTAAGGAACATTGCAATAATCAGAGCATGCTCAGATAAGAGTGAGACATTGAAACCAGTTCTAGCATTTGCTATTTCGCGTCTAGATTCTTGCAAATCTCTTTATTCTATAATTTGTTTGGCCTGTACCCTTAATCCTTTAAAACTGATGAAAAACTAAGCAGCTGTCTGTTTTTTAAAGGCGAAACTGTCACATTACACCACTTCTATCTGAGCTTCACTGACACTTGCAAAACATTGAATCGATTTCAAGATCATCTATCTGGCTTGTAAGTCACTTCACTCACTTGCACCAGCCTACCTTGCCGAACTCCTCGCTTCTCAAGGCACGTGATCTCGCACCACCTGCTAGTCCGTCTCTCGCACTAAATTGAAACCTCTGGCCTAAGCATGATACTTGCTTGTTTTTGCATGCTTGCTACCATTCACGTCACTAATCCTTGGGTATTGATTCAATTGTAACGTGTTGTAAAACGCCTCGTCAGAGAATGAGCTCTCTTAAGGTGCTACACAAACGACCGTGTACTATCATTTTTATTGGTTTTTGTTATTGTTTCCCACTCTGTCGTTGCTCCTTCTCTGAAATGCACAATATCTTTGCTTTATGCTCATTGTTCAATCCCATCTAGGTCACGCGTGGCACGTGGACAGGATCTATGCATTTTAGCGATTGCCTTAGCCAAAGGCCTGGTAGCTGCAGCCTGACCCAGACAAAGTAATGATTTCTCGGAATACAGTTGAGGTCAAATAGCGGGCCAAATACGTTCATCGGTGGTCGTGTGTTGCTTGGTGATCAGCCTTACATTCTAGATTAGGAGGTCGCGATCTTATGCTCCCCATCCGTGCTTTCAGCCATTGTGCGGCCGATTTATGTCGCTGGGCAGAACTCAGAGGACTCACCGGTTGAAATGGCTCGCCTATATTTCTGCTTTGGCGCATCCCATAAATCTTGCTGCTGAGGACCAACTTGGTCAAATTGGCTAGAAAATTGGTATATTTTAGGCTGCCGCCCTCTCATTTTGCCGCTCTAGATAAATTCGAGCATATTTCCAGAAGAGAGCGGGTTTCCGCCGCCGCGCCACGCCAGTCAGTTGACCCAAATATTCGCACACCCCGCGTCGGCTGCCTCGCCCTGCCCGCTGGTCGGGAATTTGTGTACGAGCCACCTACCTGCATGTGAGCAAGGACCAATGTCAGCGAGTGGTCTCTAAGGACATGCGGTCTTCCGTCAAAGCCAGCGCTTCCTCCTGCTGGCTGGCGGTGCAGCCGTGGAGCCCATCGGCGTCGTTCATCTGAAAGGCTACCGACGTGCCAGTGCATGCAGGTGAGAAGAGACATGTCCGTGATCACTAGCTTTGTAGTGAATACTCGCGTTTCTGCCGCATCGAGCTCGGCCATTTGAGCTGAGCTGCTAGCAGCCGGCTTACGGTACGTCTTCTTGCTTAACGACAGGTCATTATTTGCTGCTACAGTCCTCGATAATGGACATGCGAAACTTGAGGTTGTTGCCGAGTATGTGAAGCTCACGCAAACTTCGTCGCTGACGACTCAAGCGAACGCTCGTTTGCCTACCCTTATCGGTGCGCTTATCCTCACCTCGCGGCGTTCGTACACTTTGGAACTCTGCAGCTTCTGCGTTTGATAGCTTCGCTGGAGGGAAATTCGTCGAGCGAAATTTCTCGGGTCTTAACGTATACACGCTATGCCCGACCAGTTTTAGCTTATTGATACAAAAAAGCTCCTGTTAGCGTGGCATTTCCTAGAACCTTAGAGAAAATAGCGGCTCATGTAAACAGCGCCGATCAAATTGCTGTGAGCTGAAGTGCAGTGCTTACTTGCATCATACATGATAGGCAATCAGTCCTACCGTTAGCTGTGTTCAGTCGAGACGCGAGATTTTGGGCTCGTGATAACAACGTTCGGCTTTAATCTGATCTCTTACTTAAATAAGTACCGAACTGTATTCAAAGACTTAAAACTAGTTGTTTTCCTGCTACCCTGCCTCATTGATCAGCTTACCTCTCTCGGCGTCTTTTGATAATAATCGGTAAGAAATGTAGCTCAGCTGGCCATGATATTCGCATGTCTGGTCACTAGCCGTGATGGCACACCAGGTAAGGCGGTTGCTTTTCACGACCTCGGCACGAGGTCGTGGGTTCGATTCCTGCGGTGGGCGATTCTTTATTGCCACTGCAAGCAGTGGTGATAGCCGTAAAGGCTCTTCTGTCGCTATACAAAAGGAGGCTGTTTAATCAGCTAGGATTTTTTTTTACTTTAGTGTGCTAGTCAGCTTCCTTGTCTATTCCTGCATTACAAAATTTTTAGCTCTAAATAATCAAGTTGTTACTGTATTCGCCTCCCGCTGCTATGTTGTTCGGCCTGCTCTTTTAATTTCCTCATGAAAATCGATATAAATAACTTAAATTCAAAATACCCTGAGGAAAATGCAACCCATAAGGTTTCTCGCATGAAGAAAAAAGAGTTGAATCCATTCCATTTTAAATGCGCCCATAAAAAGCTCTGAGAAAGAAGAAGTTGAGCGCACGGCTCACTGAGAGTATGCGCACAGGTCATGTGGCTGCTCGACTTGGAGAAAACCTTTATGCTTACACTTGTACTAAAGAATGCCGGGCTTCCCAGTTTCTCGGCAGCTGCAGCCACGCCGAGAAAAAGCAGGACGTTTTTATAACCTTTGCACTGTGTGCTTAAGACTACATCACTGATATGCTTTGTTTTCCGCCCACTTCGCTTCGAAAAACCCGAACAGATGTTTTGCTCCTAAATCCTTCCCTCATTAGCACACAGTGCGTGCAATTCTCGTGTCATCCTTAAGAACCAGCAAGAAAAAACATACCTGTGGCAGCGTTCCATCAAGGAAAACACGGTAGCTCCTAACAGCTAAAGATGTCGGCTGCCTAAATAGCTCCGTCATCGGTGTAGTTAAAGCTGCCCACGTGACAGACGGTTCTTGTCGTCCTATTGCACTAACCTATTGCATCGTACTGAAAACCTAGCGTAGATCAGCGCTCGACTAAATAGAGCTTTGAAATAGTTTAGCACTCATTCCAAGTCCTCTTTGGTCTTAAAATGGAAGCGGACAGTTATTATCTGGCTGTTCTAGCACTACGCTTTTTCGCAATCACTAATCGGGCTAGCGTAGTATATGCACGGCCAAGTCCGCAAACGACGCCCGAACCGGGGCCAAGTCGCGTGTATACATTAGTTCACAAATCCAACGCTAGCGGCCCCTTCCTAACGAGAAAAGCGGCGAGCGGTCCAAAAACCGGGACCAGTCTCACTAGCCGCAGATTCAGGAAAAAATGAAGGAGAATCTCTGTCCGTCTGGCATCGCGACTCACTCGGCAATTTAACCTCCGCGAAACCGGCAGAAAGCAGCCGTCGCATCGTCATCGACTCGCAGACGTCTCGGTCTGCCTGCGCAGGGAGCTGAAGCGGCTCTTTGGTCCAGCTACAGTTGCAGCTGACTTTGCCATCACTCCAGCCAGCCAGGATCCGGATGTGGCCGTTTTATCGTGTGCTCTTTTATGTGGCCCTTCCCTACCGCCGACAACCTCTGTCAGCTACCACTACCAGTGTAGCTACCACTACCAGTGTAGCTTGCAGCATGAGGTGTGCAAGGTTCGAGCGCTTGATTCCATCTGCTACAATGCGGGCTGGCGTAGATCCTGCTGTGTCACCATTATGCAAACGTAGCTGTCACTTTAACTCTTCGTTCTCCAGCTCAAGCTCGGCGAGCCCGCACATGCCTGCTCCAAACAATTGTACGCACTCAGTGAAGGGCCGTAACCAATAGTGTACACAAACACGCGTTTTTAAAAGCATGTGCAGGTGTTGGATTAGCGTCATCAGTGCTGGAGCTGCTTAACGTAAAGACTTTTCAAAAATCAAAGAGTGTCTCATTAGTAAGTCCAGGGCTCATTTTTTCTTTATGGTATACTCTTTCCTTTATCTACTAGTGTATCCCTTTCCTTTATCTATCTCTGTGTCTCTTTCATCTATATACCAGTTTATCTTTTTCCTTTATTTATCTGTGTATATTTATTTGGTCTTCTATGAAAAAAGGAGTAACGACGGCACACGGTAAACCGAAAGTCCTATTGAAACCGCTCGCACGCAATTGAATTTGACCTGCAACACGGCTTTTTTTCGGCGCACCTAAACTGAACTTCTCCCGTACTTGTGTAGGCACGCTTGTTAGATACGTGAAAACTGAGAAGATAGCACTTGCGTGTGCGTTTACTAAATGCACGAACAAACACAAGTGGACTTTTTTTTACTCTGCTGCGTGATTGGATAGACGTTCTGAGTGCTTTGCAAGCATTAAGGCACGTTGCCATTTACAGTGAAAACCCGCAGCCATAGCTGGCCCAAGTGAACCACGAAGCCAGTCCGGCGTAGGCTGCCAAAGCATACTAACTCATAACTGGAGTGAAAAAGGGATAGCCCACGAAGACGGGCAGACGGAGCGAGCATCATAGGAAACACTCAATGTCTCTTAGAGGCTCACTTTGCCAGTGATAAAAAGCCATCGTCTCTGTAGGTCAGAGCTACAAAAAAAAAAAAACGATGCGATGTAGCGACCATCTTCTCAGTCTGACTCGTTATTCGGCCGTCATGGCCGCGACTGAGCGTTCGGTGCCGCCCATTCGCCACACGGCCCGCCCTTAGTTGGCTCTGAGGCCGCTATCTCGTGTTTAGCAATAGCACGAGCGTAATATGGAAAATCAGCCGACGGCCGAGCAGTGGGCACTTTTACGAGAGCAAGCTGGGCCGACGAGCGGCGATCGCCTATCCCAAGATGGAAGCCAGGGGAGGAGGCCAGGCGGCGCGCCAGTCGACGGCTGCGGCTGCCGCTACCGGTGGCTGACCGTCGGTCTCGCCACGCTTGGCATGACAATCCTGAACGGCATGCGAGTCAACATATCCGTGTCCGTCATCATGGGACGACGAGACGTCTCATCCACCGCCGGCAACAACAGCAACGGCACAGGCGCGGTAAGTCAAGCTGCTCGCGGCATACGCCGCACCGTTCTCTGGCTCTAATAGTAGTCGGGTGTGGGTATCGTTCCAGTCGGGCCAGTTGCGGTCGTCATTTCATCTTTCGCTAGCTTCTACAAGCCCGGCATCGCACCCAGTCTTCAGCGGACTATGATGCATCCGATGCTTCCGAGCAATGCTGGTGCTTGCGCTCTTTCCTACAAAAGCCAGCGTTCGAGCGCTCGTTCAACGCGTTGCAGCTGCCAGAGGTAGCATGGCGGTCGCTAGACATCGCCTTCCTACACTGCGTATTCTACATGGGCTACCTGATAACTCAAGTACCCGCTGGAGTGTTGGCTTACAAGCTCTCGTCGAACAGGTTTGTAGTTCCCGTTGAATAACTTGCAAGACAAGAATAGCGAACGGCTATACGGTGTTCGATTTCTCGAATGATAATAATAATAATAATAATGCACTTGATAAAGCGCCCTCAGAGAACTTAATCTCTTTCTAGGCGCTTTACATTTGCTGCAAAGTGATACGCAATAGAATAGTAAGTAAAATCATGCTTGAAAAACAAACAAAATGAATAACATGGTTAGGGGTTACATGCACTGGGTCAGCATGCAAATGTGGTTAGTGGCAGCATGAACAGTGTCAGCACGCATAAGCACATCGAGGACGAATCACAAGGACCCACTAAATGCTGTCCTAAATAGGTATGTTTTTAAGTTTCTTTTAAATGTGGTCAGGTCAGGGGATGTTCTGATGCAGGTCGGATGATCTTGCATGACCGTTGCCCTTGCTGAATCTGGAGGCTCTTTTCGAAAGCGCCGTTACTCATCGAGCACGTTACAAGAGTTGCAAACCATCGCTTGAATCTCAGTATTGCAGATACCTTCAGCAGTAAGATCGCAGATCGGTAAAGCAGATTGGCCGTCATCAGAGCAGCAGTGTGTACGGTCTGCATATGTGCATATATTTGTATATCTTCAAGTAGCAGGAGCAGTCTTCACCCACCCAGCGCGGAGGAGGGGGCAGCCAGTGCTTGTCCAGTTCCAGTTCCAGTGGCAGAGGAATTTGTGAGATTACGCCCAGCATCGGCTATCCCAGTGGCAAGCGCTGTCGTACTGCTCGACTGCCGGCAATTCGCAGTCTCTTGCTCGTTTCTGGGATTTTTGTATACGGTGCGACGCTAGAGGGAGCCACGAGCTCGAGTCTGGCTGGCGTTTGTGGCAGTGAGATGGCGGCGAGATACAGCAAGGTCGAGGGAAAACCGCGTTTTCGCGAAGTGAGCGGTCACACCGAACGGCCTCTGCCTGCCTGGCTTCGCTCCTGCAACGCGGCTGTCTTAGGCTTCGACGCTGTCGACGCCTCGGTGGGCAATGCTAAACAATCGCCTCTGCTGAACGGCCGCAGCTCGTGGTTCTGGTTGAGATTGGTCCTCAACCGAATAAGCTCTCATACTCCTTTCTTTCGTGTGATGCTCTCCGTTTCGTACTCGCTCAAAAGAATTGCTGCCGAAACACCGCCTTCCGCCTGGCACAGAACAAAAGAATTTGTCGCGGCCGTGGTAACCAACTTCCATCTCAACTTTCAGCTATCGGCATAGTTCTGCACGGCATCGGCGCATGTATTGACGCCCGGTTTGAATGCTGGGCTGTCTGCTCGGTGCATTTAATGTAGGCATGTAATTTATACTTTCCTTATTTTCAATTATTTCTCCAAGCACCATTTAGGATTTTGTTTTTATGACAGCACGCAGCTGTACTTTCGCTTTAATCCTTCACTGCCAATCAACATCTCTTACTCTCTTAGCTATCTTACCACATGAACAATTTGTATGAATAGCTTAGACATTTGCACTTGGATAGCAGCAAGCCGTCTCAAATTGAATAACCATAAAAACATCCTATGAGTTATGAGAAAACAAAGTGTTGCGAATAGACTGAAAAGCCTAACTTTCGATAACCAGCAGTACCAATATATCTCCGATAGCCTCTAAGCGAAATCTAGGTGTCTACTTCCAAAAATACTGTCACGGAATAAGCGCATCAGCTCCACAGTCAAGACTGCCAACCAAATCTGCTCTACGTATCATAGCGAAAATTCTGGCTTATTTAGCTTAGAATATCACAGTTATGGTGGTCCATGCATTCGTGACCTTCCGACAAGAATTCCGTAACTTAAAATCCCGAACCTTTCTGTTTGTATTGAATAAGACACTTCACAGTCGGAAAAACCTGAGCAGCGAGTCTTATCCGTCGTCAACGTCGCAAATGTCGCAGTACAGCAGTACTCAACCAGTTAGCACTGGCAACCTATCAAAAGAGTGTATCGACTTCAACATTCTGCCACTAAATACTAGGTCTTCTCATTCTCTGACTCCGGCCTACTAATCGAAATTAGTTTTCCCATCAGGCCTCTGGTCGCACTACCAGCACTCTGCCGAATCCCGTCGATGGAATAATTCTGACGCAAACTCGCTTCAAATTGCTCGGAAACCGGGCCATGAGTTACTTTGCTTCAAAAGCTTGGAACTCACTAGCGACTGACATTGCATCCTCTCCTAATCTGGGAACGTTCAAAAGGAAGCTAAATACCTATCCGTATCATGCAGCCGTGGCACTGCCTGAGTGAATTGTCTTTTTGTGCGATTGAGCATTATGTAACTATGCACGATGTGACTAAGGGTGAGGGCAGTAAGTTTTGTATAGCGCCCAGTGAACTTGTCTTTCTTCCATTTCCTTTGCCCTCCTCTCTGCATGATTCAATGTACGCTGCTGCGGGGGGCCCTGCTGGCCAGCGGCCGCGGGCGGTAGACTTTTTGTGTGCTTTTGTGTGGTTACCTGGGAATATTGCTCGAGGGCTTTGTATTTTTGCCTAGGCTCGATGAATTGCTCTTCATTGACCATCGATTGTTGCATCTCTTACAGGAGTTTTGAAGCAACTGAATAGAATATCCTTTAATTTGGATGCTATAAAAACTACACTATTGCTATTAGTATTATTATTGTTAGGTAGCTAATGCTGGAAGATTGAGCTAGTAGCACAGAATTGGCCCAGTTGATCTCAGACCTGCACTGGCTCCCCCTCTTCTTGCACCTACCGCTCCTCTTAATAGTCTTTTAACTTTAACGACCCTGAATCCTTCGGAGAGCCTCCGGGTCCTAGACAGCTACTGTAAAGCTGGAAATTCGCAGTCGGCTGATTTCATGGCATTTCCTTCTTACTTGATGACATTTTAATCGAAGCTAATCTAATGTCTCCGTTTTCCTTGCAGCAGTTTCGATGTCCATGCGAATCCCTATTAGAACCCATGTGACTCGATGTGAAAGTGTATTTGCTTAAGCGTGCCGTGGTGCAATTCGATTATGCCCGTTATTTTAAGTTATCACCTAAATATGCTTCCTTTCCAGCCCGTGATTGGTGCCTCTAATGAAGTTTAGTTCTCTCAGAAAGAGGTAGCAATTCACTAATATTTTTATTACTATTACAATTAGTATGATGTATCGAGCAATGCCTTTGAAATGCTTTCTGTGCAGCTAGGTGTCTGTAATTTCCATCTCTATCTTCTTTCAGCATTTACGGATTGGGCATTGGAGTCTCCGCAGCTCTGAATCTTTTGCTGCCATTCAGCATCGGCATTGAAGCCTTTTGGTTGGTGTGCACAATTCGATTTCTGCAAGGCTTAAGCGAGGTACGTTCACTCTACACGTAGCACAGCGAAGAGTCGCCGAAGCGAGCCTCTCTCCCACGCCACACCTTCCGCGCCGTATTTAGGGGTTTTCAGGCCATCTGGAGTAGACCGTACGAAGGGAGCAGGGAGCCGCTTGTGCATCGATCGACAGCCTATTTAAGAATACTGCCAATCGGACGCTGCGCCGCTCTTTTTTCACCAATTCGCTTACCGTGCCAAATAGCATAAGGGCCAACCGACAGAACGTAGAGTAGAGCTCTGTGTGAGCGCGCAGTTCTCCAAGGTGGTGCACAGATGGGTGAATGCTTTGCAGAGGAATAAACGGTACTCCTGCTGTATGCAGCGAAAGCTGATGCAGCGGCGGTGGCTTATGCTACCACTAACCATTCGATCATGCTTCCTTTGCAGTAAATTTAAAGTGCCTAGAAAGAAATTGAGTTCTCCGAGGGCGCTATATCAAATGTATTATTATTAATATCTTTACTATGCAATATCTTTTGTATGCAGCACATACAGTTGGGCCAAATGATGCAACTTTTCACCACTCTGGATAAGGAGTCGGCACCCTTCGACTACCTTCGAGACTTCTTAATCAAGCTCTCCTAGGCAAATGAAAGCCTGTGCATCTTTGTGGTTTCACAGATAAAGAAAATAATTGAGTTTTCAATGAATTTTCTAAGAAGCTCACGTGTAAGAAGAATGCGGCTTGGAACCGCTTCGCCTCGAAGTGATTCGAGGCGAAGCGGTTCTACTGCAATGCGAAAAACTAAGTAGAATCGGTTCAGACTGATGAATAAGTACGGCATAATGGGCTGTACGGTGTCCTTCAATTAACCTATAATTAGTTTTCATCTTGCTAAATTCAATGAGACCATTGGGCTTGCTAGGAGGGTCAGAAAAAAACGTTTCCATCAGGTGATTGAACTTCATGCATCGCTATTGATATTATAACAAGAAAGGATGGGAGACTATACCTGTGGACTGGTTTGTGAAATTTATTTTTAGCGTAACCGTTATTCTCAAAACAGTACTCACTTAAATCCTCCGCGGCCGTTTCTGTATATGACGCTATCATATAAACATGCTGATTATGATTCGCTTAGTTTATCGATCGATCTACGCAAACGATGCAAATTCATCTACTGAAAATGTTGAATTTCAAATTTATCATCAACGTCGTGGTGGCAAAGTAAATAATTGCATGGAATAATGACAACTTCCTTCTATAATTTTGAAGCATACCCGTAAGCTCTTGGGAAATTACACTTCCTCTTTAAGCATCACTGCATTCTTGTTCATACTTTTTAGAAATATGCATATAATATCCCATATCTCACCATAGGAATAGAATCTACCAAGCCATGTGGCACTATCGCTGAAATACGTAAAAAGACATGCTGACTTTTGTTATTCAGACCTACTGTCAAGCGTACAACGAACTTAATTTTGCTTACATGCAGATTTATGTCTTGTCTTACCGTTTGTGACCTCAATTTCCTTTAAAGACGTGACAGATTATTAAAATTATATTGACTTTCTGCCGCAAAAAGTGTTACCAAATGTAAGCAACCCTTTATCACCTCACAAGTCTGTGTCAGAATGCGTTAAAACTGCTTGACCACAAGCCAAACCGGCCAGCTGGCGGACCAAGGCAAGCAAGACCATATGAATAGTCTTCGCTCTAATCAGTGTCTGGATTTAAAATCTAAAGAGATTCTTTATTGCTGCATTGGCCCGGTAGCAGCCAAAAAGGTTTCAATACCAATAGAAAAAGAAAGAACTTCGAAAATTGTGTCCGGATTATCATAGAATGCATACAAAGTATGGTTCGAGACACGCCGTAATCTGTCGAAGTATAGACATTTTGGTCTAAAGCCAGCTGCATTAATATTAGCCTCGATTTCCGCTTTAATCGGAAACCGAATTTCTCCATTCAGGCCAACACTCTTGTGTTAAAGTTTTATTTTTACACATATTGCACCATCCAGCTTTAATTGTAACACGACAGTGTTCATCAGTGATAGATCTGAGATGGTTACTCTTTGTCTGTTGGCTTAGTCACAATATCTCAGAAAAAATTAATTCATTAAGTAAAATAGGATCGTGGAATCATGGAAATCTACAAGTTGGATTAATTATTTATTTTTTGGCGTCTAGCCATTCGCCTTGAATCATTATTAAGCGTCTACTTAACAAAGTCAGTCGGCGTGCGAAAGTGAGATCACGCGTCAGGCTATATCCACATGGCCCGGGTACACACTCGTCTTGGTTGGTATAGCAATAGGCGACTGCTCAAAACCTGCGGTATTACAATTAGTTCAATACAACTAGAACATTTGGTGCATGTATTCAATTATATCTTAAAATATTCAGATTTAGCTTGCACTCACTTGGTATTTAATTGAACCTGTATTGTCCCAGAGAACTTCTACTTAGAAAAAAAATGCGACCAGCACCATTGTGCGCATTTATTCTTTTGTAAATCTAAAATCTATGCTGGTCTATTATTTTGTAATGGAAGCGCCAGAGAATTGTTGCTCGTACTATCGGCGGATGTTTTTCACTTAATTTTGATAATAAAACAGGGATTCGTTTGGCCCGCTTCCTACGCAATACTGCACAACTGGAGCACACTGGATGAACGAAATCTGTTGGCAACAATACTCGCTGCAGGTGCGTACGTACTAGCCATGTTCGCCAACACAAAGTACTGCCCAGTGGGCTAAGTTTGTAGATTGTGCTTATCGGGGCGTAGAGCAGCAAAATTGGTTGCTTGCAGCGCGACAGACTACGACAGCATTATTAAAGCTTTGTGAAGCAACCAATATGACCAAATGTCTTTCGAGGTACTTCATAAAAGTTGGAGACAAATCTGTTAACTGGTCATTGATAATAACATGCACAATTATAGTATGCATATTAACTTAGGCGACTGTCTTTATTTGCCGGGAAGATTTGCGCGTTCAATAAAGATGTGTGTTGTCGCATAAAGGGAGATTCACAAAGCGTTAAATCATCTATGCGCTTTTTTTTAAAGTAACTGGGGTTTGATTTGGGTGTCTGATATTTTAGTTAATTTTCACAGCATCCTTCGAAAAAATTTATACTCGTGCAATAAACGAGCTTTCAATGAGTAGTTAATCGGAGGTCACTGAGTTTAATAAATGGCTGGTGCCTATAAATAAGGCCTTTTTCAACTACATTCATTTGTTGCTGGAAAACCTTTGGGTGAAATCAGCTAGGTGGGTATAATTTAAAGCATCTTGCCATCTTACAGCGTAAGCACAGTAACTTTTTTAAACACAGTTCTTTGTTTGGTCTTACTAGTTATTTGATCGATAAATCAGGCACAGTGCATTACATTAGCAATTTCTTCTTCAATGCGTCAAATGAAATATTTTCGGTTTTGATTTCATTCATTTCGATAACATGCTATGGCTACGAGCCGATGTGATGGTTTTTTTTATTTTAATGTTCAATGTGACACTGTGCAGTGAATCAATGAGGGCTTACACGTTTTTACTGCGCTACCATCCGGGTCATTCGCCTTTCATCGATGCAGCCCTACAGGTCTTGGTTTGACAGTCTGCTAAGTAATGGTCGGATAATCAGAGCAACATCTATATAGTGGCAGAAGGAAGCCTTAGCGGCTCGAACTGCGCTTGGAGCGGGCGGTCGAGTGTTGCCTTCTGTACGACTCGAACCCTCGAATTGGCTCTTTAAATGCCACGAGCAGCTTCCTCTGGACTCACATCCAGGCGCGATAGAGGTTGACTTTTAAAATTGCATCCTTATTTCGTCGCTGTGCTATTGTAAAGATGGAAATTGCTTGCTTTTTTATTCTGAAAAATAACTAATTTCGTAATGATGCTCTGTCTGAACTTGCCCTATTCCTCAGATGAATTTTATCTCATTCATAATTTCAATTAAGTAACACTGCTGTACATCTAGTCGGTTGAAAGCCCGCTCCATTCTTGTATTGTATGGCATTTCAGAGCTTATTGCGTGTTTAATGTAGACTCTGAACTAAGCAGAGATCAGCTTGAAGAAAGGTGACAATATCTGCGATATTTCAGAGGCACAAAGCAGAAAAAATTAATTTCAATCAAAGGCTTACTTGCTGTAAAAAATCCCCCTTTTAAATTATGGACTATTTAATTCACCGAATGTTTAATGATCAGTTTGAACAAACGCCTCCGTCCGCCAGTGTCGTTCGTTGAACTCGACCTCTGGTGTCCAGACCCTTTGTGGCAGTGACAGGCAACTGCAACTAACGTAAATTCACTGCCGCCAGCTGGCGCTTAAGCAGCTACCGCTCTGCTTTACAAAGTGAGCCTATGCTCACAGTCTTAACGACTACACCTTGGTTTGAGCTGATGCTTGCATTTTTTCGCCGAGCTGGTTTGGCCCAGTGGTTAAGGTGCTCGCCCTGACCGAGTTCTAGCCTCGGTCATGGGCTTGAGCCCTGTAGCTTATGCGAAGCGCCTGAATAGAGATCAAGTTGTCTTAAGGCGCTATACAAATGAATTATATTTTACATGTTCTACGAGGAGCTGTCTACAAGCTACACACATGGCCTGCCTCACATAACCGAAGCACAGCGAGTGGAAAATTAGCCCACGGCTCTACATTGCGACTGAAAAAAATGACGCTAATAAAGTTTAATTATATTAACCAGTTCAGTACAATGAGGGAGTTTCATCGCAGTTGAATACGGATTCACCTTACAATTGTTGTTTTGATTTCGCTAAGCTAGACCGACAGATATCTTCTTGTCATCCGTTGATATCTGATGCTATTTTGCAGGTCAACCGGTAGTAGGCTCTGGTCAGAAGTGACCTTTATAGCCCAAGAGAGACTTGAAGACAATGTTAAAGTCAATAGAACTAGTAGCCTACACCGCTCAATGGTATAAGCTGGTCCACATAGCTGGTCCACAGTTACCAGTTCGCATATCTCGCTCATGAGAATTTTTGCCCTCGTTCCCACACATACCATTGAGTCCTGTACACTGTAAGTTCGAATGTACAACGTAGACCATAGATGCAGCGAAGATTTCTCGTCTGACGGTTACTTTAAGTCCTCAAACCTAAGCAAATTGACTGCGGTTTTTTCAAATGTTTGCGATATGATAATAAAGTCAGTGCCAGTTAGCTCTGTGTGAGCTAATCAAACGAGCGCAGCCAGTCTTTTATCGGATCAGTAGAACAGCGCCTCCTCTGACGCTCAGTTATATTGCCAAGAGGCGTTAGACGTTTTAGCTGAAACAGGATTTTCATTCAGATTTCTGTCACATCTTCCGCATGGCGTATTCCGCCGGACAACAGGCGTAAGCCGAATTTGAGTCCGGTGGTGGCGGCAACCGGGTTATCAAATTTCCGCAAGTAGAATCGCAATTAATTATTTTTTTCGGATACCTGCTCTAAACGAATATAGCATTTCGAAGTCGAAAACGCCGTTGACTTAATTTAGGAGTAGCATCATTAGAATCATGTCGAAGCAATCTGAAAAACTATGTGTGCAAGAGCTCAATCAAAGGATGTACGCTACAGTTGGCTATAATGACGATATAAAAGATGTTAGCAATGATGTTCTTAACAACGCAATGGAACTGGTGTGCAAGTTCTTGGAAAAATTTCCCGTCTGCTCCGGGTGTGCAGATACGCTCAGTGGGGCGCCCGAAGAAGGCACCAGCGGTAGTCTCAAATCAGCCATCAATCTTGAGCTATTTCTCTAAAACATTTCTTGCTTTAAACTTTGGCTCGATAGCTGCT